>CM055276.1:24819870-25304212 GCA_029237695.1 Conchocele bisecta
TGTCCCGACCTTCTCCAATGGTGAGCACATCACTGTACTGGGTACCCCCAGTGGTGAAGTCAATTTTAAGGTCCCCCGGTATAGTGAGCAGACGACTTCATCGCGATCCGCTACTTATAGTAATTCAGACGGAAATACTGGACAGGATCACGTAAATTCGAACGAGGAATTACTACGAGCAGAGCTGTCTGCTCTGAGATCGCAAGTCAGGAAGCTTGAATCTCGGGTTATTCCTGCGTATGTCCCACCCATTTCAGCGGGTAACGGACTCGGAGATCATGAACACCCGCGTAGTGACAGTTATCCCGTTCGGAGTAGTAAGTCGCATATCTCATCGCGTTATCCTGATATGGTCAGGGATAATTCTCGTTACGATGAGCCATTTACGGAACAATATAATTTCGCACTAGACCACAGAGACACGAATATGAGCAATAGATACAGGTCATTGTCGCCCAGGCCCCGGAATTACGATAGTCGAGCGGCGCGAGGCTCGAATTTTCCCTATAATCCACGTCCCTCTGCCAGTGAAGGTCCACAATATTTCCAAAACCGACATAGTCGAGCAGAATTTGTGAAAATCGGTACATTCGACGGTACGGGGAACCTACACGATTATCTGGTACAATTCAAAATTGCGGCCCGTGGAAATAACTGGATTGACGACACGCAAGCTGTCAAGTTAGCATGTAATCTTCGCGGTGCCGCGCAATCAGTTCTATGTGAACTTGACTCCGGAATGAACATACATTTTGACGCGTTGGTATCAGCACTGAGGGACAGATTTCAACCTTGAAATCAGTCAACCGTGTATAATGCTCAATTGAAGCAACGTCTACGGAGAAAAGATGAGTCTCTGCCCGAGCTAGCTCATGATATAAAGAGACTCACGCGCATGGCCTACCCGTCATTAACAAATGATAACAGACAGGAAATTGCCTTAGATTGTTTTATCGAGGCAATAAATGATTGGAATCTAGAACAATTTATAGCAGTTAAGGAGCCACAGACTATTGAAGACGGGCTCAGAATCGCGATGAAATACGAGACCGCGAAATGCCGGAACGGTAGACAAGCGGTAAAACAGGGCATACGAATGCAATCGGAATATAGCGAATTACCCCCAAACCGATTATGTTACCAAGACGAGGTTTTAGAAGAAATCTCAGACGCTCTTAGGGAGATGAAAGTAATTTCTAACTCTCAAAAGGAAACCTCCGTGTCGCGTGCTGATAAAACAGACCCACGTGTTTGCTATAATTGCAGACAGCCTGGCCATTTTTCCCGTGAATGTCCATTGCCTCGTGCCCCCGTCACCTGCCGCTCTTGCAAACAGCAAGGTCATATGTCCTATAACTGCCCAAATAAACCCCTGGGTAACCCTGGCGATGCCTTCCAGCCAAACCCCAATGGTCGCATTAATGAGCGTCGCACAGGAGCCCATCTGTCTCCACCCCTAATGGGACATACATATAATCAGAACTTCCACACTGACTGGACAGACATGGCACATACTCCCTCAGTGACTACGGGACGTGGCCGGGCGCCGACTGGAGGACGGAACAGTAATAGACGGACACAGACATTCCGTAATTCACAACAGATTCAGTTTTGTGGTTATAAACATTTGCGGACTACGCATGCACGCATTGCTAAACACGGGAAGCACTGTATCGGTAATCAGTCCGAAAATGTTTAATCAGATACCCCGCGATGCGAGACCCGAGCTCAGCTCACCCACTACTCAATTGCGCATGGCCAATGGTGATGTTAGTGTGCCATTAGGCAATGTCACTCTCCCCATCGACTTTAACGATACTGTCATTCACCATAAAATGACCATTGCGGAAGTTGAGGTCCCGGCCATAATTGGTTATGATTTCATGTTCAATCACGGGTGTACTATTGATATAGTAAACAGCAAGTTCCGCATCGGTGAACATACTATTCCGTGCAAACTCCAGAGTCAACTAGTTGCATCTACCTTTAGAATAACCATAGAGTCCACAGTCGCGATTCCCGCCGGTTCAGACATTGTAGTCGGGGCGCAGGTGCAAGCAGAACAATCAATTTGGCTCACATGAAATACGCGATTGTCGAATCAATACCTAGTGGCACTCTCGCGAAAAATGGCGTACTTGTAGCACGGACATTGGTAGATGCAAGCAGGGGTTGTGTACCTCTGAGATTACTAACTCTTACCTCGGAAACGCAGACGCTTCATGAGAAAACCGTCGCAGCGACAACGAAAGCTGTAGATAATATTCACCCGGTATCCGAAAACAATAAAACCACAACCCCGTATAGTGATATTATGCATGTCTCGTCGTCCAGCGCAGATGAAATCGCCGACACGCTCCCAGATTATCTGCGAATAGTATGGGATGAGAATATAGAACACGTAAATGAGGAGCAAAGACTAAAATTCGCAAGTATGCTGTTGAAACACAAGACTGTCTTTGCTAGTTCGAAATATGATCTTGGACGCACAGAGATCATTTGCCATAAGATACAGACCGGTGATCACCCCCCAATAAAACAACGGACGCGCAGATTACCTATGAATAAGATGGATATCGCGAAGCGAGAAATCAAGTCTATGTTGGACAATGGGATAATCCAGCCTTCCATTAGTCATTGACCTCCAGAGCGGATATTGGCAGGTTGCCATGGAAACCGCGGACGCCGAAAAGACAGCATGCACATGCCCACTAGGTCTCTATCAGTTCCGGGTCTTACCCTTCGGCCTTTGCAATGGACCCCCGACCTTCGAACGACTAATGGAACATGTCCTCTCAGGCCTCCAATGGACCGTATGTCTGCTATACATTGACGACGTGGTCATATTTTCTAAGACATTCGACGAACACATGGACCGACTTAGTCAAGTACTCGCCCGTATAGGTACTGCCGGCCTGAAGATCTCGCCCAAGAAATGCCACTTCTTTCAGCACAAAATACAGTTTCTCGGTCATGTAGTTTCGAAGGATGGCATTTCCACAGATCCGGCAAAAACTGAGGCAGTCCAAAATTGGCCACAACCCAAAACCGTGAAACAAGTTAGGAGCTTCCTAGGATTTTGCTCTTACTATAGACGATATGTCAAAGGCTTTGCTGAAATAGCACAGTCTTTACACAAACTTACCCAGAAGAGTGAAACATTTCAATGGACGGACCAGTGTGCAACATCATTTGCACAATTGAAACAGGCCCTTACCTCCCCTCCCATACTAGCATTCCCCATCACCTATGGCCGCGAATATATACTAGATACAGACGCGCCATCCTACGCCGTAGGGTCTGTCCTGTCCCAGGTCCAAGACTCCCATGAAAGAGTTATAGCCTACTATAGCCAATCATTGAACCGCCCAGAGAGAAATTATTGTATCACGAGAAGAGAACTTCTAGCGATATTCCAGAGTGTAAAACATTTCCACCATTACTTGTATGGGTCCCGGTGTACTATCCGTACTGATCATGGTGCCCTCACCTGGCTGTTTAAGTTCAAAAACCCTGAAGGTCAGCTAGCCCGCTGGCTTCAGGTACTCTGCACCTATGACATTACCATTGTGTATCGGCCAGGCCGCATGAATGGTAACGCCGATGGTCTGTCCCGCTTGCCATGTCACCCATGCGCTCATTGTGAGAGACAGGAGACCCAAGAGCAAGAGAGAGCGTCGAAAAAGGAGGATTGTGATTGTGAGATTAGAAAAATACAAACCCTACCTGATGGTGAGCCAGATGATGATAGCATAGAGGAATCCCCATTGAGTACCTAGTGGGTTAACTCAAACAGTTTCCCGGAAATTAGGGCTTGTCAGGAAACAGACACGGTTCTCTGCCTAGTCCTAGAATGGAAGGATGTGAGACAAAGAAAACCTGAATGGACTGATATTTCCCACCTTGGCCCAGAGATTAAACGTTACCGTTCACAGTGGGATAGGTTATCTGTGATCAATGGTGTTCTGTATATAACGTGGTATGATTCCCGTTCTGAAAATACCCGTTTGCAACTTGCGCTGCCCAAAGTATGGAGAGAGGAAGTGTTGCGTATGTTGCACCATGATGTGTGTTCTGGTCACCTGGAAGTAACAAGGACTACAGCGAGAGCGCGTAGCAAATTTTACTGGGTTGGATATAAGAATGATATACTGCGAGTATGCAACCAGTGTGTGACTTGCCAAGCCCGAAATATGCCTGCTGGTCCCTGCAAAGCCCCATTGCAGTCATACAACGTGGGTATACCCATGGAACGAGTAGCGTTGGATATAATGGGCCCCTTGCCAGAGACACACCGTGGCAACAAATATGTCCTGGTTGTCACAGATTACTTTACCCGCTGGGCAGAGGTTTATCCACTGCGTGTTATAACATCACCCTCTGTGGCAACAGCGCTAGTGGAACAGTTTATCGTCCGATTTGGCATACCACATACCATCCACTCTGATCAAGGCCCCCAGTTTGAATCGTAACTATTTGCACAGTTGTGTAGCTTGCTACAGTGTGAAAAGACAAGAACCACCCCATTCCACCCCCAAAGTGATGGTCGTGTAGAACGACTTAACAGGACCCTTGAGGATATGCTGAGCAAATATATATCTCCCGATCAAAGAGATTTGGATGAAATATTGCCCATCTTGCTCATGGCATACCGCTCTTCCCAACATGAGAGTACTGGACTTACCCCCAACCTGATGATGCTCGGTCGCGAGGTAGATTTGCCTGTAGACCTACTATACCCGCCCCCGCCCAACGAACCAGAAATTGACCACCACGCATATGTTCATAAGCTGCAAAAGCATTTGAAAGTTGTGCAGAATTTGGCCCGAGATCAAATGACCAAAGCCAGTCTCAAACAGAAACGGTTATACTACCGCAAGGTCCGTAAAACCACGTATCATGAAGGTGATGTAGTATGGTTACTGCTCTACACCAAAACGAAAGGCATTTCCCCAAAATTACAAATGAAGTGGGAAGGTCCTTTCAAGGTCATTAAGGTCATATCTGAGGTAACCATGAAAAATTCAGAAAGTGTAGGTCACACCCAAAAGTTGTGCATGTTAACCGGCTAAAACCGTTCACTACTGCTTCCC
Source organism: Conchocele bisecta (assembly GCA_029237695.1). Taxonomy (NCBI): domain Eukaryota; kingdom Metazoa; phylum Mollusca; class Bivalvia; order Lucinida; family Thyasiridae; genus Conchocele; species Conchocele bisecta. The sequence goes on from CM055276.1 coordinate 24,824,964, forward strand.
AGTAGTCCAAATATGTTTGCTTCCCACCTTATGAAACTTGTTTCCCTCCCCGTTTCCCACCTCATACACCCCCTCATACCAGTTTCCCACCGTATATAAACTCGTTCCCGAGTTTCCCCGTTTCGCACCATACACCCCTCATTCCAGTTTCCCCGTTTCCCTCCCCGTTTCCCACCCCATATATCCCCTCCTCCCAGTTTCCCACCCCATACCCACCCTCATCCCAGATTCCCACCGTATATAAACTCGTTCCCGAGTTTCCCCGTTTCCCACCATACACCCCACATTCCAGTTTCCCCGTTTCCCTCCCCGTTTCCCACCCCATATATCCCCTCATCCCAGTTACACGCATATAAACTCGTTCCCGAGTTTCCCAATTGAAATATGCCACCTTGTTTTGTCTGTTGGCAGAAATATGGAGCCCCCATCGTTGCTATCGATCGAAACGGGAGGAGCAACATTGGCTACCCAGAGTAAGACCAACATACGTTGTCCCATCTGTGGTAAAAAATTCACCACCACCGCAACTGCGAAGCGGCATTTCCACGACCTCCACGGAAAGCGAGTATCGTGCGAGTACTGTACATTCAACGTCGCCGTTAGCAGACAGGCATTGTTGGATAGGCACATGCGAGAGAATCATTCCTTCCCGTGTCCAGTGCGTATAAACTCCCCCTGGCCCCTTCTCCGCCGCATTCGACACCCTCGTGAGCCCAGACACTGACGACATCACCCTGCATGTGGAGGAGACAGTGGAAGTTATATATGGGGAAGTGCCTAGTACAACCGTTTCGTCCCTTACCAACTCCTCAGCATCACGTCCCTGCACTCCCCTGGTAACAGATATACATACATCCTCAGCATCACGTCCCTGCACTCCCCTGGTAACATATATACATACATTCTCAGCATCACGTCCCTGCACTCCCCTGGTAGCAGATATACATACATCCTCAGCATCACGTCCCTGCACTACCCTGGTAACAGATATACATACATCCTCAGCATCACGTCCCTGCGCTCCCCTGGTAACATATATACATACATCCTCAGCATCACGTCCCTGCACTCCCCTGGTAGCAGATATACATACATCCTCAGTATCACGTCCCTGCACTCCCCTGGTAACAGATATACATACATCCTCGGCTTCACAATCCACCACCCCCCTGGTGTCAGACGTACCACTCGACCTGTCACGGCCCAGGCGGAGAAGTGACCCGATCGGTGACAAGACCGACAGTTTGGAGCCCGTACCCGGATGTAGCCATACAAACGTAGAGACCATACCACCGCAACCGGATTACCCAATGACCTTGACCACAGCTGAGGTGGACTGTCATGACCCAAATTTGTTTTTCCTGGGCGCGCCATCCACCTACCAAGACAGGAAAGTCGAAGAGTTCAGCGATGGGGACAAAACCTACCGACTATCAAGCGTTTGGATGGAGAAGCCGGATTTTCAGCTCCACAAATCATTTGGATGCTAGATATCCCAAATGGCTTGGGGAGCTTATGATTCTGTCATACTGCTTATGTGGCAGTTCGTGCGAATGCGGTGCAGTTTTTATCATATTACTGTCTGAACCAATGACAAGTTTAACCATGATCGGTCATACTCTTATGTCCACTTGATAAGTGGGCTGTCGGAGATTTAGACAGTAATAGAGGTGGCCTGTGCTGATTCGCATGTACTGTGGCATAACTATCCATAATAACATACAAGTCCCTTGTCAATGATTGAACATATAAAGATAATTTACTCGTTCAATTTTATATTATCCAGAGTGAACAAAGCACTGGATCATAAATAATCAAATTATAATTCCAATGAATATCCTACTTTTATTGATGGTACAAGCATTTTTTAAGTGACATTGTCTGCACCTATCAGTAATAATAAGACAAACATGTTCATTCTTCGACAGGGACACGTGTATGTCTGGTTCATATTATATTAAGTAAAACACTGATGATCATGGTATAATATTTGGTAGATATATTAATGATTTTGCTAAGTAAATAGCAATAGGGAATAAGATATTATCCTACATATTGCCTAGCATGAATGGTGCTACGCTGGTTAACATACTTACAGGTATGGTTCATATACAGCAGTTTTATTTGCACAATAAGATGATTTGCCTGTGTCGTGCACTCATACAATTTATGTTAAGTAACTAATCCTAAACAAATTAGATTAATAATAATAAACAATACATGTATGAGGAAGTGAGTGAGTGTTCTGAGTCTTTTTCGTAATGGGAATTAGACATATACATATATTGAGCTGGCTGCAGGTAAAAGCAAAGAGATGATATATTTACAGTAGCTATAACAGCAAATTACCTACTTTTAGAGCCATATGTCACACCCATAGGTGAAATAGCTTAATTGAGTGTGTATGTTCTACATGTAAATGTGATACCGTGAAGTTCGGTAAATGAGTTTTGTTGGTTGAGGTTCACCAAAGCTGTTAGCCGTGTATGTTCGGACTTGCACTCATATATGTTGTGGTTGTAGATTTGTTTATCAATGCCAGCATCGATGGTTAACCTCGACAAAATCTTGTAAATATAGTTGCTTTACAGTGTTGAAATTGTAATGCATGTACAGGTACATAGAATGAAGTGTTCATGTTCCTGCCGCTCTATTGACAGCTGAATCAGCATTGAGCTGGTGAATTGCCGTTTCTGATTCTAGACAAATAGTGAAGTGATCAGAGTATGTTTAGGTAACACGGAAACATGTGGTTGTAATATGTCAAGTTCATAAATTTTAGATTGAATTATTACATGTGAGCTTGCATTGTCATAATGTGTAGATATGCCGATTGGCCTCCGCTTCTCGCTAGCTTTCACTTGGATATGTCCATGTGGGTGGGCAGGAATCGGATGACAATATCGTCAATTTAGCTCTTGTAGTATTTTGTGGTAAATAGTTAGATGCAGCAGGCGAGGGACGGATCGGAGGATTTCCGTTATTGTTATTCCATTGATACTCGGGTTGCCATATACGATTCACTCTTCATCCTGTGGACAATTGCTCCTGGTAATCTGAGTGGCAATGGTGACATTCTCGGTTAACCTCCGTTAGTAAGGGTAAATACGTCTGCAGCATTAACAATATGGATCTACAACTACAGTAGTACAAGTGCATGTTGTGATGAATTATCACACACATAGTGTGTATTTTTAATTATAGTATTACATTCCTTGTTACAGTGTTAAACCATTGTTGTTGAAGGCATTTATTTTATTTTTTTTGCCATTCACATGCAAGTATAAAACATGTTTTGTTGTGTGTGTTTTTAACTATAAAATGGAGACATTCCGTTGACTCGGCATTGTAATCATTAGGTCTTGAATATGTCTGTCACATGCATGATGTTGATTGAAGTCTTGTAGCAGCGGTTCCTGAAACCATACATCAGGTAGCAGCTAAAACAGTTATATTTCGAGACGCTATGCAATATGACAAGATGGTAACCATAAAGGTACACAATTTTCATACTTCTAAGTAGTACCGGAAATGGTCTGCATGACCATTTTATGTAATACTAATTTGCCTGAATAACTATCTTGCGGATGAATTTTTTTTTTTAATGTAGACATGTATATATATGTATGTAATTGAATTCGTTTTATCCCGAGTTCGAGGACGAACTCTTGTCGAGCAGGCGGGGTAGTGAAGCGACCCAGCCGGTTACCATTGCAAGTTGTCGCTATTGTGTAGGAAGTCATGTAACATAGACATGTATTCCTGCTTCATTTGTACTTACATTTGTGGCGACTGTGCGAGGCTACCATTTAATCTATGAGAATTACCACGATCCCTCACCCATGCCTAGTTATTCACCAAAGTTCATAGTTCATCTTCATTGACCTCATAATTCCTGAATTCCATCCTGTTTCCCGTAATATACGATATTCTTGATACATTTCTACCAAGTATTGAATGCAGCCGCCATTTCTACTGGCTGTGTTTGTTTTGGCTCGTGCCTGATCGGAACATTTCGTCGATACAATCTAGCCAATCACGGTGCGGAAACTTGGATAAGTTCCGTAAGTCACGGAACATGTCCAACTCGGCCTGACAAAACCTATAAATATTTGGGACTTTTGTTCCGAGGCCACTCCGAGCAGACACAACTTGGTACGAATCCGACACGGTCGTATTCCCGTCATTTAGGCATCTTAATATTTATTTACCACTTCCATTACTTGAAATTCATTGTTTAACTATGTCTCTGTCACTCCATGGTGTTAAAGCTAAATACTAGCGTAGTACAGAAGGTGCGCGTTTTCCCGTTACCCCACCCATGCATCTTACATAGGACGGAGATTCTCCGGTTTACAAGATGAGCCCTACGCCCCATCTCACCACCCCAATCCCTCCACCCAGTCTTATTTCCCACCCCCAGCTTCGTGATCCCCGCTGTGTGACTCCGCCACTCAGCATTACTCCCACCCCAGCTTCGTGATCCCCGCTGTGTGACTCCCCCACCCAGCATTATTTCCCACCCCCAGCTTCGTGATCCCCGCTGTGTGACTCCCCCACCCATCATTATTCCCACCCCCAGCTTCGTGATCCACGCTGTGTGACTCCCCACCCAGCATTATTCCCACCCCAGCTTCGTGATCCCCGCTGTGTGACTCCCCCACCCAGCATTATTTCACCCCCAGCTTCGTGATTCCCGCTGTGTGATTCCCCCACCCAGCATTATTTCCACCCCAGCTTCGTGATCCCGCTGTGTGAATCCCCCACCCAGCATTATTCCCACCCCCAGCTTCGTGATCCCGCTGTGTGACTCCCCCACCCAGCATTATTTCCCACCCCCAGCTTCGTGATCCCTGCTGTGTGACTCCCCCACCCAGCATTATTCCCACCCCCAGCTTCGTGATCCCCGCTGTGTGACTCCCCCACCCAGCATTATTTCCCACCCCAGCTTCGTGATCCCTGCTGTGTGACTCCCCCACCCAGCATTATTCCCACCCCCAGCTTCGTGATCCCTGCTGTGTGACTCCCCCACCCAGCATTTTTTCCCAACCTTCGTGATCCAGCTTCGTGATTCCCCACCATGACTTGGGTTTGCGTTAGTGTGACTTTCCGCCAGAGTTTAGCATAAATCTAGTCCGTGTTTACATGCGCTAATATCCTTTCTTGAATCTGCTTACTCCCACAGTCGCCTGTTGTGTTTTTGTATCTTGCCATGTGTACATCTCATATTAGTCATTATATGTCCATAATCAGATCACCCTCATCGTTGTTATCATAGTTTGTTACCACTCTTTAATTGTACACGTTGAGTAATACTGCATGTTAGAACTATTATCAAAAATATCAGATGTTACTAAAATTTCGTCACTGTCGTCTTTTCATTGCCCAGTAGATATAGTCGTTAAATTTCCCTACCCCGATTTACGAGGGCCCGCTACCATTCCCCTGCTTAACAGGAAATATCTGGTTTATACCGTATTGCTGAAGACGGATACGACATAGGGACGTTACAATATTACTTCCTTTCAATGGTAATGTGACCAGTGTAGGCACAGATCAGCCTGCACATTCACATACAGGAGTGTGCTAGCAGATTAATATCCAGATTGATCAAACCCCATAAGGCCTTTTTCTCAAGCCACGGCCACATATACTTTTCTATATTTGTGATGCACCGTTAGAGAAACAGTCCACTTACTTCACTGGTGCTGCACTCCGTGCCGATGGAAATATTTCAAGACAATCCACTTGAAAGATACAATAGGCGACATTAATTGTAAACAAATGTTTCAAGACGAGTAGTAATTTTATTGATTTTTTAACACTCATCTAGAAACATTTTATAATGGTGCATATTTTATTTTTCAAGTGGATTGTCTTACATTTTCCACCGGCGCGGAGTGCAGCACCAGTGTAATAATGATAATTAAGATGTGCCATGTGTTTTGTACCTACATAAATGGGCGTAATTTCATTAAAAAAATACAAAATTTACGATATTTTCCTGGAATGACACCGAAGGTTGTCGAAATTTTCAGAGCATATGCGAAATTCTATTCCGCATTTGCTTCGTGAATTTCATCAACTTTCAGCATATTTATGAAATTGCGCACGATTTCGTAGGTACAAAATCACGTGGTGCGTCTCAATATATACATGTACATTGAAGTTCACATACAGTACTTGCACACCAAATTAATCACCTTTTTACACGCTTGTTTTTCTTAAATTCTGGCATCTTTCTACAGTCTGGACAATAGGTATATATATAAGATTCCGGCACCTCGTGTTAATTTATGGCACCCGGTGTTTTTATAAACTTGAATGTATAAGGTTTCCAAAATATCCGGGTGCCATTTTTTTAAACCAAGTTCAATGTCATTTCAAGGTCATTGAACTTTATGCTTGACGGAAGTCGAAAATTGCCAATATATGAGCCAATAGGTAGGTCATGGTCCTTAACTTGGAAATTGGTGTAAGTTGTTCAAAAACATTTCAGATGGATATATTAAAGAATTTACGTAAACTACACTAATATTCAGTATATTATTATCATATTTTCAAGATGCCCGCCAAAAATTGGGTATTTATGAGATTTCGGTTGACTTGCTACATATTTGTGTAATGCTAAGCGCCTTCACCTATATTCAAATGTTAATTCTTTCAACTGGAATAATATTTCAGTTAATATACTCCATTGTCAGAAAACTCAAAATGGCCTCCTAGTAAATGGTAAATCCATAGTAATGTATTAAATATAACTGGGAGAATTTGGTTGGGGAGGAAATCAACACTTCTCTCACTTTTCCCTGAGATTCTGTAACTACTAAAATGTGGACATATATTGAACTCTGATTTGATCGGCTAATAACATCATACTCTGCATGACTTTTCATTTACCTGTTAGAGACTCGCGGTGGTATCAGGCTATTTTCATTCGCATATGAGGCGTGATAGTTTTATTTATTTATAGTACTTAAATGTGTCACCTGAAAAAGTAATATTTTAGACAGATTATACAGTATGATCAATACAATACAATAGTTTATTGGATGATGTAGGCCTCTGGCCCATAACATGTACAATTGAACAAATATCAGTGAACATCTAATGGAATTATATCGTGTTACGCTTGTTTAACAGATGGTAAATATATACGGAAATTGTGTAAATCGTTTTGTGAGTATTTGAACCCATAATTCTATAAAATGTGTCTAAAGACCTGTTGGAATACATTTGAGCAGGTAGGTAGATCAATCTAATATCATCGTATAATTTACAATGAAAAAACGCATGGTATTCATCTTCCAGAATTTCTCGATTTGTATGTATTAGGCAATACGGACAAATCCGGAGCTCTCTCTGTATTCCAGCATGTCTGCCGACTTCAATGTTTAACTTGTGGTTGGAGCACCTAAATTTTGCCATCGCTTTTCTCAAATTAAATGGTAAAGAACATGTAATATACCTTTCTACATTCAAAAGACTTTTAAAATGTTTATAATGAATACATTCAGCAGAGATGTCAACTTGCATATCAAACAATAAATACAGTGAATAAATATTACTGTCCGTTAACATTTTAAGGAAACAGTGATATCAGTGTGGAAATTTAAGTCTGATATAAAATGTATAATAATGCCAAATCAATATGTGGGGTAATGGTGAATTAATGTTTATTTTGCCAGAACATGTCTCAGATGATGTCTCTGATATAAAGAACAGTGTGTGCCTACTGAATGGGCATGTACATTTAACACATTTTTGAATGGTGGTGTTATTTTTTGATCATCTGGTGAATTTACAGTACAATTTATTTCTACATGACGATAACATGCTCTACGCGCAAGGATTTTTCTGATGCGGCGATATCTGAGAACCAAAGTACCTTTCTTATGGCCTAAGATCTAGTTTTATCCCACAGAATAATCCTCTATATACCTGCAACTTGGGTGCACCAGAATAGTACTGAAGGATTATGCGTGAAGTAACACTCAATTTGAAACGAAAATAATGAGCGTATATGTGGCTGTGACTGACGAAACGAAATCCGCACAGTCTGATCCGGATCTGCACTGTTCGCTAATCCATCAATGTAAGTAGTATTAAAAGGCGGGGTCTGGGACATTTTCCATTTCCCTTCATTTTTGAACCTTATTATGGTGGGTTCTGGGACATTAAGAAACTGTAAGAAACTGTATTTCTTTTTCTTCATTTTCGTCAACAGACAAGCCTACATACGCGGTAAAGAATGAAAGGCATGGGAGTAACCGCGCTCCTGTCGGTCGCATTTAAAAATCTAGTTGAATCAGCAACGTCACGACGCTGGAGGAGCTTCCAGCGTCTCCAGTCTTGGTGACGAAGTTTATCACAGTCACAACTTGAACTTCAATAGGATCAAATACTGTGAAAGTGGATCTATATCCAGCATGCTTTGTTATACCAGACTCTAGTTCGATTCCATTTAAAACTAGGTTAACCCTGACTTCACCCATAGCATTACCCTTTGCGTTCACCGAAGAGAGTGCCATTCGGAGGATCGTCCCGGACGCCGCCATGGTGTATCCTGTATACTGGTTGGTCGCGTTGCTACCAAATGACCACTCATATTCTCCAGGTGTAAGTGCACCACGCTCCTCAGCGTAAATAGTACTAACTGACTTATGATTGGCCTTTTTGAGTTTCTTTGCTTTATTCTCTAATACTTCTATTTCTTTTTTTTGACTATTTAATTTCTTGATCAATTGAATAAGTTTAATTGTAGTATTATTTGTTTAGCTCAGCTCATCTACATAATGATTGGTTGCCGCATTTTGTCCATCAATAGGATCAACGACATTAGAGATTCTGTTTATATTCATATTTAGTGGACCAGTTAGTTCACTCGTTCCATCCTTTCTTAAAAAAGCATCGTTTATGTAACTAACTGTTACTTCAGCATGTTCAGAGAATGTTTGATTATTTTCACTATGCTTACGACCAAATAATTATATCAACAATCATTTTTTATTATTTAAAACCAATTTATTTAAGCCAATCGCCAATGTCCATATGCCCACGTGTGCACCCCATCCTCCATAATAACACGCTTGTCTTCGTTTGAAGACAGTGCTACCTTGTTTACCTCCTCCGTGTATATTTCGTGTCCATGGCTTCTGATTACGTTCATCTTCCTTAACTGATCCTTTCTACTCAACAGACAGGTCTTGTAGTCATCGAAACTAATATCCTTTTGGACCACACTCTGCTTTACACCTTTGCATCGTTTTTCTTCCTTACCCTCATACATATTATAGCTATACAGCTTAGCTCTTAGTCCAACAAACTCTTGCATAATCTTTCCACCACATTCATCCTTCATCATACCGATGACCTTCTTGTTCATACCAGTTTGTATACATGAGGGATGATTTTTTGGTATTCCACTTGTGTGGAAGGTGCTTTTTACATCTCCGTTGATGTCCTTATAAAAGTCCTCAGTTTCAATCTCGTATGCTAAGCTGTCAGTGTCAGTGAACTATAGCTTAGATTTATCCCCATACTTCATCTTGATGTAGTTGTAGTGGAAGTCGTACATCAAGGTTTTGCTCAAGTCCAAGATAGACATACCCAGGTAAACCGGTTTGTCAAACCTAATTGTGGTCTTCTTCATGTGAATGGCTATTAGGTTTTCATCGAAGATGGTACAGTTTTTGTAGTTAGGCTTGGCTGCTAGCTTCCTAGCCTTTCCTTCGTTATTCACCAGCTGAATGTCAATCCTGTTTTCCGATGTTTTCCATAGTCTTTCCAAAGACGGAGTTGTTCATGAGCTTGAAAAAGTCTTTTTCAAAGTCATTATCTGCCTTGGCTCTTAATGAAGTGTTTATATCAATGTACTTTTTAAGCCAAGAGCTCTCCTCGAACTTGATGCCTCTATGTATCTATTATTGGTGATCTTTAAACCAAAACTCTCATACATCTTGAGGTTCTCGTAGTGAACGACATACTTTGTATTGTCGTTTAGATTAGGTATAAGCTTTTCAACCTTTTCAACAACGACCCTTTCGGGAGCTAGAGGATATTCGTTATGTAAATCGTGCAACTCTTTAGGATACTCCAAGTCAACCTCTAAGAAACAGGAATAGTTTTCCCAGACATTCATTTCACCTTCAGTCATCCACTTAAATCCATGTGTAGGTAGAGGATTACTCATAGCCCATACATAGAGGTTGTTAGCATCCAGATATTGTATATACTTACTAGGTTCTTTAGGATGAAACCTTTTACCATGTACGTATTGTTTGCCTTTCCATACCGAGTCATGATACTACTCACCTCCTCTAATCCCCTTTTCAATCATAAGCAGCATAACAGAGTCACTCAACAGGTCCAATTCAACATCAGTCCGCTTCAACGCAGCATCCCACGCCAAACCTGGGGCTGTATAATACCAGGCTGGGTCTAGGTTATAGTTTGTCAAGCAGACGTCACTGAAGGTCTCAAATACGTCTGCCAGAAGCAATACTTCTGACGTGAGATACAGATTGTGGTAGTCTCTCATCGTCTTACATTTAAACTCTTTCCAGACCTTTTGTGCATGTACATAGTCTTCATCTGAAATGTCATCACCACTCAACTTAGAATATAACTCTTCCTTTGGAGGTAACTGCGTTTCAGTCAACCTCTCAAGACCATCAACATAGTCATATGGATAGACACCCTTACGTGTTAGCAAACTCAACTGCTCACCTTCATACTCACTTTCCAAGTTTACGAATTTATCTTTCTGAAGGTTACCTACCAGTTTATCTAGACTAGAAGCCATGAACTTGAAGCTGTCAATAAACCGTAGCTCATGCTTCACTTCCTTCTCCTCTCCGTCTTTGTTAGTAAAACTGTCAATTGCATACTCCTTGGTAAACGAAATGTACTTCTCCTCGTTGTTAGGAATGTAATTAATCTTACCCTCCTTTTTACCCAAGTTGTTGATGAATAGGTGGGAGTCATACCCGCTCAGGTTGTGGAATATGACGGGTGTAAACTTAGGTTTCTGGTATCTGAGGTTGCATTTGTTGTGAGCAGCTCCCCGATACTTACCAGAGAAATGACAGTGATCTCTTACCCCCTCCTCATCCAAATCTTTTTCACATATCCAGCATACTGTTGCCTATTCGAAAGCCTTTTGCTATTTTGATGTAATGATCATCTTCTTGGGAAAACTATTTTTTTTGTAGATGTCAATAATGCTTTGTTCTAAACTGTCAACAAAGATCTGTGATATGTCCTCATCTTCAGATTGATTTGTGTAAATTACAGGATTTCCTTTGTAAACCTCGTCATCAAAGCACTTGATGTAGTAGCAGAACCCGCTAGGTGTATGCTTTTGATACTGATTAGTGTAACTGTTTTCTGGGTTGGATTGGGTCGTATCCAACTTTTGGGTGAAGCTCTGAAAGTCAGCATAAACTACAAAGGGTATTTTCATCGACTTGAAAAAGTGTTTACATTTTAAGGTTTTTCCTTCCTCAGGCATCTGAACTTTTACAGCTTCATTTGAGTCGCAGTACTCTTTATGCTTACCTAAGGATTCCTCTGAGTTGAAGGAGTTAAGACATCTGAGACAGTAATGTCTTGTAATTTTTCTTACTCGATTGGCTGGAAAACAATCTACTCATGTTCTTGATGAGACAGTAATGCTGTATTTCACCATCATCTATAAGTAAAAGGTTAATAACATTCTCATGCTCATGTTTGCTAATCCGAAGAGGATGGACGTCTTCGTTCTCATACCCAAAGACGTTGACAGAAATGGTTGCATTTTGTCTTTCAAACCTATCTATGGCTTTAAGGTCAACTGGGAAGGTAATTTTATCCCAATTGAGTTCCTCCGCTTGTTGTTTTAAAAGTTTTGTGATACGTTCACCATGCTGATTTAGTGGGTTTAACGCTCTAGCAACGCACCACTTGAAACACTGATCATCATTGTTTTCCATGTTGATGATTGCCTTCGTCAATGCAAGCTTTTGGGGAAGTGTAATATAAGAGTTACCTCGTAGTGGCTTTTATCTCACGGTATGTAGCTCCAAGCTGATACTATTGTTGAAGGCCCAATTACTACCCATCATCTGGAATGTTGCTATATTCTCAAGGATTTTCTCCGTCATTGTGTTATATAGCTCATTCAAATCTGTCCCCTCCAGGTTAACATTAATTTTAGAGCTGAAAGATGCTTGTTGAATTAACACATCACCAGTTGTTATACTAACACTTTCCATGTTGCAGTTGAGTACCATTTTTACCTTAGTCTGACGGTTATTCCTCAAACTATTAGTAACAACCTTATTTACCTCAATTAAGAATGACTCTGGAGTAAATCCTTCTCTACCCTTAATGACGTATTGAGTAGTAAATTTCTTGAGAGCCGATGCACTCTCCTCGATTTTGAAAGTGTCTTTCTTTTTGTAGAGTTTTCAGATGTTTTTCTTTAATGATTCGAGCACAGTATCAACAACCTTAGGTTTATGAGGTATATAATCCATCAACCAATTAGTCCATTCGTTCAATTTATTTTTTATTATCCGCGGTATGGTTTTTATTGCCCGTACGGTTTTTGTAATAATTGTTGGGGCTTGTGTTGGTTGGAGGACCGGCACGCCAATGTCAGGTACGTTATCATCTTTTATACACTATTACCAGATTACTCGATTGACTATTACCTAAGCTTGCAGGAAGATCATCATTATGCTGTAGCTTGTCTTGTCCTTCCTTTATCAGTTATCTGAAATACTCAAAAACCCCACTCCATCCCTCTGACCCACCAATCCCCACATCATGCAACTGTATATAGAAAACATGAAATATCTTATTAAGCTAACATAGTACCGGTACTATCATATATATTACATGACCACATATCTAACATATTTGGCTCCTCATTGGGGGCTACCTGCTATTTGATGTTGTGCTTCATCAGACTCGCATGTGCCAGACCAGATGTCTCTGAGCAAGAGGTGAGACGTATGCAGTAGCTATTCTCTTGCACGACTATGGCGGAGTGAATATGTAGAGCTAATAACTCGCGTGAAACGACTAGAGGGTGACGAGTTGAGTGAAATACTAGAAAGAGGTGAGTCGAGCATACGACTAGAAAGAGCTGAGTTGAGTTAACAACTAGCATGTGCATCAAGTGGACGACTAGAAAGATCTGAGTTGAGTTAACAACTCGAATGCGAGTCGAGCGTACCGATTGGCGAGTCGAGCGTACCGACTATAAATAGGTGAGTCGTCGAAATTAGTCGAGCGTACCGACTGGCGAGTCGAGCGTACCGACTATAATGAGGAAAGTGGTGCAGGGTAGTCGAGCGTAACCGACTGGCGAGTCTAGCGTACTCGGACTATAGAGAGGTGGGTCGTCCAGGGCAGTCGAGTGTACCGACTGGCGAGCCGATAATGAGGTGAGACGAGCGTACAGAATGTCGTGTCGAGCGTACGTACTGGGACGAGGCGCTTCAGGCGAGTGAATGATGTATCAACAAGTCAGGCAAATGTTTCAACTGATGCCGCACATAAATGTACATATGAATTAATTTATCGAAAAGGGGGCAAAATAGTCCAAAACAAATTGATATTGTTAAACTAAAAATAGCAATGAGTGCCCCCAAGAGTAGAAATTAATTATTTATGCGTGTACTCATAACAAACTTAATTAATAGTTTGTACCCAACAATAACATGTAGACAAATATGACATCTGTGTGTAACCTGCTGTTAAATAAAGTGCACGAACTATCACATCCACAGTATTGTTTACCTTGTACGAAGTCAATGACACATCCGTGCCTGTGCATCTTGTATAGCACTGCGTGCAACTCTGATGTACCTGGTATATCATGATGAAGACCATCGACCGAGAGTTTGTATCATGTGATCTTCAATGTTAGCTTCTGCTGCACTGCTTGCAGCATCAATCCGAAATGAATGGCCACTATATTTATTCTCGTCATAACCGAGTCTGCATAAAACTTGCTTCACATAATAAAGAAACTTCGTCCTAGTGAACGGTTTGCCGTCCACGTCTATGAATAGTGGCGAGATATCATAACAAAACGCAGTAGATGTAAGCTGCTCTCTGCGTAGACACAAATAATGTTCCATCAAATACACTGGACAGCAATTAATGGAGTTATTTGTATATATCGGTATATCAACGCCTACACTGAACGGATCAGTCTTGGAAGTAGGTAGCGTGAGGCAAAACATAGAATGATCTGTTAAGAATGACACATCCTGACATTTCAAATATGAATAAACATCATCATTCCGAGCTTTAACAGTGAACTCACCGCAGCGAAGAAAGCCGAAATAGGCTAATGAACACATATATTGTAACGTCATCTAAGTTTGGGGTAAAAACCCCCGCATGTAATAAGTCACACATCTGCTTCAGAATTGAAAAAGTTATAGGCAGTCTCAACCTCGTCTTCGCACATTGACTACCTTTAACACCACGTAGAACACATTGTAGTCTATCCATGGAAGACATAGGATTGCTCATGCCTGCTTGCAGATAGTGAAAACGAATACCTGCCAGATATAGTTTAATAGTAGCCAGCTGCAGCTGCAGTGACTTGTAACAGAATGTCACAAAATAAATGAGAACATCCTCCATTAGAATGGGTAACGTACCTGGACGTCTAATACAACCTGACATTGTTAGAAACTGCGTGAAACACTGCATGCCTGTCTGATAGGCTGATTTAGTATTTGGAGCAATAGATGCTGACCAGAGATGTGTGACTTCCAGGTGTAATTCAGCTGCAGCTTGGAAACCGAAAGGCACCGCTCTGGAACAGTGTCTGCCTCTGGTGCAAGACGTCTGAACTGCAACATGTTAAAACGTGACAACGCGTCAGCAATAACATTTGATTTACCGGCTATATGTCTTGCGATAATAACAAACTGACCTTTTGCCGCGCACCAGATCAACCTACGAACAAACTTTTGAATTAATTTAATCTTAGATCGACCCTTATTGATGATGTCCACAGTGGCTGAATTGTCACAATTCACCACAATTCTCTTCTTTGTCCATTTCTCACCCCACAGCACGGCTGCCATGACTATCGGATAGAGTTCATACAGAGCCATAGATGCCACGACTTCCGATGAAATAAAAGCAGGAAATTCCCCTTGAAACCACTTCCCACAATAATACCCTGCATATGCTCGAGGTGTAGCATCCGTGAAAAACTACATATCATCAGCCATTGTAAGTTAATCATTCATGAACATTGAAATACCGTTCCATTCATGAAGAAATTTAGACCACATACTAATGTCTAATCTACAGTCTGTCGTGATTTTAACATAATGGTGCAATTTACTGACAGAAGAAGACAGCGATATCAAGTATGACACAAATGCACGACCTGGATAAATCACGCGGCATGCAAAATTGAGATGTCCTAGAAGGCTTAATAATTCCCTCTTTGTACAGGATTTCCTTTTTGAGAATGTTTGTAACAAATTCACGATTCTCTGCACTTTCTCTAGAGGCAACCGTGCCTCCATCTTCACACTGTCTAATATAATTCCTAAGTACTCAATAACCGTAACTGGCCCCATAGTTTTTGTGGGTGATAACGGTATACCAAGTTTCTCAAATACCAACTGCAAAATATACATAGTATGATCGGCATCTTCGGATGGAGAATTGATTGTGAGAAAATCGTCCAGCAAATGTAAACAATGACTGATTCCATATTTGTTTTGCAGGATCCAACAAATAACTTGAGACAAACAATCAAACATTTTAGGACTAGATCGACTGCCAAACACTAATCTGGTGTAGAAGTAATATTTATCGTTCCACTTGATACCCTGAAAGGGCCACAACTCCATCTTGACAGGAACCTGTTTAAAGGCATCTTGAATGTCAGCTTTACAATATCTACTCCCCTTTCCCAATCGCTGAGTTATTCTAATCGCATGGTCAATGGTGACATATGTCAAGGAGTATTCGTCCCTATCAATAAGGTGATTTAAACTGGGATGTAATAAATTATCATGAGGTGCTGAGCAGTCCACAATTAACTTCTTTTTCCCAGAGTACTTCCCCTCAGCAATGCCAATTGGGCTGATACGATAATGTGGATATGGAATGCTATCAAAAGGGCCGATCAAATATCCTTTAACTAATTCTGACTGAATCAACTGTGAAGTAATGTCAGGCAGTTTAATTGCAGATATCAAGTTTTTACGCTCATACGGTAATGCAGGTAAATGCTTAAAACCAGTGTCAAATCCTTCTGAAAATCTGTGTATTAAATAGTTAGTGAAGTTCTTATCTGGATGATGCTGCAACTCAAACCTCAATTTTATAACATTTATAGGGCTGTTCCTAGGCACTATCTCAGGCTCGATATTTTCTGTCCCTGGCCGCGCCAGTTTTTTGAATTCTGACAATTCATTTTAGAGTGATCACTCTGTTTACATACTAAACACAAATGCACATGTCTGCATTGAGACGCCTGGCAACCACGCATAGTGTTAACATCGTTACAAATCTCGTTTCCATTGTGAATCACTCGTGTGCGACCCAAAAGATCTTTGGTGGAATTTGCACGGTTGGCAAAACTACCAGCAGTCGTGGTAACATTACTGGCCTTATTTTACGGTTCCATTGTACCACCAGAGACAGCCTAGGTTTGTGACGGACAGAACTGCGACATGTGCAGTGTGCTACCACACTCGGAGCAACAATTAGCCTTGTAATTTTAAAATATGGCACAAAACAACCTATTATTCCTAACTGACCAGTCTATTTTCATGCCATGGAACCGGAGATGTGCCACAGCCTGTGCCGAGAAAGATTTGTGGTACTCATAAAAGCCACGACCCCCATACCTGGATGCCATGTCAATTATATCACGCTCATACAGATCTATTAGGATGCACCTGGCACATGATGTTTTTATAGACGGCGAATGCCTGAATGAATTGTGGCAAACTTAATTATGTGTTTAAGCGAACGTCCGGTTTCTGGTTACCACCGGGTACCGAGTCCGACTGACAATTGTAATAAGGTATCAACAACGAGGCCAAATTCACGTCTTTACCTTCCTAAATGTTTCGTTTGACACTAGGATGAACTGTTTCTACGAAAGGCAATGCCTCAGCAGTGTGCCAGTAGGTGGACCGAGCATTTTCTAAGTTTATGGAACTGACATTGTTGTTGTTGTTAGTACTGTTCGTGAATAAGTTACCTTCCATGAATGACGCACCTGCTAACACTGGCTGGCCAGACATGGATGGTAACTCAGGTGCGACATGAGAATGAATGTGAGCGGATGTCGAATTAGTTTGCACATTTTGCTGTATAAGTATATCCATGTTATCGGTAAGTTTCGCGACGGTCTGCTGTAAAGCAGACATACTGGCATGCAGATCTGCGATGTTGTTGTCGCCCGGAGATTCCCGAAGTCTAGTTTCGGTTTCACTGCGCTGTACTGTGTGCGATTGCGCATGCTCAGATAAAGCGACACCGCGACCATGGTTACTGCCTCTGTGCGATGTCTGCTACAACTTCTGACATTAAGCAGATTAATAAGCTCAGATTTTCTGAGCTTTGAATATCTTTTTAAACCACGGTATTTTGCCATGGCTTTTAACTGAATAACGGTATTCGTTCCATTTTTATATAAGATATATTATTTCTTTAACTCATCTTCATAATTTTTCAATTTTCTTACATTTCTACCATGTATGAGCACATGACCATACATGATGTATGCCTCTACCTATTTATCGATTGTAATTTCATACTTTTTATTCCAAACCCTACCATTCCAAAATGTTATGATTCTTGGTGACTTGTTGATGAAACGTGATGCCTTGTAGATTGAAGGAAATGTAATCACCTCCCCTGTTTCCACACTTTTTAGGCTAACGTGTCTTGGTTTTTTCTGATTGCTCTAGGCCTTTCAAATTTTGAATCGATCTCAGGCTTTGGTTGTTCATCTGGTAGAAGACCTTCCCCTCTCATTAGCTCTATCAATTGAGCTTGCGGTAGTGAGAGTAATCCATCTTGTTGTCCTTTAGGATATGTATTAGTTCTGATCGTTTGATTGTCATTTTATATATGAATTGTTTTTCTTTAAATTAATTCAATTAATATATCACACTCATCTTGCTTCCGTCTGACTGTAATGATAGTATCTTGTCTGAGATGACTAGAGCAAATGTTTCAGTGTTAGCAGGAACGTTTGCGCCAAACTGATCCTTGATTTGGATGTCTATCACAGAGACCTTCAGCCTCTCGCTCTGCTGGCTCACATCAAACACAAAGAGTGGGTATAAATCCTTGTAATCGCTTGGAGTGATGTTTGGGTTACTTACCAACTCATCCATGTGATAAAACGTTGATCTGAATGCAGCAGCATCGCCATACACCCTACTAAACTGTTGCTTATTGAAGGAAAAATTGTAATCAACAGTTGGGTATCTAGTTGAGTTTAACATGTTATACATGTTCTTCACATTAACGTTGTAAAAGACGGAGTGGTTCTTCTCTTGATCACCATCCTTCTCAGTCTGGAATCCAATAATAACCCAACGAGGTCTCTCCGGTGAAGATGTGACACTCAGTCTCCAAGTAAAATTGGTACTCTGGGGGACTGAGATGTGTTCACATTGTCTCATTCTGTAAGTAACTGGTAAAGTCGCCTTAGACTCAATCTTCTTGTACAGCTGGAACTTTTCGGCATCAGCTGGTAGCACATGTGGGATGAACCAATAAACCTTCCCAAGAGTTATTTTACCAGCGTCAACACCGCCGTCCCTAAAGATTGCATCATTGTTACCCTTTCGGACAAGAATCAGGATCTGCTTGAGACTGACGATGATTTTGGAGTAGTCCTCACAAAACCCAAATATGTGTGTCAATGGGATTCGGAAGCTAACAGTTCCTTTGGGGTTTGGAGATTTAATGATATAGCTATGTCTAACAGTAAACCGAGCTCTATCTGTAATACTAGCAGCAGCTACAGTGTCCTTGTACCAGAGCAGATTCAAACCCCGACTCTTGCTAAAGTCATCAGGGTATTTCAACAAACCCAGCATGGTGGATCCCTGACCAGGAGAACTGAGAGATTCAATCTCTTGCACAGAGAGCTGATATTTGATGTTGCCAAACAAATGCATAATAGCATTGTTTGTAAGAGAAACTTCATCATCATTAGCATATGCCGAGTTGTCCAACTTTGTGAGCCTACCTTCAACTACTAGATAAGACTTTGATGTTGATCCTGATCTCACCGGGACTGTTTATATTTGTTCCAGTTACAGGTTCGTACTCATGATACTCATATTCTTCAATACTCTCATCTTTTATGGGAGTCTCAGTAAAACTTAGAATGTCCATTTTACACTAGCAAGATATTTTTTTAATTCATTTTCACGAATTAAAAAAGTTTTTTTTTTTCATTTTCGTGATTTATAAGAAAACCGGTTAGCACACCAGATACAGTTGTGGAGATGTTTTCGCATCTCCAAGGTATATACTCCTACGCTTGACAGATTTTGCTTCACTTGCCTTAAATCTTATGTCTTTTTTAATCTTTGCATACATCTTATTACCATACACAAGCTTTACCTTATCCAGACCTTCCTCATCTATTAGGTAATCATTCACCTCTTCCTCTATTTGTTTCATCCTTTTTAAATGTTTTTTTGACAATGTGATAGGTACTGAGTTGGTATACTTACCTTCCTGAACATCCTCTATCACATCTTCATCATCAAGCTTCATCACCGCTTTCTTAATGATCATAGATGCAGACTGGTACTTGGGATAGTTGACTCTCTCGAAATTTAGATCATTCATTTTATTAAGAAATTAATTTCTTTAAGGCAGATTCAATTTATTTCAACACACCCCATTTTTTGAACAACTTAGGAGTGTCCACTAGCAAGATAATTTTTTAATTCATGTTCCCACGAATTAAAAAAATGGAATGATTTTTTATAATCAGCTTAACTTTTTATAGTAGTGAGAAAATATTTTTATATGAATCATTGTCTATTACTTTTTGACACTTCAACTGATCCAAGATGGATATTATCTCATCCTTTGCTCCTGTATTTCCCGCTGACATGCTAGCCATCAGTAGAGCAAACCGATCTACCAAAGCATTAGCTTCCGAACAAGGTCTTGTAAATATGAACAGCTGACTGAAACATTAGAGCGTCATTACGTTGTCTTTGAGCTTCATGACAGCGTCTTGGAGATGAGTGACTTTATCTAGGAGCTGACTGGCTTCGAGCTGACTGAAACATTAGAGCGTCATGACGTTGTCTTTGAGCTTCATGACAGCGTCTTGGAGATGAGTGACTTTGTCTTAGAGCTGACTGACTTCGACTATGTCATACTCCAAGACTATGTCATACTTCAAGACTATGTCATGCTCCGAGACTTCGACTTGTAGCTCCATGACTTCGTCTTGTAGCTGATTGATCATACCCATGACTTTGATCCGACTGACTAAGTTTTTGCGCTGACTGAGTTTGTATTTAAACTGACTGACTAATACATCTCTTAGTCTCTCTTGATCCTCTTTGTTGTTGTCTATGTCAGTATTGACATCGGTATCATCTATAGCTTTTGCTGCATCACCTATAGCTTCGAATAATTTTAGATCATTCATTTTATTAAGAAATTCATTTCTTTAAGGCATATTCCTTTTTTTCCATTCAGCTCTCGAGCAAGGTCTTGGATAGAAATTGCATTCTGCGTCGCATTACCTGAGCCATAGATCAGTGTATTGATGTTTTGTGCACTTGGGTTGACATTACGATGCATCGCAGACGTAATGTATTTGCTCAAGATTGCGTGTGATTTAGGGGTGATTGTAACTCCCCTTTCGATAAATTTCTTCCCTGTATCAAGAGCCGCTTTCTTTGCCCCTTCTTTGACATCACCTATAGCTTTTGCTGCAGCGGATGTTTTGGCGGTGAGAATCTTTGTAACTCCCCTTTCGATAAGTTTCTTCCCTGCATCAAGAGCCGCTTTCTTTGCCGCTTCTTTGGCAACATCACATATAGCTTTTTCTGCGACGGATGAAGCGAGTCTTGAGAGCAAAATACCGATGGGTTCAACGATTCATGAACCACCAATGACATATCGTCTTTTAAATCCATGATTTTTTATAATCAACATACTTTTATAGTTGTGAGAAAATCTTTTTATATGAATCATTGTCTATTACTTTTTGACTCTTCAACTGATTTACTCCTGTGTTTCCCGCTGACTTGCTAGCCATCAGTAGATCAAAACGATATACCAAAGCATTAGCGTCCGAAGAAATATCATGCATGCCTTGTCCGACAAACGATCGATCTTTCCATAGTTTCTGCAAGATATTTTTCCACTTCCAACCATTGCTAGCCTTTGGTCGCTTATCATTAGGGTCATTACCTCTGTGTATTGAGTTGGTCTTCATCATTATCTCAGCATACGTGTTATAGTCCTGATCTGTGTAAATATTATAATCTGGTTTTTTATTTATCAATAGCTCCCACAAACCAGGTGTTCCTTCATATTTTTCGTCACCAATAACAATATTGTCAATCGACTATTACTATCTGCTTATCGCCAATGTAAGAGTTTCCTTGTTTATCATAATATAACCCATAGGTCTTGTCAGCATCACCACCATCCTTTGATGTAAGCTTTTTCAAGTATTTTGAGCAATATGACCAATAAAGTCTGTTTCTTGAGTTTGAGGCTGGATACTTGGAAACTGAGGAAATGTTATCGCCTTTGGAATCTCTTCAATTCCTTTCTTAATAGGTTTAAGCTCATCAAGAATACCATTCGTCAACTCCCTCACAGGTTTGTACCATTTTTGAAGATCACCTTGCCTATCTCGTTCAACTACACGCCAAGCTCGATCGTTTTGCTTAATGTTCCGTTTGGTTTTGAGAAACTTTTGAACAGTAAAGTCCCTCTCCTTCGGATCTGTAATATTTACAAACGACACTTTTTCGAAAGACTAGATAATCTTTATCACAGTTTTTTCATCACAGTTTTCATCACAGTTTTCATCACAATTTTCATCACAGTCCCGGCTTTGAATTGTTAGACTCTTCAACTGATTCAAGATGCATATTATCTCATCCTTTACTCCGGTATTTCCCGCGCTAGCCATCAGTAGATCGAAACGATCCAACAAAGCATCAACGAGAAAGTGGCGATACTCTCGAAACATAATGCCCCTCTTCTCCGGATCTGTAATTATTAGAAACGACATGTTTTATATATGAATTGCTTTTTTCTTTAAATCAATTTTCACATCACAGTCCCGGCTTTGAATTACTAAGCTGGCTCTTCTCAAACGTCTTGAGGAAAGACTTTCTTGCTTCTTCACGTCCTTGTTCCAGTAACGTGTTTTTCATCTCCTGATCAATGGTATTTTTGGTTTTTAGTTTTATCCCCTCTTTCATCTCCCTAAATTTGTCTAGCTCATGAACGATAAAAGTAAACTCTTCGTCAGAAATATAGTCATCTTTAAGAGCCTTAGAGATAAGATTTTGAATAGTGTTTATTTTTGCTTCAGCCATTATCTTAATCTTCAAATGCTTCTCTCCTTTCAAGGAAAGATTCTTACTTGCGTATTTTCCACATATGCTTAATAATCATAACCCTATAGATGTAGCTTCCATAGCAATTACTAATGGTGTAGCAATGATAGTAGAAAGCAGGCCAATTCCACAAACACCAAGTCCCATACTTATAGATACGAGTCCTGCATCAATTGTAAATATAATGTTGTTAGCACGATGGTACATTTTACTCAGAGCCTTTCGCTTATCGCGTTCATTCTGAAACAACTTTTGAATTTCATTAATTTTCTGTAAACGATATCCATGACCTTTATTTAATGCGAGTGGAGGTGCAGAAGGTTCAAGTGAAGGATAAAGGTTGTGTTTTTGTTTCCATTTTGTATATTTTTATATGACAGATATTTTTTTAAAATCGTATTACGATATATGCTATCTGTTCAATTTTAGGAGAGGATATCCTCTCCTAAAATATGGATGTAACTAAGCTGAAGAAGTCTATGTAACATATTTCTTGTCCAGGTAATAGAACAACATCATTTTCAGAGTTATTCATAATCGAGACAATAAGGTCTCTCGTACTATCAGGAAATATCCCATCTAAGATGATACAACACTTTTGCTTCAGCTCTCGTTTAATTGAGACGAATGTTGTACCAGATGAAATTTCTACACCAAACCCGAGGGAGATGATCTTAATTTCCTTAGCTTTAGTAATCATTTTATTTTGGTTGTAAATCTTCCATTTATTAGGAGTTAACTTTACTGGTTTAAACTTCCATCCTAGGTTTCCATTGAATTGAAGGTGACTGAGTACGATGTCTTCTTCTTTGAGGCGTCCATCCAATATTGTGTACTGACATTTTTTAAAATAATATATATTTTTTTTAAATATATTATCATTTCAATTTTTTTTGACATCCTGTAACCTTGTAGAACCTTGAGTTCCTTAAATTTGAGCTCTCCAATGATAGAGAACTCGATTAACTTATCATTTTTTAGAAAAGCATTCCTAAGAGTGGGATATTTTTGAATGGACTGTTTTCACCAAGCAACAGTCCGCTTCCATCATATACGCCATTCGGTCTTTTCAAATACAATCCATCACCTACCGATTCAAGACCAGAACCACTTGTTCGTCCCAAATATTGACCCTTTCCATCCGTCTCATCCTGGCAAACACATCCACCCCTTTTAAGATATAGTTCATTACCCAATAACTTTTGAACACCTGTAGTAGCCAACCCAGATAATGCACTAACACCTAAAGCTTGAACAACGGTTTTCAATAGGATAGGAGCTGCTCTAGCTGCCAATCCTGCAAGTAGAGGAAGAAAACCGCCCTCAACTTTAAGATTATGTTTGATTTGAGTCTTACTCATTCTGATGGCCGTGGTTGCTTTTCCATTTTGATATGCCTTTGCCAATTTATTGGCTTGAACCTTTGTCAATGCGATGACATCTTCTCCACTATGACTCAATCTGATTGAGACAGCTTCTCCAGATTGAATAGCTGATTTGAGCTTTTCCTTTTGTCCATCAGAAATTGACACCTTTACGTTTGTATAATTCATTTTTTAATACAAACAGATAATTTGTTAAGCCTCTCGTATGTGCAATCGTATAGCTATCTGTTCTCCTCGGAGATTAAGTTGTTTTCCGTTTTGATCTACTAAAGATGCTTCCAACCTATTGATTATATCCATTAGTATAGGAAGATAGACTAGGTTTTTCGGGGTTTTGATGATCTTATATCCGGGTGGGACGTTGGGGAAAAAGCTATACATTGTAGGTGATTGTTCTCCATTCACATACGACCCTGCAATTATATCTATGTTGACTAATATGCTGCTGATAAATAAGATGTTAACTATATCTTCAGACTCGTTGTATATATTAGTTTAAATTTCACTCTTAAAACCTAGAACAGACCTGAGAGAGTTTTCTATTACAAAATCAACCCGATAACTGTTTCCTAAAGTAAGTATTGACTCTAATGTGTTAAGGTTTGCCGATATTGTAATGTAATAATCATCGTTAACGATATCGTACTGACCAATTTGTCTCATCTTGCTTTGAATCGTACCATTAAGACCTACTATATCATAGCTACCTTCATCTATTGTAATGTTTGTCCACGTAATACCATTATCTTTAGAGTATCTAAAGACGTTGTTTGTAGAATCGATGTTTGGAAAGCTGTAGTACGTCTCTAGGTTGACTAGAGATATTTCATACTTCTTACTCTTATCGAATCCAAATGGTGGATTAAACCTAGTTTTGAGTGTGTTTTTACCACTCACCAATATATTATAATAGTTTTTAGGCTCTGTATTCTTCTCAATCTTTTCTAACTTTTCTAATTTCTTATCAATCTTTTCTAATATATCAATAGCGCTTGTCATTTTATATATTATATATATTTTTTATATCACGATGTAAAATGTATCCACCCCACTCCTATCTTTCCATTGTGCTTCTTACTAGTCAAGTCAATCACAACAAAACCATGTGGTTTCTCCCATGTCTTTTACATAAATTTCTAAACTCGTTTTTTGTCATATCGCTGCCGACATGATCGTTGTAGATGTGGTTAATGTTCTTCAGATCTTGAGAAAATAAGCGGTTAAAGTTTGCATTCTCACGAATAGTTTGTCTAGGGAGCTTAAAGTAGTTTTGTGATATATATAAGCAGTCCACGTTTGAGTGTCTTCCACGAATGTAATATGACTCACATTTGTTCTACTTTTCAAGCAACAGGTCATCAAAGATCACGAGGTTCTTGTTGTCTGCATTAAGCTCCTGTGGATCTGGTACATCCTCTGACGTCTCGTAAAAATTGCATTCGATGTCAATCGATGTCATTCGATCCAATCTGAAGTCTTTCCCCATCTCCTCAACTAATGCTATTGGTGAAGTATTCCGTTTCATGATCTCCTCTTGATTGTTGAATAACCTGAGAATTGATTCTTTGGGGAGCTTTTCCTCAAAAGCCTTTTCCAATATCCTGTACTTTGGTTGGAACAAGCTCTTACCAAACATGAACAAACGATTGTAATCTAACCAACCTGGGTTTAGTAGTAGATTGAGTAATAAGGTTGTCTTTCTACAACCTGACTTCCCAATAATGACTGCACGTATTGACTTGGGTAGTAGAGGATTATTAGACCTCTTTGACCGCATTTCATTCCATGAGAGATCTTTTACTTCGATTTCTTTAATTAGTAGATTTTTTTTTATATTAAAAAGAAAAAAATATATTATAAAATGATGTACTGTGTCAAGTGTCGAAAGGTTACTGATACAAGTGGTTTGGAGGTTGTTCTCACAAAGAATGGGAAGAATATGAAAAAAAGGTAAATGTAATGTTTGTGGTTCTACAAAAACTCAATTCGTATCCAACACTGAGGGTAAAGGATTTGTTAACAACCTGATCAACAAGCTGCCTTTTGAAATGCATCTACCTAGTCATAACTTTACTGGTCCTGGGACAAAGCTTAACAAAATATTGAATAAAGACTTCACTCCCAAGCCTTGGAGTATCCCAATAAACCGCGTTGATAAAGCTGCATACCATCATGATGTATGTTCTGCTAACAATAAAGACACCGGTACGCGAAATACTGTATGTGATAAGAGCATGATTAACGAGTTGGATGGGATTTACAATCCATCTTTGCGTGAAAAAATAGACCGAAGCATCGTTAGAAAAATAATAGGAACTAAGATGAAATTTGGGATGGGCCTCCCCAAAAAAAAGCTCAAGTAGTTTGGAATGACCAATTAGCTGAAGAACTACACAAGCCAGTCACTACAAAGTTTCAGAGGAGAAGAGTCTACGTTAATGGTATATATGAGATTTGGGCCGCTGATTTAGTGGACATGCAAAGCTTTTCCAGAGAAAACAAGAACTTCAAGTACTTGTTGACTGTAATTGACATCTTCTCAAAGTATGGTTGGATGATACCGATAAAAGATAATAATGGGAAGTCTGTTGCAGATGCATTAAAGCCGATCTTAAAGGAGCGGAGACCAACAAAGATGTGGGTGGACAAGGGTAAAGAGTTTTATAACAAGAATGTACAAGGCCTTGTTGAGCTATACAGTACGGATAATGAAGAGAATTCGTCTGTTATTGAGAGATGGAACAGAACAATGAAGGTGTTGGTGATAGGGTTAGGATTACCAAGAAGAAGAAGACGTTTGAGAAGGGGTACACGCCGAGACGGACTGAGGAGGTGTTTACAATATTAAAAATTCAGTATACCAACCCTATAACATACAAGATCATAGACAACAACAAAGAGGAGATTCAATGTACATTCTACGAGCAGGAGCTTCAAAAGACTAACCAAGAGATGTTTAGGATGGAGAGGGTGATACGAAAGAAGGGTAAAAAGGCTCTTGTGAAGTGGTTTGGATACCCAGAGTCGTGTAATTCATGGGTTGACGATGACGCATTAACAAAATTATAGTATGTATTAAAAAATGAACATCAGTATAAATGACGAGATTGTCTTACCAAACAAACCATAAAGCAAAATAGAATTGATAGATGCTGTCAAGTCATTAATAATACCATATTTTAGAGGAGTGTTTATGCGCAATGAGTTGATCAGTGGTCTGAGGACGAAGGAGTGCGGTATACTCAACCTAGATGATAATAACAACCTAAATGGTGGTACCCATTGGGTTGCATATTGGAACAATGGAAAATACAAGTTCTATTTTGATAGCTATGGTTTACAACCACCTACTGATAAACTTCGTCACCAAGACTGGAGACGCTGGAAGCTCCTCCAGCGTCGTGACGTTGCTGATTCAACTAGATTTGTAAATGCGACCGACAGGAGCGCGGTTACTCCCATACCTTTCATTCTTTAGGTAGGCTTGTCTGTTGACGAAAATGAAAAAAGAAATACAGTTTCTTACAGTTTCTTAATGTCCCAGAACCCACCGAACCATTTTTTAACCATAATAAGGTTAACAAATGAAGGGAAATGGGAAATTTCCCAGACCGCGCCTTTTAATACTACTAATGTAACACACGTCATGCTTCTAACAAACAATATATATCGTTATCAGGCTACAGAGGTATGCTGTTGGATCAGGAGCTACACTGGTCACAAATCCCACAAGCCCCATTTCTCCAGTCACAGCAACATATATGAATGCTGTAAATGAGGCGGCAAAGTCACCAATGGTGCAAAGGTAATCCGATGAAGTAATCCTGATGTCTTTAGGGCACATGCACTATATGTGACTGTGACTGGAGAAATGGGGTTTATGGGATTTGTAACCAGTGTAGCTCCTGATAAAATAACACATCCCTGTAGCCTGATAGCGATCTTTGGTAGAAGCATAAAGGGCGTTGTATTGATGGAATGGCGAACAGTGCAGATCCTGATCAGGCTGTGCGGGTGCACAGGCTGTTCTGGATCTACACTGGTCGCAAAAAGCCATAACCCCCTTTTCGTCAGACATAGCCACAAAGCTGCTTGCAGTAATTGAGAAACTAATGTACACATCTGCTTGAGAAAAGTATGTTGACACTATTTGCATGAATTTCCAAAAAAAATATACATGTACAGTGAACACTCGTTACATCAAACCAGATGATATTATATTTATTTTCTAAGGAAATACGGTACAAATGTTTTATTTAGTTTAGATCCAGTGCAGACATGTTGCAGGTTATATGCAAGTAGGTCTACGACATCCATATTATATAATGAAAGTAGTAGAGAATGGGGCCACCGTTGGACTATTTGATGAAGTTATAGAGTAGTTAAAGTTAAATTTTGACAATCGATCCACTATTTCTGAAATTAGAAAACATTTAAATCCATGTTAAATCCATGATAATCTTCATATAGTGTTTGATTCACAGAGTGAAGACGTCTATGTGGATTTAACATGGGGAACTCTTTTTCGCAATAAAATCTATATTGGACCAAATTTTACGAAATAAGAAGTCGGTTCATTCTTAAAGTTGGCTATAATTTAATGGTACAAGCCCACTCAATAGACATAAAATGTTCTGTATATCATCATAGAGACATTCTGAGACATCATCTGAGACATCATCTGAGACATTTTCTGGCAAAATAGTATTTTGCCAGAAAATGTCTCAGATGATGTCTCAGATGATGTCTCAGAAAATACACATTCATTCACCACTACCCCACATATTGATTGTCATTAGTATACATTTTATATCAGACGTAGATTTCCACGCTACTTTCAGAGGAGACAACCATTACTATTTTATTCTCTGTGTTTATTTGTTGATGTGCAAGGATCATACTTTATATGTCGAAAATATGATTATTTCAGGTGACGCATTTAATTAGTATAACAATTAAAAAATATCATGCCTCATTTACATATGGAAATAGCCTGATCCCATCGCGCGTCACTATCAATAAAATAAACATTACGAAATGATTATACATGTATCTGTATAGCGGGATTTCGTATAGCGGGATTTTTAGAACTGGTGGAATAGTGCCACAATTATACACTTTTTGTACCTACTGAGTGGGCATGTACCTTTAATATTATCGAAAAACATATTGTTTTTGCATTGCTTAGACGTCAAAGGTGGGCAGGTTTCGTGAAACAGACAGTAGAAGATCAGGAGCTACTGTCTGTTTCACCTGGCTGTATTCGGACGACCCAGATTTCACGTAAAATTCGCCGTCAACTTCAACAATGTTCAAGTATATATTTCAAAATAATTCAAATGTTACATGTACCTACCTCTTCTACATTTTTTTTTTATTTGAAAACATTCCGTCAAATATTGATTTTTTTTGTGTGAAAAAGAGATTTTCCTATGTGAATTTCACAATGGAGTTGAAATGGAGGAGGAGCGTGATTACAAAGTGCATGATCACGTGCTTACAACAACAACAACGTCGCCCACTCCAAAGTAAGTATTATTTGATATTTTCCTTAATATGCAACGGATTTTGATGAAATATGGCGCAGCAAACGCGTCTTCATGAGCTGCATTTGGTGGTCTATGGAGTTTGGCACAGACTTATATCGTTTTTGCGAAGAATCGATTTCCGAGTCGGAGACACGGAAACCGATTCTTCGCAAAAATGACAGAGGTTTGGGCGAAAATACAGAGACCACCAAATGCAGCTTAACAAGATGCGTTTCATCAAAATCCGTTACGTAATAAGGACCCTATACAAGAATACGTACTTTGAATCGGTTCTTGTTGTTGTTAGTACCACGTGATCATACACCTTGGATTACCATTTGCAAAAAATGTAACTTAACTCAGATGTGTACGGAGCCCCGCAGGGGACATGGATTTTTTTTTATTAATACGTTCCCACGAAATTTGTTCCCTCAATTTAACAATTAGTTCCCTCGAATTATCCCTCAATTTAACAATTCGTTCCCTTGAATCAACAATTCGTTCCCACGATATAACAATTCGTTCCATCAAATTAATAATTCGTTTCCACGAAATGACAATTCGTTCCCTCAATTTAACAATAGCTTTCTAGCGCGCCTTTCGAAGTAAGGAGTGCTTAAGGCATACCCTCGGCGTCGTAGTCAGTGTCTGTCCGTCCGTCCGTCTTCAAACATTCGAAAACTTAACGTTGGGAGAATTTTGTTATAATTTCTGTTTCCTTTCACCAAATGTTTTGATATTTCATACATGCCTTTCTCTAATGATTCTCTATCATGCTGTGACAAATCCACGACGCTCACACCCCCGCTAACCCCAATGTCAAGGTCACAGTCGTAGTGCTTTCATAAACTTAACGTTGGGGGAAATTTGTTATAATTTCTGTTTACTTTCACCAAACTTTTTGATATTTCATACATGCCTTTGTCTAATGATTCTCTATCATGCTGTGTCAAATCCACGACGCTCACACCCCCGCTAACCCCAATGTCTAGGTCACAGTCTTATAAAGTTAACGTTGGTGAAATTTGTTATACTTTCTGTTGCCTTTCACCAAACGTTTTGATATTTCACACATACCGTTAATCCACGACGCTCACACCCCTGCTAACTCCAAGGTCAAGGTCACAGTCTTTGTGTTTTCATAAACTTAACCCTTTCAACCATAAGGAACTGGAATGGACTGTGATATGCTAATGTTCCGACCAATCCAATGGTCACAAAATTATTTTCAGATTCATCCATTTATGAAAAGGGGGTGTTTTTGTTCTAAGAAATATGAAAATTACTTGCAAAAAGTACAGATCCTGATAAGACGGCCCGTTACGAGCCGGCTCATCTGGATCTGCACTAATTGCATAAACCGCTATAGCGGGCTTTCGGGTTCAACGGGTTAACGTTGGGGAAATATGTTATACTTTCTGCTTCCTTTCACCAAACGTTTTGATATTTCACACATGCCTTTCTCTAATGACTCTCTATCAGGCTGTGATAAATCCACGATGCTCAAACCCCGATAGCCCCAAGGTCAAGGTCACAGTCTTAGTGCTTTCATAATCTTAAACTTAACGGTGGGGGAAATTTGTTATAATTTATGTTTCCTTTCACCGCTCTTCTTGACATTTTACACAGCCCTTCCTCTAATGGTTCTCTATAATGCCATGCAATCCATGACACTCAGGCCCCCGATAACCTCAAGGTCAAGGTCACAATATAAGCGCTTCTTGATATTCGTTACACTAAAACACCACCAGGCGCGCTTAGTTGTCTTCTGACAACTATTGTGTTCTAG
This sequence comes from Conchocele bisecta, assembly GCA_029237695.1. Lineage (NCBI taxonomy): Eukaryota > Metazoa > Mollusca > Bivalvia > Lucinida > Thyasiridae > Conchocele > Conchocele bisecta. Next base: position 24,856,282 of record CM055276.1, read on the forward strand.
TAGAATACTATGTTTATCATTTGGAAAAATCTACTTATGTTTCGATAATATTTATATTTACCATATTTATATTTTACGTGGAGCAGAAAGGCAATAGAGTTGCACACATGCCATAAGACCTATTCCCCCAAAACTACTTATACTCTGTTTCGCGAAAGCTGCCCAAATTGTACGGCCATATAAACAATTCAAAAACAATATTTGTTTCGATAATATTAAATTAAAGGAACATTTAAGAATGAGCCTTCTTTTTATTTCGTGAAATTTTGTCAAATATTGATTGTATTGTGAAAAAAACAATTTCCCCATGTTAAATCACTATAGACATCTTCACAGAGTGGGGAAATTTTTTAGAATTTCAGAAATACTGGACCGATTTTCAAAATTTAACTTTTGTTTTCTTAGTTAGATCATTTCCAAGATATCTAGCCAGGTTTCGGAGTCAATTTCCAAATATTTTCGTTTTTTGACTCCTCCCACACTCCTTTACCTCTTTTTCCCCCATGTTAAATTCCCATAGAGAAATAAATTTTTCGTAATAAAATCAATATTTGACCAAATTTCACGAAATAAAAAGAAGGCTCGTTCTTAAATTTTGATAAAATTTATCATTATCAAAACAAAAATTGTTTTTGCATTGTCTATATAGCCGTAAAATTTGGGCAGCTTTTGTGAAACAGACTATAAATACCGTAGTGGTAGTGCGATAATGGAATTGTAAAATATCTTGTATCTCATCAAAGTAAATCCTCTTCACGCGGCGGGCCCACAATAATGTAATGTCAATATTGCCGCATGTCAGTGTATCGAAACCCGTCAAGTTGATCGCTTCATTGGACATTTTGTGTTAACAGTTGTATTGGAAAATACACCAATAAGGACACAATATATGTCATAGTAGCGCCGTAGATCAAAGACAAAGTGAAATTACAATTTACGTTACGGAACTATGGAATGAATGGATACATTTTGTGTTTATGTAAACACGAGAGGTTCTTAGAAAGTATGTGAAACTATTAACGAAGAAATCGCATACTTATTAACGACAAGGGCGACTGTGGCTAGCTATTCACCGTACAGCTGATGTGAGTATGAATTACATTTGTTTGTCTTTTATTTTCATTGGTTAGTTTAGTTGCGAACGGTAACTCGTGTAATCTACTCCCGTACGTACGAGAGTAGATTGCAAGCGTTACTGTTCGCAACTATGGTTAGTCCAGCGTTGGCTGCATATGTGTCGCTTCTCTGTTAGGTGAATAAAACTGATGGTGTGTTCAGTCATGCTATGCGAATATATTATATCCCCATAATGTCAAGAAACAGTAATCCATGACACAAACGCCTCCTAGGGCTGGCTTAAGCGAACATTGGTGTAAATGCGACACGATTAATGCCAAAGAAAACGCAATTTGCACAACTGTCGAAATGACAGTCATGATCGACGACCGCAATGGATCGGTAAAATAAAAACACAACTGTAAGATTTGATTCATTTTATTTATTGGTGCTTAACGGCCTATCAACAGGATTTAAGGCCGGGCCAACGGGTTAAATCCCGCATTGGGACAATCCCAAAATCAAAACGAAATACATGTATTTACATCATGTACATCGAAAATAATATATAATCAGCCCTGATATTAGAATAACCTGACTTGGTGTCAGGTCCATACCACACTTGGCCCCTTCCCCTAAAAGTAATAGGATTACATGTATTACTAATCGTATTACTTTTATAATGGGTATAACACGACTACACTACCTCCTGCGCTAATCTTGACTATATTTGTCAATTTTCTTATTTCAAAATATTATTTCAGAATATTATGCTTGACATCAAGCAGCGTGGTTGGGTGAGCCTGAGCTGTTCTACAGCTCAGGCACAGACAATACAATTGCTTGATTGCGGGTTGGCATCGCCAATAGAGCTGGGTAGCAATTGTGTTTCTAGGCAACATTAACGCGGGCCGTTGTATGCCAGAAAATATATTGCAAGGGCGGTTAAACATCATTTTGACATACTTCGATTTACTGCGAGCTGTCATGCATTTATCACACCAGTTTTAATCAAACCAGATTTAAACGAATCTCGTTTCATAGCTATTTAAAGGTACATGCCCACTCGGTAGGCACAACATGTTCTTTATATCAGAGACATCATCTGAGACATTTTCTGGCAAAATAAACTTCATTCACCATACATTTTATATCAGACGTAAATTTCCACACTGATATCAGGGGCGATAACCGTGTTTCCTTAAAATGTTAACGCACATTACTATTTATGTTTCAATGTGCAATGGTAAAATAAATTATTATATCTGTATAGCGGGCACTCGTAATTTTAGAACTGGTGGAATAGTGACACAATTATACACTTATTTCCTGCAAAGAACAGCACATTTAACAAGACTATGACACTTGTGTATACGTCGCAAAGTTAGTTCACTACCGTTTGCGCTAATCTTGTAAATATGTGTCAATTTCCTACGTGAAAATACGTGAATAGTTTGCTTGAAATCAAGCTGCCTGATTGGTCGAGCTTGAGCTGTGCTACGGCTCAGGCAATCAAAGTGTTTGATGGCGAATTGGCATTGCCAATACATGTTCTGAAAGGTCGATACTCTGGACAGCATACATGTAAACTGGTTGTGTACCAGAACAAATACATTGCAAGCGCAAGGACCGTTTTTATTAAACCTTCTCTTGACATACTTCGATTTACCTCGAGCTGTCATTCATTTATCATACCAGTCGGATCAAACCAGATTTAAAAGAATCTCGTTTCGTAGATAGTTAACAAGACTATGGTACATTTCAGGCGCGGATCCAGGATTTCGGGTTAGGGGGGGGGGGCGTAACTATTTTGCAATACTTGACTATATTATCGAACGAGTTTAATATAGTCAAGTATTGCAAAATAGTCGAGATAGCGCTAGGGGGGTCCGGGGGCATTCCCACCCGGAAAATATTGTAAATCTACATCGCATTTCCTGCGTTCTGGCGCATTTTGGAGTAAAAATATTGACACTGTCACAATATGTTTAGACATGATTTTTGATTGAAAACGTTTAAATTTTGAAACAATAAGAAAACGACCGAAAAATGCATGGAAAACATGGCACTTGGCATGAAACGTGCCTTGTAACTTGTAAAAAATCTTTACTCGGCGAATTTTAGGGGGGGGGGGGGGGGCGTGCGCCGGGTCCGCCCCCCCCCCCCCCTGAATCCGCCCATGCGTTTGTATACGTGGCAAATTTGGTAATAATCTGCCCATTACTCGTGCCTGTCAGCGGATGATTCGGGGACATTAGGAAACACCGATTTCTTATGATGTTTTGTCATTACTTATTATTTGATTATGATTGTGAGTCGTGGGGAAAACGGAATTTGCGGCCTGTATAGACACAGATCAGCCCGCGCGTCCGCGCGGTCTGATCAGTGTCTACACAGTCCGTCGTTTACTCAGCAAAACACCAGTGATTCAAACGGTATAGATCCATATGATACTACAGGAGTGAGTTACCAGATACATTCTATGTTCGAGATTTTTATTTCATTTTATTGCCAGATATATTGTGCATGTAAGAAGGGAACACTGGTAAGAAATGATAGAGTCCCATTTCTCCAATCACACTCACATGCTACGACACACATGTGTATGTGGCTGTGACTTGAGAAATGGGGCTTACGGCTTTTCAGGGCAGTCTAGCTCAGAGCTCCAGATAAGATGCGCATTTGCATAAATACCCAATTAAAATTGCCAAAAACCCAATTGAAATCAGAAGTAACGAGTATCAAAAAGCAATACAAATGTCGTTGTACCTTTATAATGCTGCAGAAAACATTAACCAGACCATAAATGTAGCATATTTTTCTTATTTTCCATGAAAACACATCTTCGATTTTCATTATAATTGTCTCCAAGGAGACAATTCTAATGAAATGCCAAGACATGTTTTCATTTTGAAGCAAACTACTAAATAAATGCTGTCTGCTGATGTGTAAACAGTAGTGTGATTTTATTTTACCCAATTACAACATTGAAATACCCAATTGCTTCAGACATGATGGAGTGACAATACTCAATTACTAATTCCTTATCTGTCAATCAGCTAGCTAACCCCGCCGCCTGATAAGGATCTCTACTATTTGTTAAAGCCTGAGGGGCATATCAGGATTAAAAAAAAAATACTATAAAAGATAAAAACATGTGTTCATCATGACCCTGTGTAAAGTGGTTTTCTTGAAGATATATGACGATACAGTGCAACCTCTCTATAACAGCCACCCATGGGAAGACGCAAAATTTGCTGTTATAGAGGGGTGGCTGTTGTAGGGAGGTTAATGCTGAACTAAATTTTGTCGTCCGCTGTTTATTTATTTTCTTCGATAATTCTAATCAAAAACATGCTTTGACAACATTTTAGAATCATTTCCAATGGAAATGATTCTAAAGTGTTGTCAAAACATGTTTTTATTGAGAAAGACAGCAAAAGCAGGCGGCAATTTTCGTGCTCAGCTCAGGTTAGATACAGAGGAAATCATCCATTTGGGATATAAAATAGCGGCTGTTATAGAGAGGGTGTTGTTGTAGAGAGGTGGCCGTTCGGGGAGGTTCGACTGTACTAGGACCGCTGATTTTTTTTCTCAGGATTTTTTTAATAAAAAACTATACATTGTGTATAAAAATAAAAATCTATTTTCATCATGGCCCTGTGTAGAGTGGTTTTATTTTCGTCATATATTTTCAATTAAACCACTTTACACAGGGCCATGATGAAAACACTTTCTTTTTTTTTTTTTTTTTAGTATTTTCTTTCCAAAATAATCCTGATATGCCCCTTTAAATGTATGACATGTGATTCACTGAGTGGGTGTCGAACAGTCGAACAGTGCAGACCCTGCTAAGTTTGTTTGTTTGTTTGTTGGTATCAACAGCTAACGTCAGTTAATGCCGGATCAATGGGTTTATTAATAAATCTCATATATTACCTGTACAAATGGGGGGGGGGGGTGCGAGGGGGGTGATCCCAAAATCAGAACTGAATCTTTACAAAGAAAACAAACTATATTCAGCCCTGAAATCAGAATAATCCTGACACCCAGATCCGACTTCCCTGTTCTGGGTCTACACTGGTCGCATATGCTATAAGTCCCATTTATTCAGCCACATAATATAATGTTACAACCCGAATGCTCACGTGAGTTCTCATAATTGCTCTCGATAAAATGTGGAATTCTATTTGAACATGGACTAATGGTTTCGCTGCACGTTACTGATTTATAAACCTTATTGTGTATACAAGGTTGAAATTGTATCGAAATTATAGGACAAGCAGAGACAAATTGCGAAGTTGCCACGAAATAACAATTCGTTCCCTCAATTTAACAATTCGTTCCAACGAATTAACTATTGACAATTCGTTCCCTCAATTTAACGATTCGTTCCCACGAAGTAACAATTCGTTCCCGTGGGAACGACTTTTTATTTCGTGGGAACGAATTCGTGGGAACGAATTGTTATATCGTGGAAACGAATTGTTAATTCGAGTGAACGAATTGATAAATTGAGGGAACGACTTGTCATTTCGTGACGAACTAATTCCAACGAATTAACAATTCGTTCCCACGATATACAAATTCGTTCCCTCAAAGTAACCATTCGTTCCCACGAAATGACAATTCGTTCTCTCAATTCGTTCCCACGATAAAACAATTCGTTCCCACGAATTAACAATTCGTTCCCGTGGGAACGAATTGTTATTTCGTGGGAACGAATTGTTAAATTGAGGGAACGAATTGTTAATTCGTGGGAACGAATTGTTAACTTGAGGGAACGAATTGTTATTTCGTGGGAACGAATTAATAAAAAAAAGAATTATACATCCCTGCGGAGCTCCGTACGAAGTATAGTTAAATACGTTTGCGTAAAATGTGAAGTAAAATGCATTTGCGGTTGTCATTGGAGAAAGTGGGCTTATGTGTTTAGCGACCAGTGTAGATCCAGATCAGCCTGTGCGTCCGCACAGTCTGATCAGGATCTGCACTGCTCGCCATTCCGTAAATGAAGCACACGTCATGCTTCTTATGTGTACAAGCCATACATATCGTTATCAGAATACAGGAATGTGCTATTTGATCAAGAGCTACACTGGTCACGAATTATTTAAGCCCCATTTCTCCAGTCACAGCCACATTTATGAAGCATGTTATTTATTATTAACATGGACCACAGGTTGACATGTGACAGGAGCATATTCCTGTTGCTGTTAAAGTCGTCATGACTTCCTTAGCAACGGGACTATGTCAATGCTGGGTACATATCCATTTTTGATTAGGTTAAAAACATATTTGAGTACGAGCGCCATTATTAGAAGGAGGCTTGACGAATGCGCGACCCCTCGGAATAAGGTCTACAATTATGACTACCAAGTTGGGTATTTATTCCTGATACATACGAACGAAAACCTCAGTTCTGCACACAGGTGACTGAAGAAACGCACATTAATGTCGTTTATAGTATAAGTATATTACTTATATTAGAAACCAGGGGCCCGTTTCACAAAACTTCTTAATACGACTAAAATGTTCGTAAGTGCAAAATTATGATAGTCTGTAAATTTCGTATTAACAATGTTTTCTTGTAAACAATGATTGGATTTACATGTATTGAGCATAGGCTGCATATGCAGCCTATGCTCAATAAATGTAAATCCATCAATTGCAATTTCCAGACGATTCTAAATTTGCACTTACGAACATTTTAGTCGTAAGAAGTTTAGTGAAACGGGCCCCAGATGATCAGTTAATTCTTTTGTGGGTACCTGTGGTTCTGCACTAGGTATCCTGAGTGCTGACTGATCAAGTCCTACACTAATGAAAAACATCTGAATACACTTTGTATTACATAAATTTGGGTTCCGCAGTGTATGATATGTTCAGTATTTTTGTTTACTTCCTGCTTCGTGGAGATGACCCAAGAAATGTGCTAATACACACTTTAATTGGCGAGTTTCACGGGAACGAATTGTTAATTCGTGGGAACGAATTGTTATATCGTGGGAACGAATTGTTAATTCGAGGGAACGAATTGTTGAATTGAGGGAACGAATTGTCATTTCATGGGAACGAATTGTTAAATTGAGGGAACGAATTGATATATCGTGGGAACGAATTGTTGACTCGAGGGAACGAATTGTTAAATTGAAGGAATGAATTGTTATTTCGTGGGAACGAATTAATACAAAAAAATCCATGTACCCTGCGTGGCTCCTGCGTGTAAATGGTGTGCATTGCATGTGTTCGGTTGTTATTTCACGGGAACTCCCACTATTGATCTCAATATAGTCCTTTCTAAATTAACTTCATGCCTCAGATGCATTAGCAATCGTTATTGATATATATTCCCAATCAAAAACATTTACGCCGGAGCCCGGCAATATTCGTGCTAATTGCCGTTTTTATGGCATGGTCCGGAAACTGGGATACACGACCTTATTGCATAATATAGACATTCAAAGTGTACAATACGCCCTGCGTTAATCTGGCCAATATTTGTTAGGTAATTTTGCAATAACACAGCGCATTACCAGTATAGTAGACTGGGCCGTTTCACTAAATGTTCACTAAATGTTCGTAAGTGCAAACATATGATAGTCTGTAAATTGCACATGAACAATGTTTTCTTGTAAACAATTATTGGATTTACATTTATTGAGCATAGGCTGCATATGCAGCCCATGCTCAATAAATTTAAATACATGAATTGAAATTTCCAGAACATCATATCACCAAGCCGACCACCTGTATGTACAACATGCAAAACAACGATCAGAGAGTGTAAATCAAAGACGACATTAATTTTCTCCAAATCAATATACCATATAATGGAGCCGAGGCCCGTACGCAGAGGGGGTGCGACGGGTGCGTACGCGCCTCTTTAACCCTTTCAACACCATAGGCCTGTATAGTGGTATTGGCAAAAAGTGTAGATCCAGATGAGCCGGCTCGTGACGAGCCGTCTCATCAGGATCTGCACTTTTTGCAAGACTTTTGAGAACAAAAACACCCCATGTTCATAAATGGGCTGGTCTGAAAATTATTTTGTGATGATTTGATTGGTTGCAAAATAAACATATAAAAATCCATTTAAGTTACTTAAATGGTGAAATGGTTAATCTGCCGAGGTCTGTCCGTGGATGTGCAAACACATTGTTTAGCCCTTCGCGCCGTCGATAACGCACCCCCTAAATTAATTCCTGCGTATCGGCTTGGAAGCCACATAAACCACATACCCGTACGATGTGTTACATTTATTGCCTCGATTCACGCCATGACAGAACGAGGCTTATTAAATATTTAAACAATGTCTTTCTTGATTTGACAAAAAATAACACACAACAACTTGCAACCTGATCACATCATTCCTTACAATTCATCACATTCATACACATCATAGTATACACAGTGGAACCGCGTCACGCCGGACACCATAGGAGGCCTAGGGTCCCAGTGTGTCCGCTATAGCGTGGTTCTACTGTATTAAGTGCAGTTAACACTCGTTACAACTACACAATCCCTCGGCGCCGTGTTTGCAATTCAGTGTATACAGTGGAACCTCGCTAAACCGTTCACCCTAGGCGTGTCCCAGGGTGTCCTGTTTGGCGAGTTTCTACATTCAAGTACAGTGACACAATTCCTCTTAGAATACGTAGAGTATACAGTGGGACCTCGCTAAACCGGACACGCTAGAGCCCAGGCTGTCCGGTTTAGTGGGGTTCTACTGTAATTTAAAAAAACATGGAACAAAATGTGCGCTGTGTATACAAATTCATAGGAAATACAGTGAAACGTCGCTAAATCGAACCACCTGCAATGGCGCCAGTGCGTCTGGGTTGGCAAGGTTCGACTGTAATTCAATTACGGTCAACTCTCGTTACAACGACACAAACCTTGCCACGGAGTATACCGGTTTAGTGAATAAACAATTCATAGTGTATACAGCGGAACATCGCTATCATGGCAGGGCCCCAGGGTGTCCAGTTTAGAGAGGTCTACTGTAATTCAAGTACAGTTAGCCCTCGTTACAACGACACAAGCCGAGTATACACCTCAGTGTATACAGTGGAACCTCACTACTCCGGACACCATGATAGTGTCACATGGTGTCCGGTTTAGATAGTTCTTACTGTATTTCAAGTACAGTCAACTCTCGCTACAACCACACGACACGCCGAGCATGCCGTTGTAGCGAATGTGTATGCGTTCTCCTTACCATGCTTGTATTAATCAAAGTAATGACGACAGATTATCAGTAAGGTAAATTATAAAGAAATATTGTATTAAACACCACGATGTTTCAAGATGTCCGATTTAGAGAGCTCTAAGTTCCACCACCGTATTCATCTTGCGTGGGTACAGAAGTATCACAAACTAATACTGCCCTCCCAAGTCAAACTGCAGTATCTGTTAAACTGCAGTATCTGCACTATGATGCTATGCTGACCCTGTGCAATCATCCCCACCTTTATAGGTGGGGATGATTGCACAGGGTCAGCATAGCATCATAGTGCAGATACTGCAGTTGGTGGGGATGATTGCACAGGGTCAGCATAGCATCATAGTGCAGATACTGCAGTTGGTGGGGATGATTGCACAGGGTCAGCATAGCATCATAGTGCAGATATTGCAGTTTAACAGATACTGCAGTTTGACTTGGGAGGGCAGAATACATGTAACGGTTTTTCCACCATGGCGCATGTCTTATAAAGATATCAATTCACCAGGCTTAAGAACAGATTATGCCTGTCAATCGAAGTTTGCGCAATGAAAATGAACCTTAGTGTAGATTCAAACGTTCACAAGCACAAATCAGTGTCTTCCTTGTTCAGATGTGACAATACCAATGTTTCGGTGTCTGGTTGATTGATTGATTGATTGATTGATAAAATAATTAATGTGGCGTTACACTACATGTTCCGGTGAACGGATTGCTACGGAGCCCCGCAGGGGACGTGGATTTATTATTGTTATTATTTAGTCCCCACGAAATAACAATTCGTTCCCACGAATTAACAATGCGTTCCCTCAATTCCCCGTCGGAACGAATTGTTATTTCTTGGGAACGAATTCGTGGGAACGAATTCATGGGAACGAATTGTTGTATCGTGGGAACGAATTGTTAATTTGAGGGAACGAATTATTATTACACTACATGCCCTGATAAGTTGCAAATGTTGAGGCACTATGAGGCTGATCGAAAACGATAAAATGCACATTTTGTCATCCAATTTTCCAATTCTTCAATTAAGCCACAAAGGAATGGATGGCCACTTGACGATCTCTAGTCTACTATCTCCGACTGTTCGTATTTATTCGAGATATCGATATTGAGCTGACGTGAACCACTTGACAGTTTGATGTCACCGCCATAGTCCAATTTAACCGCAATACACACAAATCCTCTTCTACATAAAACCATTTAATTGTTTTGTCCGAATAGATAGTTTGCTTTTATAGTTGACAATTGCCGCAAGGCAGATAAAAGTTCGTTGAAATATGACCGTCACATCCTGATAAAAAGACTCCACATACGATAGTGACCAGCTCATTGACACTGTTCATGGACAAACTTTAAATTGTTTTAATACACGAATTAGCGATGACTACTTGGGTTTAGATTTAATATGTAAATAGTGTTTGTTGTAAACTACTGTCTGTTCCACGTTTTGCTGTCGACGAACTTTTGGCTATTAAACACATTAAATCTAAAAAATATTTAAAAGAAAGTACTTTAAAAACGATTTTCCTATGGGAATTTAACATGGGGAGTCAATTTCCAAATTGGAAATTGACTCCGAAACCTGGCGAGATAGCTTGAAAATGATGTAATTAAGAAAACAAAAGTTAGATTTTGAAAATCGGTCCACAAATAAAAAAATATTTAAAGAAAATCAATTTTTAGCCCCCATGTTAAATTCCCATTGGAAAATCTTTTTTTCGCAATAAAATAAATCTTTTGGGGAGGGAGACTTTTTTGTTATTGATGAAAAAGTAATTACTTTTAAATATTTTTTAGATTTAATGTGTTTAATAGGCAAAAGTTGGTCGGCAGCAAAACGTGGAACAGACAGTAGTAAACAATATCAGCGGCCGTTTTCACAGATTATTTTAACCAGGATGAACACGGTGAAAACGGCAACTGTACTGATACTACCAATTGTTGAGTTTTATAGTGATACTATTTATAGTATGTTAGTATGTCGTCTCTTTAATTCTAGATAGAATGGCACATGTGAACTGTAGTGTAATACTTTTATGGTACTTGTTAATGTCACATGTGATGAGACGTAAATGAACTTAAACCTGTTTGCAATTAGACGGATATACACGCACACGTAGAATGAAGCCCGCAGTAAAATTGTTTCTCATACGGGCAAACATGTCTGATTCGAGTACATTGTATTTTACCTACTCATATACATCAAACGATATGTTTGTTGTCAAAAAACAATCGGCGCCTTTGCTTTAACAATTATATCGCACGGAAGTGTATATGGTCAACGTTTTGGAGCATCAAATTAAAAATACACGCGCCAAGCAGTCGTTTTTAAGAAAAGGTTCGAAACCTTAAAACAAAAGAAAACATGTCTTGGCATTTCATTAGAATTGTCTCCTTGAGACAATTCTAATGAAATACCAAGATGTGTTGTCATGGAAAATAAGAACAATATGCAAAAAAAACACAACAATGGAACCTCTCTATCCCGGACACCCTGGGATGTCCCCAGGGTGTCCGGTTTAGAGAGGTTCCACTGTAACTCAGGCATATGACCACTCCAATACACGTTGTCATGTTTTGCGATCACGAACAGACATTATCATCTGAGATAAATGACAAATAAGTCCGCAAATTGACCAATAAAGCGATTTCCTGGGTGTTTGGTTAGGCTTCACTGTAGTAGGTCTAAATGATTGCGAGATATGCGCATGGGCGGTTAAGCGTTTTTCTGCCGACGAAATTTTGGCTATTAAATACATGTACATTAAATCTAAATGCATATTTAACTGTAAGTACTTTTGCACCAATAACAAAACAGTCACCCTCCCAATTTTTGTTTTTTGATGAAATTCCATCAAATATTTGTTTTATAGCGAAAAATCGATTTTCCTATGGGAATTTAACATGGGGGAAAAAGAAGTGGAAGAGCTGGGGGAGGAAACCTGGCTGGATATCTTGGAAATTATGTAAATAAGAAACCAAGTTAGATTTTAAAATTGGTCCACAAATAAAAGAAATATTAAAAAAAAATCTATTTTAGCCCCCATGTTAAATTCCTATAGGAAAATTGTTTTTTTCGCAATATCAATATTTTTTTGGGAGGGTGACTTTTTTGTTATTGATGAAAAAGTACATACATTTAAATATGTTTACGATTTAATGTGTTTAATGGCCAAAAGTTCGTCGGCAGCAAAACGTGGAACAGACAGTAAATGGTCCGCCGGCTGAGAAAATATACCTTACGACAATTACTACTCTTACGAGTCCTGGGGCCCGTTTCACTAACAAATCTTAGTTTGTTCATAAGTTCGAACTTAAGTTATAACTTATGACAAAAGTTATGACCGACTTAAGTCATTGCTTATTTGGTTTCACAACACAAACTTAAGACGGTCATAACAAGTCCGTCATAAGTTACAACTTAGTTATTGTTTACAGCTTCGGTATGTGCCGCTCGGGTTCGAATCCCGCTCGGGGCTTATATTTTTATGATGACTTTACTTTCCCTTTATGTGTTTTGACATCTAAAATAACGGATTTGCAAGCCTAATGTTGAATATTATTAATTTTTAAAAATAATCTCATGTAAAATATAAATTTTATCTCAATATTCCGACGCCATTGAATACATGTGGATATATTTATTGCCAACTAGTGAACCTTATACTGTAATATAAATTGGCATATGACATGAAACAGCAACAAAAGAAGCAATTAACAATGTTTTTATTTTTACATTCCAATAAAATGGTAGTTCGACCATTTTTTAAATTTTACTTAGATTACCTCATAAACTCAGAAATCACGTTTCAGAGTCAGCAGAACACATGTACTGTCGATTATTAATGGTATGCCCGGTCAGATATGGATGTATCTGATACAACTACTGAATGACATATTATAATTTATTTGAACTGGACACGGGTAATTTGTTGATTACATGTAGAAATGCATGCACTGTGTGAGTCAGTGTCACACATATAGGATTGCCCCTGAACATGTTTACCAGTATAGGACTGGATTAATGCGCACTTGCATTCAGCGGACGGGTCTGACATTTTTGTTAAATGCGTCAGGACTGTTTCTCCATCTAGTCTGAAAACAAGGTATCTCCTTATCAGAAACGAAACACAGGCTAACACTGTCCGCAAAAGTTCTACTCCACTTTCTAGAACCACTTGATTTGCTAATGTTGTATATATCTCCAGTAACCGCCAGGAAACTACCAGTTGCGTAAAATCGCAATGCAGTCAACACTTGCAATGACACTGACAGACTGTGTGATCTCAGGTTTGACCGTATAATGTCAGCATGTGCAATGTCGCATACTTGTAGAAAAAAATCACGAGACAGCCTGAATTTCGATATTTGGTCCTCGTTATCCATGAAGTCTAGGGGATTGGTTCGGTCCTAAAGACTCGTTCCCGTCGTAAATTACGCGCCTGCATTATAGCAAATGCAGCTGCCATCGTTTGTATGTTCTGTAAAGAAAGAACAAACAATAGTCGGATAGTCAATCAAACGGATGGACGGACGGACGTTCATACATGACACACCATTAGGTGGTATATTCATCGTTTTTAAAGAAATGAATGACCACTTAAGACACAAAAGGCTTCGGTTACGGAATATGTTGCATTGTTTTTGTTTGTCTTAGGCGACACCTCCAACCACCTAAGATCCCAAACATGTGCGGACGCGCGGACAGGGAGGGCAGGGCAGGGCAGGGCAGGGCAGGGCAGGGCAGGGCAGGGCAGGGGCAGGGCGGGCAGGGCAGGGCAGGGCAGGGCAGGGCAGGGCAGGGCACGGGCAGGGCAGGGCAGGGCGGGCAGGGCAGGGCACAGGGGGGCAGGGAGGGCAGGGCAGGGCAGGGCAGGGCAGGGCAGGGCAGGGCAGGGCAGGGCAGGGCAGGCAGGGCAGGCAGGGCAGGGCAGGGCAGGGGGGCAGGGGGGCAGGGCAGGGCAGGGCAGGGCAGGGCACAGGGCAGGGCGGGCAGGGCAGGGCAGGGCAGGGCAGGGCAGGGCAGGGCAGGGCAGGGCAGGGCAGGGCAGGGCAGGGCAGGGCCAACCAACACCGTCCTACACCGTCCTACACCGTCCTACACCGACACCAAGAGACCGACAAACACCGACCGACCAACTCACACCGACACCGACCGACACCGATTGACACCGACCGACACCGATTCACACTGATACACACTGACCGACACCGATTGACACTGACCGACACCGATTGACACCAACAAACCTACACCGATCGACACCAACCGACCAACCGACCGACCGACCGACCGACTGACCGACACTGACCAACCGACCGACACCGATCGACCGACCGACACACCTACACCGACCAACCAACACCAATCGACCGACAACGACCGACCCGGACCGACCGACCCGGACCGACCGACCGACCGACCGATCGACAATGACCGACTGACACCGATTGACACCGACCAACACCGACTGACACCGACCGACCGACCGACTAACACCGACCGTGCGAAACCAACTGACCGACACCGACCGACCGACTGACCGACCGACACTGACAAACCTACACCGACCGACACTGACCGACCGACCGACAGACTGACACCGACCGACACACCGACAAGGACCACCTCGACACCGACCGATCAACACCGACCAACTGGCACCGACCGTGCGAAACCAACTGACCGACACTAACCGACCGACCGACCGACCGACCGACCGATCGACTGACCGACCGACACTCCGACAAACTAACACCGACCGACACCTGACCCACTACCCACCGACCACCGACCGCCACGCGACCGACCGACCGATCTGACAGACCGACAGACACCGACCGACACTGACCAACTGACACCGATCAACTGACTGACACCAACCGACAAACAGACATATATGTACAGCATACAGATGGTTTGTTACGAGCCGGTTCATCTGGATCTACAGTGGTTGTAAATGTTGTCGATAACTGGGCATAACGAATACTGGTAACGACATGACCTATATCACAAATAGCAATACACGGGTAACTAGCACAAGTCTGGCTATCTATATGTAAGCATATATGGTTTATATGGCAGATAATTGCTAAAATAGTACGTATGAAGTGAACATTTACCTGCTGTCAGTGAATTGTTTTCTCCACCTCGGCTCACATGGGGGCATCCATCTTTGTTTATTTCATAAGTTCCGACTTAAATATTTAAGTTATAACTTAAGACTGCTAGCTACCTGTCTTAGTTTTTCATAGTAAATTTCGATTGTCGTTCTTGCTAAGATGTTTTGTGAAACGGACTAAGCACGTACTCCGGACTTAAGTTATAACTTATGACAAAAGTACTTGCTTAGTTCGTTAGTGAAACGGGCCCCTGGTCATATTGTACAATCACTCAGTCTGGATAGATAGAGAATAGTAGGTTAGTGCCGTGAATGGGAAAAATATCCGGCAAGGCTCAAGAATTTCTTTATTTCTCATCAGAAGTATATGTTGTGACCACTCATTTGAACCGTCTCGCCGAGACGGTTCAAATGAGTGGTCACAACATATACTTTGGTTCAGAAATAAGGTAAATAGATAGATAATAGTAGGTTAGTGCCGTGAATGGGAAAAATATCCGGCAAGGCTCAATAATTTCTTTATTTCTCATCAGAAGTATATGTTGTGACCACTCATTTGAACCGTCTCGCCGAGACGGTTCAAATGAGTGGTCACAACATATACTTTGGTTCAGAAATAAGGAAAATAGATAGAGAATAGTAGGTTAGTGCCGTGAATAGAAAAAAAAATCTGGCAAGGCTCAGGAAACGGGATGGGCGAGGCTCTGCCGAGCACATCCCGTTTCCGTGCCGCGCCAGATATGTTTTCCCATTCACGGCACTAACGTACTATTCTATTTATCCCATCATCACCTATAAATGGGTGTAAAATGCAAAAATAGTATTGACTGGATATCAAAAATGTTTCACGGCACCATGTTTCACGGCACATACGCACTGTGTTGACGGGATAAAATGTAAATCGTTTATTTGTCTTTCTGATGGCAGGCCACTTTTTTTCCGTGGCTGAGTGGCGAACAGCAAAGCCCCAGATCAGACTGCGCGGATGCGCAGGCTGATCTGGGGCTATGCTGGTCGCAAAAATCGTAAGGCATCTTTTCTCAGCCAGCAACCTAAATAAACTCTATATCGAACAAGTGGGTTTTCTCCGGGTACTTCTGTTTCCTCCCGTACTATGCACCGTCCTTACACCTGCACTAGTGCCAACGAATTTGAATTAATGGTGTGTAACGGCCTATCGACAGCTAAGGTCATGTAAGGCCGGGCCAACAGGTTCGATCCCGTATGTAACCTGCTGCTTGGGCGGAAAATCCCAAAATCAGAACAGAATATTTACATCGAAAAAAACCCAATAGATTTAGCCCTGAACTTAGAATAACCCCCAACCTGGTGCCAGCTGTGCCAACGAAAATATTTGTATAAGTGCTTCGCGATCGGCGCTTGTTGGTAATCGTTACACAATATATAAAGTTTAAACTTTAAACATAAAACAGCAACAACAACATGAAACAATTGAATTAATCGTCCACATACAATGAAGCTACGTGCTAACGTAAAGGTAAATCTGGCAATACGAGTGTTATGAAATAGTATACAATTCAAAGATCAATTTGATGTTGCGTGACATATTCATGATAATGTCAATTTATGGACGGCGTATTGCACAAGCAGGACCATTGCCAATAAAAGGGGTCAATGCACAGGTGGCGGTGTCCTCTGGTGTAATTACATTAGCAACTATGTGATATATATGTCCTTGAGGGAGTTAGCCCCCTTATTCCACTGACCGTTTCAATTGCAATCGTATGGAACGCCAATTGAAATCTACATAAAGTCAAATAATCTTTGCTAGCTTTCAATACAAAAAGAACTAGCATTACTTATTTAGAGCTAGCTCCAAATCATGTGAAGAGCTCAATAAATCATTTGGAGCTAGCTCTAAATATTTAATGCTAACGTTAATTAATTAGAGCTAGCAATAATTATTTGAGTTTATGTAGAGTTGGCGTTCCAGGCACGCCAAATCTACATAAACTGAAATAATTATTGCTAGCTTCCCAGGAACGCCATCTTTACATAATCTCAGATAAGTATTGCCAGCTCTAAATAATTAGAGCTAGTATTAATTATTTGAAGCTTGCATTAATTATTTTAGTTTATGTCGATTTGGCGTTCCATACAGTAGGCATATTAAACTTAAAGGTGGATTAATGTTTTTTCTTTGTCAGACAAAATACAACAATATTCCTCCTAACTGAAAGTAGCGCATTGGGACAACAATCTATACAATCCCAATATACCGCGGACACCCCTGTCCACCATCAACAAACAAATAGTAATCATGTGCACACATGTATCAACACACACACAAAATATAGTTCCACATCGTTATATGTTTAAACGACAATAGCCGAATCTCAATCCGATTTTCAGGCACAAATACATGTTTGTCAAAGTGTTTTAGCATACAGAACTGTCAAAAGCAGGCTATCCTGAATATCACTTGAGGAAAACAAGTTTCCACTACAACAAATAATTACTTTCACTGAGAGCATAGACACTGTATTGTCCATAATTTATCACATTTAGATTAATAATGTTATAATGGTGATGCTATCAAATGAAGTTGCATCTAAGTATAGTGTTGTGATTATATACGAATACAATACTAACCCATGCAATGCAAACTCTCATAATATTATTATAAGTAAACGGACTCTTACCGGATGTATCTGTACATGTATCCCCAGACAAAACAACAACATAACAAAATATATACTATATATATGAGTTGCTTGAATACATACACAGGGGCGGATCTAGGTGGAGGGGGGTTCCGGGATTGCACCCCATCCCCCCCGTTCAGCCACTGATGTTTACATATATCACAGTTTATCACCAGTTGGAGTCTGCATTTGGAGTCTGAATTGCCCCCTAGTTGGGACCGGTAACTCTTGCAATCTACTCCCGTACCGTCCGTAGCTAGCGATAACCGTGTTTCCTTAAAATGTTAACGGACATTACTATTTATTCTCTGAGTTTAGTAAAGTATGGGGGGTGTTGCCTAGTTGCGAAGGTCACTCTTGCAATCTACTCCCGTACCGTCCGTAGCTAGCTACGGACTGTACGAGAGTAAATTGCAAGAGTTACCTTCGCAACTAGACAACCCCCCCATTCCCTAAATGCTGTACCCGCCCCTGCATACATTACACATGTATCACAATGGAGAGAGGCGCCGGCACGGCCTTGCGGATGCAGTTAACCGTGCCTTTATTATTGTCATACTATTCTGTAATTATATGAACTTAATTAAATGTATCCCGTGGCACAGTTGATGTATCAAGCGATTGGCATATCTCCACGCGTATCTATACATTATTGCGGATATAATTTATATATTAATACAAAAGTGACTAGAAGGCCATTATGATTTATATACTGATAAAAGTGAGTAAAATGGACCAGAAATACAATGTTAAAAATACAAGGGCATCGTTATCACTAAGCTAATGCCCTCGCTGGTAGCCTTGATAATAATAATAATAATAATAATAATAATAATAATAGGGTTACTTTTCGCAGCCGATGTCCCATTTGTTTTGTCATATACGTATATAATTTTGTCTCGTATGCCACATGTGAGTGGCCCGAGAATATTTGTTTCTCAAAATAAAGTTCTGATAATTGTTGGATTTACATTTATTGAGCATAGGCTGCATATGCAGCCTATGCTCAATAAATGTAAATCTATCAATTGAAATTTGCAGACGATTCTAAATTTGCGCTTACGAACATTTTAGTCGTAAGAAGTTTAGTGAAACGGCCCCCTGTTCTGTACTGTTCAAATAAAATTTAACGCATTTGCATTACAAACCAGAACATAATCTACTACTACTACTAGTTTAAAGGTACATGCCCACTCAGTAGGTTATACTATTATAGGGAGACAGATAGTTTTGTATATTCTGTAGATATGACATTTTCTGGTAATATAAACATTCATTCACCATTACCCCACGTATGATTGGCATTATTATACATTTTATATCAGATAGCAGGGGCGATAACCGTGTTTCCTTAAAATGTTAACGGACATTACTATTTATTCTCTGTGTTTATTGTTTGTTGTGCAATGATCATATTTTTTCAGGTGACTCATTTAATTAGTATAAATAATTAATAAATGTCATGCCTCATTTACATATGAAAATAGCCTGATACCATCGCAGGTCACTATCAGTAAAATAAATATTACTAAATGGATATACGTGTACATTGTATCTGTATAGCGGGCACTCGTAATTTTTATAACTGGTGGAATAGTGACACAATTATACACTTACATGTATTGAATTCCTATAAATAGAGAATATTAGTATAGTGTCATGAACGTGAATAAATATCTGTCGAGGCTGAGAAATCAGGATGGGCGAGGCTTGCCGAGCACATCCTGATTTCGAGCCGAGTCAGATATTTATTCACGTTCATGACACTATAATAATATTCTATTTATCCCGTTAACCACATCAAAGTTGTTCAAATGTCTCTAAAAATGCATTTGTCGCCTCATAAGTTTGTCTTCTGAAGCGACAAGATTATCGTGTTACGTCATTCACATAATGACGTAACGTCATACATAATGACGTATCTACTAGACGTGAACGAGAAAAAATACACGTACCTGCTTTTCACGTCTAGTAGCGACATAGCTGACGGGATAAAGAACATTTTGTGCCTACTGAGTGGGCATTTACCTTTAATAAATATCATACACAACCGCCGGCGTGAACGTTGTCACGATGCCAACGTTTCTGACCATCTCACCTCGCAATCAAACAGTTTGATTGTCTGAGCCTGAGCTGTAGCACAGCTCAGGCTCAGCCAATCAATCAGTGTCGTAAAGCATCATATGCACGTGTGTTGACATAAACAATCGATTAGCACGGGCGGAGCTGTAAGAAAAAAAATCATCACTCATGTACGATCCCATATTTGCCACAGGTTCTTGAAGAACTGTTCATATTTTATGGATTTATCGGTATCTCTGGGGGCCGTTTCACTATTAAGCTTCGTACGACTAAAATGTTCGTAAGTGCAAAATTATGATAGTCTGTAAATTTCACATTAACACTGTTTTCTCGTAAACAATTACTAGATTTATATTTATTGAGCATAGGCTGCATATGCAGCCTATGTTCAATAAATGTAAATCCATCAATTAAAATGTCCAGACGATCATAAATTTGCACTTAGGAATATTTTAGTCGCACGAAGTTTAGTGAAACGGCCCCCTGGTTGTTTGGGTGCTTGTTACCGACATACAGTTTACGTCACCTCCCGCGAATTACACGTAGACGTACGGATTTACGTATTTTAAAACAGTAAGAAAGGGTCCGGAAAGTTGCACAAAACTATGTAAATTACCCAAAATCAACGAGATCCACGCAAATCTACACAAAATGCACGCAAATACCCATATGACACCAGCATTCAGAAGAGCTGTTCAAACACATGTGTGATATTTACCGCGTTAGTTCAGGTCAAACTGCGTGGACATACTTGGCACTGCATTGCTACAGAGATTTGACGATTTTCTCACGGTGCACCAGGTGTTATGAAGTATGCCCTTGACAGACTGGACAGAAAATAATTAAATACGGTATGCATACATAATATTTACAGTCTTAAATGGAAGGAAAATAAATCGTTCAACTGCTTTAGCCTATTGTATCTACTTTAATCAGTGATAGCATGGCAATGATACTTACATACAATAGCAGTTGCATGGGAGACACGCCATGTGATTTTGTACCTTCGGACATTTGCGTAATAAAATACGTAAAAATGCATTTTTTTCATAAATAAAGTAAAAAGTATATAATTCCGCATGTACATTTGTAAAAGTATTTCATGAAAGTACGCAAATGTCCGAATGTACAAAATTATGTCTCGTGTGTGCTATTTGATGGCCTGTGCTGCATTGATAATACACATGCCATGGGCAACTATTCACCATTTCGGTGCCTGCCTTATTGCTATACAAACATGAGTGCACAGTAACAGTAACACATAACAAAATATCATATGTGCAGAAAGTGGTGTCTCACAAATGTAGTAAATGTGTGTATATCTTTATTTCCTCCAAAGTTAGGAGAGTATTACGGAGCCCCATAGGGAACGTGGAATTTTTTTTTTATTAATTCGTTCCCACGAAATAACAATTCGTTCCCTCAATTCCCACGGAACGAATTGTTAAATTGAGGGAACAATTTGTCATTTCGTGGGAACGAATTGTTAATTCGAGGGAACGCATTGTCATTTCGTGGGAACGAATTGTCAATTCGAGGGAACGAATTGTTATATCGTGGGAACAAATTGTTAATTCGAGGGAACGAATTGTTAAATTGAGGGAACGAATAGTTCTTTCGTGGGAACGAATTAATAAAAAAAAACACGTCCACTGCGGGGCTCCGTAGAGTTTACATTTATGATCTACATGGAAACAAGCTCCGTAAAATGTTGGCAGGTATCGTAAAACAGACCGTACTGTATATTTACACATCATTTTAGATAAGTATGAACCCCAATTTTCTGGTCCGTGGACCATTTCAACATCAAATATTTGGCCACACCTCACTAACCGATGCCTATCTATAAATAACCCCATATATTATCACGGCGAAAAATGAAAGTTCATTGATATCATATTTAATATAAATTAATATGCGACTCCACTCGCCATGACATATTAAGGGTTAATATATGGTTCGACAATGTCCAGCCGTGGGTAAACGTTTGCGGTGGCACCAGGGGACTGTTTGAACGCCATGGCGCGGACTCTGAAAATTGTGTCAACCTTTGACGCCATTTACGGAAAATATTGTAAATTTTGTAAGCGTATTTTATGAAATTACGCAGATGTCCGAAGGTACAAAATCACATGGCGCGTCTATACCATGATTGTGCCAGTACTCGTGAACTATCTAGCACTCGCCAATATGTCATGGCTGGTCACGGAGTGACCAGCCATGACATATTGGCGAGTGCTAGATAGTTCACGAGTACTGGCACATGGCTGGAGCTACGGAGCTCCGCAGGGGACATGGATTTGTTTTATTAATTCGTTCCCACGAAATAACAATTCCATCCCTCAAGTTAACAATTCGTTCCCTCGAATTAACAAGTAGTTCCCTCTAATTAACAATTCGTTCCCACGATATAACAATTCGTTCCCTCGAATTAACAATTCGTTCCCACGAAATGACAGTTCGTTCCCTCAATTTACCAATTCGTTCCATCGAATTAACAATTATTTCCCACGATTGAACAATTCATTCCCACGAATTAACAATTCGTTTCCGTGGGAACGAATTGTTATTTCGTGCGAACGAATTGTTAAATTGAGGGAACGAATTGTTAATTCGTGGGAACGAATTGTTATTTCGTGCGAACGAATTGTTAAATTGAGGGAACGAATTGTTAATTCGTGGGAACGAATTGTTAATTCATGGGAACGAATTGTTAAATTTAGGGAACAAATTATTTCGTGGGAACGAATTAATAAAAAAAAAAGAATTCTACTTCCCTGCGGGGCTCCGTAGGTCACATAGCACATATGTACACTGTATTTGTTTTTTATAAACAGAAAGTTCATTGATGTTATATTTAATAAAATTAATATTTGACTCCACTCGTATATACCCAACTATATGAGTGTGCCAGTACTCGTCAACTACATATATATAGTACTCGCCAACATGTCACGGCCGGTCACATAGCAAATATCGTTTTATTCAACTAGCTGTTTGCTGACCTTTTCCCACCAATGTAACCTGCAGGTTTGTTCACCCATCTGCCAGTCCCATAACAACAAATCTGGCATACGTGCATGGTTTTCTATATTTTTTAAACTTTAATCATTTGAATCGACTTTAATTTGCACGCAATGTGTCCTTTTGCAATTAGATTCGACACAGATAGTTTTTGAGGTTCGCCTGACCGACTGACGCTATGTCAATTATATCTATAGATGTGACTGGAGAAACGGGGCATATTGGTCTTGCGACCAGTGTAGATCCAGATCAGCCTGTGCATACGCACAGTCTGATCAGGGTCTGCACTGTTCGCTATTCCATCATTGATATACCGGGCATGCTTCTAACAAACAATACAGACCATTTTGTCACAGGCTCTTGAGGAACTGTTCATATTACGGTGTTTTATGGGTTATTTCGGTATATCTGGTGGCTTGGGTGCATTGTTACGAACATACAATTTACGTCACCTCCCGCGAGTTAGTACACGTATATGTACGGTAATTTACAGGGTATTTTGGCAGTATAAAAGGGGTCCGAAAGTTCGGAACGATGAATGTGTAGATAATTGACGATTTATGTCGTGTGTAATGATTGAGCATTAGTAGTTGCACAAAACTATGTAAAGTACCCAAAACCAATGACTGGTCACTAATCACATAAGCCCCATTTATCTAGTCACAGTCAGCCACAGTTATGCGATATCGAGCGACGGTGTAATCATGTTATATTACAAACCCATTCCGACCAAGTTAAATATGCCTTTATCTATCGGATCATTTGGCGAGGCGAGTACCCGGCACCAGATCGGTTATTTTAATTTCAAGGGTGAATATTAGTTCTAAGTACATAACTCTCATTAATTACCCCGCATTACATATTACATGTAAGCGTTATGACGGAGTAATCCTTCCAAAATGTGCGGTTGTAACGTTCTACTTCATGGAGAGTGACCTAAGAATTTTGTAATACACACTTTATTATTAGGTAAGTTTGTGGTAGTATTTTTCGGTCATATTGTAGAATTGTCTCTCTATAACAATATAGCTAAGTATGAACGTCAACGCCCTGCAGATTATTTCTATATTTTAGTGAGCGGAAGTGTAAATGTTATTACGCACATTTTAACCGTTGATCGGAGTGTAACAATATAGAGCAACATGTTGCCTAAAAAGCGGAAAATGTGCAGCTAATTGCAGGGTTGAATATATATTTTTATTTCTGAAAATGTTGATTTCTGATTTTGAATATGTGTAATTCGACCCCGGCCTAAAATGACCATAGCTGTTGAGAAGTGAATCGGATTAAATGTGGTGCAACTTTCTAAACGAATACAAAATGAGTTTGAAGTTTTGGTCAGTGTTGACTTGAATTATTATTAATTTCAATTCATTCGCCTATTTATTGAAACTGTTTCCATCATATGCGGCTGTGACTGGAGAAATAGAGTTTACTGGTTATGCGACCAGTGTAGTCCCAGATCAGTCTGCGCATCCGCGCAGGCTGATCAGGACCTGCACTGTTCGCCATTTCGTCAGCGAAACACCGTCATGCTTCCAACAAGCAATATAGATCGTTAACAAGCTAGAGGAGTACGCTATTTGACCAGGAGCTACAGTTGTCACAAGCAATATAAGCCCCATTTCTCATGTCGCTTCCATATTTTCACATGTATCTTACTAAAGAGTGATTGAATTGAGCGACTGCAATCTGCGAATGCGACCGGGGGAAAATGTTGCAGACTAAATATTGATGGTTTTAGATATCGTGTATCTAAAATAATAACACGGACATCGTTATTACTTTAAGCTAATCCCCTCGCTTGCAGCCTAGATAATAAAAAAAAACAAAAAAAAAACGTTAACGTATTTGCCTTAGAAACAAGGTGAACTTAAGTCTTCGGTGACCTTGGGCCATCGGACATGGGTCGTATACAAAACAAACACTATCCATAGACACACGTTGTGATCAAATATTATCAAAATCGGTGAAGCGGTTTGTTTTGTTTGTGTGTTGGGGTTTAACGGCCTATCAACAGCTAAGGTCATTTAAGGCCGGGTCAATGGGTTTAGTACTAAATCACATATATTACCTGTACAGGTGCATGCACATGTTCAAATGGGGGGAAAATCCCAAAATAAGAACTGAATATTTACACAAAACTATATATTCAGCCCTGAAATCAGAATAATCCTGATCTGATGCCAGGTCCTCGCCACACCAGAATCACTTGGCCCCTCCCAAAAGCAGTAGGATCAGTAATAATCTTACTACTTTTATAATGGGCAATAACCCAATTCAACTCCCAGGTAACAAAAGAGCCAAAGCTAAAAACGTACCTGAGGGTCAAACCAGGCAAATCGTGATTCCCTTAAGGAGGAACCCATACCGTTAATTTACGCCGTCTCATTCGCCCAACCACCACCCACCGGTGAAGCGGTTCATGAGTTATTGAAAAGTGTACGCACGTACGTACATGGACTAACGCTATATCACACATCGCCTATTGGCGAGGGGATAATAATATGCACACATGCACATTATTGCCAATGATAAACCATATATTCAAGAGTCAAATACCCGACTACAGTGGCGCCTCTCTAAACCGGACACCCTGGGCAGGGTGTCCGGTTTAGAGAGGTTCCACTGTGTAAACATCGCTTACAGAGTAGCTAAACCGCGATGATCATGTCCTGTATGCGATACAGAGTAGGTTGGTCTGGGGGCTACGCTGATCGCAGAGACACTAACCCGGTTGAGTCACACAACCGTTACGGCTGTTGTATTACACGTCATAAATTAGTATGCGTTACTTTGCTATTGTTTTTGTGCGAGTCAGCCTGAATAATCAAATTAAGAATACTATGTCGGAATTTGTTACACGATATATATATATATTTTTTTTTTATATATCATTCGTGAGTTATAGTGACATACATGAACAATAAATGTAAATCCAATAAGTGTTTACAAGAAAACATTGTTAAATGTGAAATTTACAGATTATCATAATTGTGCACTTCAAGTGTGCGTTTCACTAAACTCCGTACAACTAAAATGTTCGCAAGTGAAAATTTAGGATCGTCTGTAAATATCAATTGATGGATTTACATTTATTGAGCATATGCAGCCTATGCTCAATAAATGTAAATCCAATAAGTGTTTACAAGAAAACTTTGTTAAATGTGAAATTTACAGACTATCATAATTTTGCACTTACGAACTTTTTAGTTTAATGAAACGGGCCCCTGAGGAATGCATATACCCCCCTCACAAGGCAAACAATACACTTAAATACTAGTAGAGATTTATTGTATCACAACATCCATCTACATACAGACGAACGGACGCACGGTCGATTGCTATACATGCACTATGCCGCATACTACCGAGCCCCCTGCGGGACATGGATTCTTTTTATTAATTCGTTACCACGAAATACAATTCTTTCCCTCAATTTAACAATTCGTTCCCTCGAATTAACAATTCGTTCCCACGATATAACAATTTGTTCCCACGAAATAATAATTCGTTACCTCGAATTAACAATTCGTTCCCACGAAATAACAATTCGTTCCCTCAATTTAACAATTCGTTCCCTCGAATTAACAATTCGTTCCCACGATATAACAATTCGTTCCCACGAATTAGCAATTCGTTCCCACGAAATAACAATTCGTTACCTCGAATTAACAATTCGTTCCCACGAAATAACAATTCGTTCCCTCAATTTAACAATTCGTTCCCTCGAATTAACAATTCGTTCCCACGATATAGAATTCGTTCCCACGAATTAGCAATTCGTTCCCACGAAATAACAATTCGTTACCTCGAATTAACAATTCGTTCCCACGAAATAACAATTTGTTCCCTCGAATTAACGAATTGTTATATCGTGGGAGACAAATGTTAATTCGAGGGAACGAATTTTTATATCGTGATAACGAATTGTTATATCGTGGGAACGAATTGCTAATTCGTGGGAACGAATTGTTAATTCGTGGGAACGACTTGTCAAATTGTGGGAACGAATTGTTAATTCGTGGGAAAAAATTGTTAAATTGAGGAACCGAACTGTTATTTCGTGGGAACGAATTGTTATATCGTGGGAACAAATTGTCATTTCGTGGGAACTAATTAATACAAAATAATTATACGTCCCTTGCGGGGCTCCGTATCATACAGACTAACGGACACACGGTCGATTGTTATGATACTACTCAACGGCCTTCTCGAAACTTCGGTCTATTTAATATTAAAATCGACAGTTTTATGGACATAATCTATTACTGTTATATTCGTTTCTATTTGTAGATCGTGCATTTGCGTTAATTAAATACGTTAAATTGAACGCTGCTGAAAGCTGATCTGATAGATAAACAACATGAGTGGGTCGAAACAGAAGAACACTATAAAGCAGTAATCCCAGACAAGAAAAAAATGTGTGCCGCCGTTTGAAAATGTTGGTTATTTTTTATATGAAGCGATCAGTGAAGCTGTCTGATCAGTATTCTACGGAGCCCCACAGGGGACGTAGAATTCTTTTTTTTTTATTAATTCGTTCCCACGAAATAACAATTCGTTCCCTCAATTTAACAATTCGTTCCCACGAATTAACAATTCGTTCCCGTGGCGTTAATTCGTGGGAACGAATTGTTATACCATGGGAACGAATTGTTAATTCGAGGGAACGAATTGTTAAATTGAGGGAACGAAATGTTATTTCGTGGGAACGAATTATTAAAAATTAATCCATGTCCCCTGCGGGTCTCCGTAGTATTTAGACGATTCGCGATCGGATAATACAGAGCTACTCTTACAAGCATTATATTATACAGCGGAACCTCTCTAAACCGGACACCCTGGGAGGTCCCCAGGGTGTCCAGTTATGAGATGTTCCGCTGTAAAAAAAAGCAGACATATGAGTAGTATGACTATGCCAAGGCATGCGGCTGTGCTTTGCGAACTTGAACAGGCAGTAACAGCAGAGGTAGATGACAATGACACACATACAAATAAGTATACAAAGACTGCGTCCGTGTCCTGTTTAGAAAGCTTCTGCTGTATCAAATACTTCTAAGAGCAGGTCCGTATCCGACATATTTTTTTTCTAGCGGTCTCACTTCCCAAATGTCACAACCCAATCGCAGCCAAAATTGAGTCAAGTCATGTGATTTTGTACGGCAAAGGCGATGTGCGATCTTTCTAGTTGCAGCCTGTAACTCCGTGACCCTCCCGTACCGTACATACCTGAGGGCCGTTTCACTAAACTTCGTACGGCTAAAATGTTCGTAAGTGGAAATTTAGGATTTGTCTGGAAATTTGAATTAATGGATTTATGTTTATTGAGCATAGGCTGCATATGCAGCCTATGCTCAAGAAATGTAAATCCAATAATTGCTTACAAGAAAACATTGATAATGTGAAATTTACATAATATTGCACTTACGAACATTTTAGTCGTACGAAGCTTAGCGAAACGGGCCCCTGGTACGTACGGTACGGGAGGGTCAGAGTTACAAGCTGCAACTACGATATGTCATGAAAACTATTTACATAAACTGATAGTTTCTGTAAATGACGTTGAAAGTTGGGGAAATGTTCATAGCAAATGCAGAATTAATACATATGGGCCGCGCCATACGAAAACCGGGCTTAATGACAACGTCATGAAAAGCGGTAAACGACGTCGGAAAAACGAAGTTTCAAATTGTCTAGCGTCGCCGTAAAAGTTCACAGTTTGCCCTCCCATTTAAGTTTACTGGTGTCAGTTAACATTAAGTGTGAACAGAAAACGGAAAATGATAACTTACTGAAACTTTAACTAATATGAGACGCGATACCTTGTACCTCGGTACATATATTATGACGTCATGACGACGTCACGTACTTGTGACGTCATTGAACGTGAATACATGTTTGACGTTATGGCCATGGTGTCGTGACAAAATATTATAGCAAGGATACTTGCACGAGTTCCTCGCAGCATCAATGACTTAGAAATGCTTCAGGCGCTGTACATTGTCGCCTAACTGTCGTTCTTTGACATTTTTACTATTTTTCGTCGGTTGTCCTTATGAATTCAAAATGGTGAACGCATAATTTAACTGGCTATATATCAGAGAAGTCTTCGCTTACACTGCACTTTGATTCCTAAATAATCTCAAATATGAACAACCTAGTGTATGCCAACGATATTACCATCTATTATCTTGGTAAATTGAGACTTTTGAACAATTCTATCCGGTACTTAGCGAATGATATGCCATTTAATGCCACTCATTTGATCATAAATGGAGGTAGACAGGCATAAATATCCGGGGTTTGTATTGAATTTAAAATAAATGCATCAACATATTAATTGGAAATGTGATGGTCATAAACTTGCTTTTGTAGTCGAAAGTGCTTTTGTAGTATCAAATCATCAGTTTATCACTTGACTGCATAATAATGTATATCAGGCGATGGTAATGCGAACCTCAAGAAAGACACATGGCGACAATTATAAGGTATCTTCCCGGTATCGTGTTTTGTCACAAAGTTAATGGTATAAGCAGCAAACAACAGGGAAACGCCTCACTCTGCCTTATTTGAAAATTATTCATAGGAAATTACGTTACATGGGCCGCAATCCAAAACATGACGTTACATTAGCAACTGCAACACGAGCCATAAACATTATCTTCGTACTTTGTCTTTGCCTAATGGGAGACACTTGGCCAGGCTACGAGATATCCAAATTTGGTTGACATGCGATAAAAGATGACAAATCTATAGGACTTGTCCGGATCAACACCCCTTGTATTATCCGTTGATAAAAACGTCGTAATTTCTACCTCATTGATCTAAAACGTCATATAAGTTTTTACCACGCGTCATAAAACTACTTCTAAAATGAACCATAAGTGATAATTTTGACGGCATATGGCTTTTAAAAGATGTACAATTCAGAATACGCGAAAAAGTAAAAACTGAAAATGTTGTCATTAAGCCAGGTTTTCGCACTGCGCGGCTCATATATATATTACCCATTCTCCCTGTAGGTCGACCAATGAACGGAGTAACATAAACCCTATAATACATATGGGCTGCGATCTAGGAAAATCAACCTTGATGACAACTTGAACTTGCTCTGTAGTCAATTTCACCAACATTGCAAAGTATACTTATCTAGCAAAGTATACTTTGAGGGAGGAATTTTAATTTTTAGCCAAGTTTTCTGAAAAAAAAATCCAGGCTATTGGATTGGCGAAAGCCGGGCAGGCGGGCGTGTGGGCGGGCGGCGGGCGGCGGGCGTGGCGGGCGGTGGCGGCGGGCGGCGGGCGGCGGGCGGCATCCACAATCAATGTTAAGTTTTCGCGTTTACAATGTTAAGTTTTCGTGCTTAAGTCCATTTCTTTGGTACTGTACCACCTAGGACCACCAAACTTTCACAGCTTCATAATCAAGGGGTGCCCACCACATATCACTATCCAACATGTTACTATTTTTTTTTAACTTGACCCATTTTTTCCGCGCAGTCGACTTAGCCATTTTCAATGTTAAGTTTTCGCGTTTACAATGTTAAGTTTTCGTGTTTAAGTCCATTTCTTTGGTACTGTACCACCTAGGACCACCAAACTTTCACAGCTTCATAACCAAGGGGTGCCTACCACATACAACTATCCAACATGTGACCATTTTTTTTACCTTCACCTATTATTTCTACGTAATTGACTTAGCCATTTTCAACGTTAACTTTTTAACGTACGTCTGGTTAAATTTGTTTTTGGTTAAAAGTTTTTTCGTTATACTATATCTCTGCAACTGCTTCGCCCATTACCTTGAAACTTCACATGGGTGTTTATCATCATCCATATTTTCATTCTAACCCCCAACCGTGCGGCCCCTGTGCCCAATGTCAAGGTCAAATTACGTTGATTTTTTTTGTTAAAGTTTTTTCGTGTACTATATCTCTGCAACTGCTTCATCCATTACCTTGATATTTCACATGGGTGTTTATCATCATTGTCACACCCGCTTGCGGAAAGCGCGATATCGTCGGCATTTTGGCATATGTCCGTCCGTCCGTCCGTCCGTACGTCCGTGTGTCCGGTTAAAGTTTTGTTTTCGTTAAAGTTTTTCCATCTACTATATCTATTTTTTTAGTGTCCATGCCTCGCCCCAAGGCGCGACATGCAGGCCACGTTCATCTAGTCTACAAAAAGTGGGTATAATTATGTTATCCAAGTGTCTATGCTTGGATAAAACCTGGCCTTCGTGGCTTTGCCTCGTTTCTTGTTATTATACCGAATTTATTACATTATAATTCTGCATACTTTTAATCATCAAATATATGCAGTCGTTAGTTCCGTATGAAATAATGCATTTCTGGAAAAATAAATGATTAGTCCCTCAAAGTATACTTTGCTAGATAAGTATACTTTGCAATGTTGGTGAAATCGGCTACTGAACATTTCGTAAACATTCGACATCATTATCAGAGAGATAATAACTGTTGTTCAAATGTACATGTATATGAGACACGCCATGTGATTTTGTTTATTTGTTTTTGGTTTAACGGTTTATCAACAGCTCATTTAAGGCCGGGTCAATGGGTTTATTACTAAATCCCATATATTACCTGTACATGTACATGTATATGTCAAAGTACATGTACAAATGGGGGGGAAATCCCAAAATCAGAACTGAATATTTACAATAAAAAAATATATATATTCAGCCCTAAATCAGAATAATCTTGATCTGATGCCAGGTCCTTGCCACACCAGAATCACTTGGCCCCCTCCCAAAAGAAGTAGGATCAGTAATAATCTTACTACGTTTATAATGGGCAATAACCCAGTTCAACTCCCAGGTAACAAAAGAGTCAAAAGATAAAAACAGACCGGAGTGCCAAACCGTGATTCCTATAAGGAGGAACCCCTACTGTTAATTTACACCGTCGCGTTCGCCATAAGGTACAAAATCACATGGCCTGCCAACACTGCGTGCGAGTTCACTTGTATTTGCGCACGAACTTATGATTAAACACAACTCGTCCATTCATGCCTTAAATGAAAAAGGCTTTTGTTGATTTTGGCTTTTGTTTCCTTCCGTCATTTGACGCTAGGATTTCGCGTTTTATTGATAATGGTTCGTTATCAGTGGGTGAACTCGACGTGTACTTTTCGCAAGGTATTTTAATTGGAAAGTTGTCACCAAAAGGTTGTAGTGTATTGTTTGTGTGTGTTCTTATCATTCGTTTGAAAACAATATTCACAATAAACAGACACGATACTACGGAGCCCCGCAGGGGACGTAGAATTCTTTTTTTGTATTAATTCGTTCCCACGAAATTACAATTCGTTCCCACGATATAACAATTCGTTCCCTCGAATTAATAACTCGTTGTTAATTGTTAATTCGTGGGAACGAATTGTTAATTCGAGGGAACGAATTGTTAAATTGAGGGAACGAATTGTTATATCCTGGGAACGAATTGTTAAATCGAGGGAACGAATTGTTAAATTGAGAGAACGAATTGTTATTTCGTGGGAACGAATTAATAACAAAAATCCATGTTCCCTGCGGAGCTCCGTACGATACAAAGTACTACTGTCTGTTTCACGAAAGCTGCCCAAATTTTACGGCTATATAGACAATTCAAAAACAATATTGTTTTTGATAATATTAAATTGAAGGAAAATTTAAGAATGAGCCTTCTTTTTATTTCGTGAAATTTGGTCAAATATTGATTTTATTACGAAAAATTGATTTCTCTATGGGAATTTAACATGGGGAAAAAAGAGGTAAGGAAGTGTGGGAGGAGTCAAAAAACGAAAAAATTTGGAAATTGACTCCGAAACCTGACTAGATAGCTTGGATATGATCTAACTAAGAAAACAAAAGTTAAATTTTGAAAATCGGTCCAGGATTACTGAAATTCTAAAAAATGTCCCCATGTTAAATCCCCATAGACATCTTCACTCCGTGAAGATGTCTATGGGGATTTAACATGGGGAAATTTTGTTTTCGCAATAAAATCAATATTTGACCAAATTTCACGAAATAAAAAGAAGGCTCATTCTTAAATTTTCCTTTAATTTAATATTATCGAACAAAATATTGTTTTTGAATTGTTTATATGGCCGTAAAATTTGGGCAACTTTCGTGAAACAGACTATAAATTAAAATTACAGTAGAACCTCTCTAAACCGGACATCAAGAACGATTTGTATTCTTAATTATGGTGGGTTTAGTTTAGAGTTATCTATTATCTTAAAGGTACATGCCCACTCAGTAGGCACAACATGTTCTTTATAGGAATTAAGTAAGTGTATACATTGTAATTGTGGCACTATTTCACCAGTTCTAAAAATTACGAGTGCCCGCTATACAGATATAATCAGTTAGTAATATTTATTTTACTGATATTCACATCAGCGCGGTGGTATCAGGCTATTTCCATATGCAAATGAGGCATGAATTCTTTTAATTGTGTATACTAATTAAATGCGTCTATCTATCTATCTCTTTATACTGCTGCACACCCTCACGGGTAATTTCGAGCAGGTATTTATTTCATATATACATGTACATACAATTCAAATACAATCGAGGTTCCCGGTAATTAGCCGGTACCCATTTACAGCTGGGTGGACTGAAGCGGTATGGATAAAGTGTCTTGCTCAAGGACACAACGCAGCGCCTCCGGTGAGGCTCGAACCCACGACCTTTAGATCAGCAGTCTGACGCTCTAACCACCAGGCCACTGCGTCACCTGAACAAATAATATGTTTGACAGATTATAAAGTAAGATAATTGCACATAAACAAATAAATACAGAGAATAAATGGTAATGTTCGTTAAAATTTTAAGGAAACACGGTTATCGCCCCTGATATCAGTGTGGAAATTTACGCCTGATTTAAAATGTATAATAATGCCAATCAATACGTGGGGGTGAATGAATGTTTATTTTGCCAGAAAATGATGTATCTGATATAAAGAATAGTTTGTGCCTGCTGAGTGGGTATGTACCTTTAATGTGTGTTCCTGTTCTCAAAGCACACACTCATTTCGTGGAGTGCTTATTTGCCTGCTTTACAGTGGAACATCTCTAAACCGGACGCCCTGGGGACCTCCCAGGGTGTCCGGTTTAGAGAGGTTCCACTGTAATTTGTTTGGTAATGGTTGCGTGATATGTTGAATCATGGCTGAGTGAAATAGTATACTGGTGTACGTTTAGATGATCATGAATACTCGAGCGACCGCCTGGGTTAATATTGCCAAGATTATCAACGTTTCGGAACTTATATTGGCAATGTTAACTCGAAATCAAGCAATTTGAGCCATCGTTTACAACCCTTTCAACCACAAGTAATTGAAATGGACTGCGATATAGTTGTAGATACACGCCAACCTGTGTGTTAATCATCGTGACCCCCCCCCCCCACCCGATTATAAACATTTATGAACATATATTGGCAATGAAGCAATTTGATTGTCTGAGCCTGAGCTGTAGCACAACTCAGGCTCAGACAATCAAGCTGCTTGATTTATTAAAGCATGATATTCGAGTATTTTGAAAGAAATTGATAAATATTGGTAAGATTAGCGCACGTGGTAATGTAGCTGTATTAATCCATCTTCATATGGATCGTCAACGTTGTATGCCCTGATCAAACTTCGCGGATGCGGGGGCTGATCTGTGGCTACACTGATCGCCAACATTTGTTAAGGTCTTTTTTATCACTCGAAAAAACACAAATGACTATTTAAATACTTAAATAAAATATTTACCTTGTATTCCCCGCCAACAAATGTGGCTGTGACTGGAGAAATGGGGCTCATGGGATTTGCGAACAGTGTAGATCCAGATCAGACTGTGCATCCGCACAGTCTGATCAGGATCTGCACTGTTCGCCATTCCATCAATGACACACCCGTCCGGCTTCTACCAAGCAATATAGATCGTTATCAGGCTACAGGAGTGTGTTAAGGTATCAGGAGCTACACTGGTTAACACATCCCATAAACCCAATTTCTCCAGTCACGGCCACGAATAGAGGAATAAAATTGACGTTAGCTATTACCATGTCAAATCCTACAGTGGGAATGTGGAATAATTATAAACCGGACTATTCAATAAAATAATTACTATAAGTACAGGTATATGAACTACCAGTTCAACTATAACATAATAGGAATATGTAGTATTGTTAGAAACACGCAGGTAAATATTACTAACATGTATATATAGAAAAGTGATTTCATTTCGGATATTATAATTTATTGAAAAATAAATCATGATATTCATTATTTGTACGAGGCACATGTGACTAGTCGTGTATATTTTTGTGACAAATTATTAGATTAACCCGTTTAAAGGTA
Organism: Conchocele bisecta; assembly: GCA_029237695.1. Lineage (NCBI taxonomy): Eukaryota > Metazoa > Mollusca > Bivalvia > Lucinida > Thyasiridae > Conchocele > Conchocele bisecta. Next base: position 24,891,815 of record CM055276.1, read on the forward strand.
CATGCCCACTCAGTAGGCACATAGTGTTCTCTGTAGGAATTAAATAAGTGTATAATTGTGTCGCTATTCCACCAGTTCTAAACATTACGAGTGCCCGCTATACAGATATAATAATTTAGTAATATTTATTTTACTGATAGTGACTCGCGGTGGTATCAGGCTATTTTCATATGTAAATGAGGCACGATATTTTTTAATTATTTATACTAATTAATTTCGTCACCTGAAAAAATAATGTTTCGACAGATTATAAAGTATGATCATCGCACATCAAACAATAAATACAGAGAATAAATAGTAATGTCCGTTAACATTTTAAGGAAACACGGTTATCGCCCCTGATACCAGTGTGCAAATCTACGCCTGATATAAAATGTATAATAATGCCAATTAATTTGTGGGGTAATGGTGAATTAATGTGTATTTATCTGTGAGGTCCCATGGTGTCCGGTTTAGAGATGTTCCATTGTAAGCAGACATATAACTATTCTGGGACATAGGTATGTCTTTTGCAATCATGAACATGCATTATTATCTGAGATGCGTTACCAAGAAACCTCGCAAAATGAGATCACATATACTTTCTTGGTGTCCGGTTTAGACATGTTCCACTGTAGTTTATATATACAGTGCCAGGCGCGGATCAAGGATTTCGGGTTAGGGGGAGCGTAATTATTTTGCAATACTTTACTATATTATCGAACGAGCTATGCTCGTTCGATAATATAGTCAAGTATTGGAAAATAGTCGACTGAGCGGAGCTCGGGATAGCGCTATGGGGGTCCGGGGGCATTCTCCCCTGATTTTTTTGAAATCTACATCGCATTTCCTGCGTTCTGGTGCATTTTGGAGCAAATATATTGACACTGTCACAGTATGTTTACACATGATTTTTGATTGAAAACGTTTAAATTTTGAAACAATAAGACAACGACCGAAAAATGCACGGAATACATGGGAATTGGCATGAAACGTGCCTTGCAACTTGTAAAAAATCTTTACTCGGCGAATTTTAGGGGGGGAGGGGGGGGGGGGGCGCGCGCCGGGTCCGCCCCCTCCCCCTGAATCCGCCCATGAGTGCACCTCTACAACAGCCATGCGTTGGAAGACGGACGCACACGTGTCTGTTGTAGAGAAATGGCTGTTGTGGGGAGGTTAACTATAGAGGATTTTTTTTCCATTTGTGATATAATATAAAATAGCGGCTGTTACAGAGAGGGTGTTGTTGTAGAGGTAACTTTTCGGGAAGGTTCGACTGTATCCCTAAGACTTTCAAACTTATTTCGATTTATTTTGCTACACACATAAATGTTCCGTAAGCTGTTGTGACCGTGGGTCGGGGGCTGAGCGTTGGTCCGGTCATTGTCCGGCAAATGCATGCAACCAGAAACTCATGTTCTGCAAACACCAGCTGCCCGTTTCACTAAACTTCCTACGACTAAAATGTTCGTAAGTGCAAAATTATGATAGTCTGTAAATTTCACATTAACACTGTTTTCTTGCAAATAATTGTTGGATTTACATTTATTGAGCATAGGCTGCATATGCAGCCTATGCTCAATAAATGTAAATCCATCAAATTGAATTCAAATTTGCAGACGATTCTAAATTTGCGCTTACGAACATTTTAGTCGTAAGAAGTTTAGTGAAACGGCCCCCCGACGTTATTTGAATCAAGTGAAACATTTATGTTGCAACAAGCTGACATATAGGTCCAATGGGCCGGGTGTAATTAGTATGATTATCAATGTTATATTTATTCTTGTACGTTTACACATGTCACTATAATAAACAAATTACTTACTTACTTACTTACTAGTATCATGTTGGATGTTTTATTTACGTGCTGTGCTTTTCATGTTGAAACAATAGTATTTTTTCTGCAATTATCAGGAACTTCAAATCACGATTTGAGGATATATCCTGAAAATTCACACCCCTGTAAATGATCGTATGATTTAATGTCTTCCTGTTTTTATTCAGATAACACACCCGACAAATTAGCTCTTCAAGTCACTTTGAACACATCTAGAGATACGATAATACTTGTACATGAAATGTATGTATGTATATAACAGTGGCTGAAAGTGTCGAAATCTTGAAAGTATTATTTGATATTTTCCTTAATATTAAACGGATTTTGATGAAATATGGCGCAGCGTCTTCATGAGCTACACAGACTTATGCAGTTTTTGCGAAGAATGGATTTCCGTGTCGGAGACACGGAAATCGATTCTTCGCAAAAACGACAGAAGTTTGGGCGAAAATACAGAGACCACCAAATGCAGCTTAACAAGACGCGTTTGATGCTCCATATTTCATTCCGAAATCCGTTACGTAATAAGGACACTATGAAATAATACGTACTTTCAATCAGATGGATTCTGGAAATTTCAGTACTTGTTGTTGTTGTTGTTAGTACCACGTGATCATACACCTTGTTTATTGCTTAGAATGTGCGTTCACAGTTTAATAACACATTGGAATAAACGTCATGATACACTAGTGTAATAATATGCAAATGAGCCCGCTACATAAAACATATTAGGTAACCAACCAGCTGAAAATTATACTGATGTGCTTATGCAATAAATGGAATATAACATTTTCGTTGATTTAATATCATATATTTATTGAACTCGTTGAAATATTTCATAAGAAACTCGGCATAACCTCGTTTATTATCAAATCATTAAACTCGCTTAATACATATCATATTAAATCATCACTCATGTAAAACTCGTCGACTGGTTTCTTAATCTTAATCTTGTCCATATTACCAACGTTTCTGAATATATATTGGCAATGCGAAACTCACAGAGCTGCAGAGCTGCAGATAAGCTGCGTATAAGCTCCAGATAAGCTGCGTATATTCTCCAGATAAGCTGCGTACCCAATTAAAATTGCCAAAAACCCAATTGAAATCAGAAGTAGAGAGTATTAAAAAAAGCAATAACAAATTTGTGGTACCTTTATCATGCTACAGAAAACAATAAACAGACCACAAATATAGCATATTTTTTCTTATTTTCCATGAAAAAACATCTTGGTATTTCATTAGAATTGTCTCCAAGCAGACAATTCTAATGAAATGCGAAGATATGTTTTAATTTCGAAGCAAACTATTAAATAATTGCTGTCTGTTGATGTGTAAACAGTAGTGTGATTTTATTTTACCCAATTAAAATATTGAAATACCCAATCGCTTCAGATATGATGGAGTGAAAATACTCAATTATTAATTCCTTATCTGAAGCCCTGAGAGCTGTAACACAGCGCAGCCAATCAAGGTGCTTGATTTCCAGCACAATATTCAAGTACTCCTCTATTTTATATTATTTCCAGAAATACCCGGGGAAGATGTCGAACCAACAGCGGAAGCTAAAGTCGGAGAAGGTCATCAAGGCGATGACATTGAACCAGAAGGAGGACCGAGTGCTCGCCAAGACGTTTGGAACGCTCGACCTGGAGCGTGACTTCTCGAAGAAGGTGCTTAATCTTCATCTCCGGGCGATGAAGTCCAACTACAAACACCTGAAAGAGAAGGTCTCCAAAATCAGGTCAAACTTGTCTCCTGAAGAGATTGTTGTTTTGAAGCAACTCGAGATGGAAGGTAAATTAAAACAGGACCATGCGTTTAATTTGAACGCGGCCATGAAAATCGCCGCTGCTGCCAGACGACTTAAACTGTGTCCAGGAAACACTGGCAGGCAACGGGCAAAAAGTGCATTTACACCGAGAATACATAAGGAAAACAGTAAACTTCTTCAAAGCATGTCGCCGACCAGTAATTCTATGAAGAGGAGTAATTCTGTTACTGGAGTGTTTATTGACGCACCGCCACCGGAAGTGAATGGGCGAAGAAATAGTGCCGATTTGGGGATAACGTTACGGCCGCTCAGCGCCGCGGCACCGGGTGTTTACGACGCGGAGACCGATCAATACGAAACGTCAAATCATTTAAAATCACTCCGGCCGGCTACGTCTGTGGGACTGGAACGCGAGAAATCAACAGCGTCGTCAAAGGTGTCTTTTAAATCCGCTTCTAACGGAACTTCCCCGAAGTACACTGCCTACTCCTCCCACGGCGAGAGGGAACCGGGACTCCCAACCAGCAGTCGATCACAGAAGTCCTCGTTCAGCAGTGTGGACGATTCACTAGAAACGAACATGAACGAGGAACTCTTTGAAGAAAGACGAAACGAGCTTCTGCAGGACGAAGTCGCATTTTACGCCACTCTGGAGAAACGGAAGAATGCATTTCTGGGTAACGTCGACGCGTATTTGAAGCAGAATCCGCCTGCAAGGTTTGAACTGCAGCGGTTAATGTCGCTGGACCAGATGCACGCGAATGCTAACCGACACGTGCACGTGCAAGCAGACGAAACTGACGCGGTACCAATGGCGCATAACAGACACCAACGCCGGAACTTTGACTCCAACAGGACGTTCACCTCGGAGGAGGCGTATAAACTGCGGGGCCAAGAATTGTGGAAGGACATGAATAAAACGCGGTACCTCCGCGTCAGAGACGACCTGATCGATCTGTCGGGGGTGGTAACGCTGGCCAAAGACCAAATGAAACTGTTTCGAATGTTGAGAACATCGGAGTCCGCACCTGTAACTAGGTCATAGTCTTCATTGGGACGTAAAATTTACACAGCGGATACAAATCCAGGGCGATACAAATCAAAATAAAGATGTGACTGAAGGAATGGTCTTATGAATATTACCTCCTGATCGGTGACCAAACACGGGGAATAGGGTACAGTTCAACTGCAAATCAGGCATATAACTATTATGGGACATACTTATGCAATCATGAACATGCATTATTATCTGAGATACGTTACCAAGAAACCGCTCAAAATGAGATCATAGATTTAAACACCAATAAATAAATAATAAATAATTAACTCCTAGTCAGCTAGTACACGCCGGTATAGTATAATCATGGTGCTGCACTCGAAATATTTCACGTCGAAATAGGTGACGGATTCCCGACTACATGCAGAATATACAGTGGAACCTCTCTAAACTGGACACCAAGTAAACACATGTGATCTTATTTTTGATGAGCTTTTTGGTCATTTATCTCAGATGATAATGTATGTTTGTGATCGCATAGTACACAGCTATGGCTCAGAATGATCAAATACCTGATTTACAGTGAAGCCTCTCGAAGCCGGACACCCTGGGGTGTCTGGTTAAGAGAGGTTTCTTTGTACTGCATAAACACATTCTCGTCTTGCAACTGGCGCAAGAATTTTGCGCCGGCTTCCAGACGACTGTGAAACATTTTACGCCGGTTCGGTGTGCAGCACCCTTGATGACACGGATATACGAGGTGCAGTCATAAAGTTCTCGTACTTTGCTTATATCTAACGAACCATTTGGCCAAATCGGTTGTGAAATATGTCATTAGAACGCTGCTTCATTTTTGCAAACAGGAATATATTGGTTCTATTGAAGTAAATCACAAGATTTCGTAAAGTAGCCATTTATTCGCAGGAATCGTCGTCTAACGTTCCGTACTGATTTAATAACGTTGCTACTAGGTTAGCTCCCTTGGAGCTACCTAGTATAGCAGTCGTAGAGATGGAATGTCAACTATTTCTACATATAAAACTACCATTATGAGTGTCGAATTTGTAATATTAGAATTTTACTGAAAAAGCACATGTAGACTAAAGAATAAAGCACACAGTCTGAATTATTTAATTATATATTTACATTATAGTCGATGTTTTGTCATACTGTCCCATTAAACAACAGTTAACAGAACTATCACCAAAGATCTAGTTTAGTGGAAGGATACCTCGTGGCCATTATGGCGCTTTTTAGGACATATAGTTAATTTATTGAATATCATCCGAATTTTGTGTGAAAATAGGGCGGATGTGTGTAATTTTGTTTTATTAAAAGTTGTAAATAGTGTTAACAAACAATAATGAATGATTTATCTTCAAATGCATTCAAATACAAAACTAATCTGGAATTACTCTTTAAAGGCGGGTGGTGATGATATTCGTTAAATTAACTCTATATTGCCTGATGATCTCTGCACAAAGCCGCCGGACACGATGCACCACACCGGACGCACAGCTGCTGTGTATTGATGGATCGACTGACCAGATCCGCCTGAAACCATCACAGATACCTGACACACCGATGCTGTGTATTGAGGTTAGAGGATACCAAATGGTGCGAAATCGCCTAGGGTGTATGCAAACATAGTCCGGTATAAAAAATAGTGCGGGTGTTTTGAGGTCACAGACACCGTTTGCTTGCAAATCTTGATCCATTACTACCCAGTGTCACTTGAGGAATATTTTGGGGTGCTTTTAACACCAGTTTTCAGCATATTTGTAGTATGTAAAAGAAAACACTGAACCTATTAGTCACGTGATGTAAACTGAGTTTCCGTGGCCAAAACACGTAAACAATATTGGAGGTTATGACAAGGTTGGATTTTTCTTTCTTAGGAGTAAGTGAACCTATTGTTTAGTTCATGCAGAACCAGTACAGACTGGCTGCAGGTCATGTACAAGTGGGTCCCACAGCATCCATACGAATAGTGAAAGTAGGAGAGACTGGCCTTATTGGATGGCAATCGGTTAAATTATATAGTAAAACTATTTGGAGGTGGCTAACCTATAAGGTGGGCCTATGCCCTATGTGAGATATGTTTTTTTGTATAATTTGAAGTTGGAAGTGTATGTTTCTTGTAGCTATGTCTCTTGGAACATAATTTAAAGTTACTGCGACAAGAGTAATCGAGCGAACTCCGCGATGCAACACATTTGCTCTTTTCGTATCGCAGACGGACAGTTATCGGCTTCAAAATCTTGTAAAATCTTGATTTCTCAGCTTTATTTGTCAAATATAATAACCCAGTGTATGTAAAGTACATGTAGGTGATTGGGTTTGGAATGTGACAGTAATATACACCAAAAACAGTCATTATAGTGTGTGTTTGTTGTTTTTTTTCATTGATATTGGCTTCCTGATGGACAATTAAGAAGTTCGGGAAAGTGGCGCTACATAGCAACGCTGTTCCAAAATTTGCCAAAATTAGGCATAAGTGTATTGTTTTCGCATATCGGTATATTACCAATACACTAGTACTCAGAAAACATTGTTTTTCCTTTCCTCCTGTGTCATAAAGCAAACTTCTGGACTGACCGTTCCAAGCCAGTGCCCTTTGTCTGTCGACCATTCCAGAGTGGCATACATTGTTGGTATAGTTTCAGTGATGAGTCTTTATATGTAGAATGGTTAGCTATAACACTATTTAGGGTAATGTTATGTGATTTTATGGAGATTTGTGCTTTTCATTCATTATCTATTAAAATTCTCCATAGTTATGTAGTAGCTCAATTTAAGGCAGAATGTGGACAGTCACATGGTGGAGTTACACAGCTGCTGTGTGACAACCATTTGAGATATTTGCTCCAAACTTGGTACTGTATCAAGGAATAGAAGCTAGTTTTGAATAGTGAATATAGTAGAATGATTTGTAGTGAGCCTGGTACACTTATAGTTTAGAAGATACCAAATGGTGCGAAATCGCCCAGGGTGTATGCAAACGTAGTCCGGTATAAACACAATAGTGCAGGTGTTTTGAGGTCACAGACACCGTTTGCTTGAAAATCTTGATCCATTACTACCCAGTTTCACTTGAGGAACATTGTGGGGTGCTTTTAACACCAGTTTTCAGAATATTTGTAGCATTTAAAAGAAAATACTGAACCTGTTGGTCACGTGATGTAAACAGAGTTTCCGTGGCCAAAAAATTTAAACAATATTGGAGGATATAACAAGGTTGGATTCTTATTTCTTATGAGTAAGTGAACCTATTGTTTAGTTCATGCAGAACCAGTACAGACTGGCTGCAGGTCATGTACAAGTGGGTCCCACAGCATCCATACGAATAGTGAAAGTAGGAGAGACTGGCCTTATTGGATGGCAATCGGTTAAATTATATAGTAAAACTATTTGGAGGTGGCTAACCTTGAGGGGTCAACTATTATTTCCTGCGCTGTTGATTAGAGCCAGTCGCTAATCTTTCCGCTCATTCTCTCCCAGGCACAAATAGTAGGATAGTAATGTTGGTTTATTGTCGTCGGTGCAATAGTGTGGGTGTTTGGTCAATAATTTTAATTTTGTTGTTTTCATACACGGTGAAACAAACGTATGAATAGTCGGTTGATGTAGGCTAGACAATACCAAATGGCGCGAATTCGCCCAGCGGGTATGAAGAAGTAATCCGGTATAAACAAGAGGGTCATGATGGCCCTAATTCGCTCATCTGACTCCATGAACACCAGAGGAAAATGTGACATTGAGTTCATAGTTTAAAGGTACATGCCCACGCAGTAGGCACAAAATGTTCTTTATAGGAATTAAATAAGTGTATAATTATGTCACTATTCCACCAGTTCTAAAAATTACGAGTGCCCGCTATACAAATATAATCATTTATTAATTATCAATTTACTGTTAGCGACGCGCGGCGGTAACAGTCTATTTTGATAATGTGCGGGGACGACGACTTTCACATCACGGCTTGCGGTGCGCATGCGCAGTATACTACGCGCGCCAGTAGGCTTCCCAATATGTAAACAAGAATATCAACATGTCGCAACGTCCAGGACGGAAATTGTATGTAACGTCGGCCAAAAAAAAGGCGAAATGTCTGAGGGACAGGCAGTACAGATAGAGTGGTTAATATTGGCGACCAGATCACCAAATGGAAAGAGTTACGTGGAGATTTAGATTTGGACTCGAACAGAGATTTTTCTTCACAACTTCCGATACTTCACTGCGAATGTCAAAGATGTGATATGATTGACAGTGTCACGTGACGCGTATTGGAAAAATAGCACGAGGTCGGAAAATACCCTTTCTGGTCGCGGCATATAAAATGCGATTTAACACCAATTAACACGCGCCGTAATTGAAAAGAACTCGTTAGTGGGTAGACAAATGGCTCATATAAGGCATGACAGAAAATGAAAAGTAGTAGTACAGTGTAACCTGCTGCGTGGGCATGTACCTTTTAAACAAATTGTGCTATTTTTAGATGGCGGTCATCTTAGATTAAGCGATGACTCTCATTTTACCAAATCTGAAAATGATTCACCCAAGGATCTTAACTTACTATGCAGTTTGGCCAGCATCGGCCATGTGGTTCCGGAGAAAAAAGCGTTCAAAATCTCGAATAAATTAACCTTTTGGAGGCCATCATGGATGACATAATCATCCGAGTCCGACAAATATTTCACCAGAGCAATCGCCTCATCGATCCCTTCAATTTGATATATGACACGAGCATATTTGGTAAAAAATAAAATTTGACCCCACGGGCCACGCCCATTCTTGACCCCAGGGTCACCATTTTAACACATTTTAAAGAGCATTCTACATCGATCATTCCTACCAAGTTTCGTCGAAATCCGGCTGGCGGTTCATGAGAAGAAGATTTTTAAAAATTTGTGATATTTTTAGACGGCGGCCATCTTGGATTACCGACGACCTCCGTTTTAACAAATCTGAAAAGGCTTCACACATGGACCATAACTGTGAAGTTTGGCCACCATGGGCCAAGCGATTCGTGTGAAGAAGAATTTTGAAATCTCTAACAAAAGAACGATCTTTTGACCTTTCGGTGGCCATCTTGGATGACATGACAATCCTATTTCGACAAAAAATGTACCAGAGCGATCGCCTCTTTGATACCTTCGATTTGATATAGACATGACCATATTCGGTCAAAAATAAAATTTGACCCAAATTTGACCCCACGGGCGACGCCCATTTTTGACCACGGGGTCACGATTTTAACAACTTTAAAAGAGCATTGTACATCGATCATTCCTACCAAGTTTCGTCGAAATCCGGCTGGCGGTTCATGAGAAGAAGATTTTTTAAGAATTTGTGCTATTTTTAGACGGCGGCCATCTTGGATTAGCGACGACCTCTGTTTTAACAAATCTGAAAAGGCTTCACCCATGGACCATAACTGTGAAGTTTGGCCACCATGAAAGTACATGTAATGATGATAGATGCACTAACTATCATCAACTGCAAGTTGCATAAATCCAAGATGGCCGCCAAATGCTATAGAAATACATGATTTCCGATATATATTGCATTGCAGAAGCTATATGTATGCTAAAAAACATGTAAACGTAACATATGCAGTAACTGATAATTTAAGGAATGTTTTTAAATCAACTGCAAATTGAACCTAATTTGCATAATTGCAAGATGGCCGCCATTTCAAGATTATAATTAATTTTGAGAATAAATTGCCAAAATTGTACTATCCATGTACACTTTCCGTACATACGTACACATACGTACAATTTACTAGTACCTGCACATAAATCTTGGGTTACCAATTTGTCTAATTTCCTGCTTTCTGACACGTTTTGGAGCATTTGGAGCACATTGTTTGGGGTGGGGGTGAGCAAGAAGGGACGCTCCCACTGAACCAACCCTTGATCAATGCAATGTTCAGTCTACAACCCGCCTGCACAAAGTTTAACTACCAATTTGTATGTGTACAGAAACTATAACTAGATACAACGCGATAAAAAGGCACTAATTCATAACAAATATGACATTTTAGTGTCACCATACATAATAGCTGATATTGTTGTTCCTACCAGCGTGTTTTATTTCACAAATTTCTTGTTGTTTTGTGCTGTTAGTCCTGATGAACAGATATGCACTTCAATGACCGACCCCATTAGTATATATTATCTATCATGTATACATGTGACCATTTTATTATGATTCTTGGAGTAACATGCAACTGAACTGCATAGTTATAGCAGCCGAAGCGACATGTGTCATGTGTTTTCGAGACTTGTATAGCAATATTTGTTTGTCGCGACCATTGGGGATACTGGAATAGCGTTTATGGTGACAAGTGTGGCGAGCAGAGCTCACAAGGGCATGACTATCTGCTGATCCTATTTATGTGTGGATTGATGCCGTCCCAATCACAGTACATAGTTATGTCAGTTTGTGTGGACTACATATAATCTGCTGGTGCACCAGGACAGTCTTCGCAAAAACATCACATGGAGGAGTTGAAGTACCGACGTGCCCTAGATGCAGATGATCAGGGCCCTCACCGACAAGAAGATCATTGCCCTCATCTATACAATCCAGTCACCGGCAAGATAGCCCCAGCTGAAGTCAATGTGGCTGATTTGATTGCTATTGGGGAAAGAATGGAGAGCAAGTATACAGACAGTCTCCTAGTGTTCTACGACCCTATCAGCAGTCATATCAAGATGATGAATGGTCGCAAGAAGCAGGGCAATCTCAACAAAGCGTGTCAATAATCAACATCGAGAACATATATCTCCGGTTTCTACAGCAACTAGATGATAGAACATGGGCCTCTCTTCGCTTACGAGCTCTGTTCCGTACCTCCATCCCTCATCGATGAACATGGTTGTCTCCACAAAGGCAACACATCAGGAATGGCAATACAATAATGGATACCCACGAGGATGGAGTGTTTGGTCATGATGAGGCGGACATCACCATTGTCTTGTTTATCCTTCAGGCTGCAAAGTCTGGAAAACATGTGATCTCCGTCCTTAATGATGACACCGACGTATTCATCCTGCTGGTATATTGGGTCTATCGAGAGGAGCAAGGTACATATGGAGCGCTGGGATAGAACTGTCAGATATCAACGCCAGCTGCGTTGACATAGAGGCCAAAGTGTTTGGAGCTGCCGAGCATGCATGCCTTCAGTGGATGTGATATGACATCATATGTGTATGCCAAAGGCACGACCAGTGTGCTAAACACATTTCTGGCTGGGGACTTTGCATGTTTGTCTGGCGAGATGGATGCTACACAGCCTGTCTTGATGAAGTTGGCAATGAAATTCTTCATAGCTATGTATGGTCAACCACCGGTGTCATCCATGGAGTCGGCCCGCTTAATACTATTTACAAAGAAAATGAAATGTCCTAAATCTAAGACTCTTCCTCTAACATCGACCAATATGTCATTGCATGTGAAGCGGGCCCATCTGAATGGCATGCTACATGGAAAGCGGCATATCAGCAAGCACTGCCTGATGAGGCAGCAGACATCACTCATTTCGGGTAGGAGATCCGGGATGGCGTCCACGTTCCTACCATTGACAAGGGTGACACAACTCCATCACATCTGAGTTATGTTATTCACGCTCAGAGTAGGGTGCATTGTAAGTAGTGCAGCACTGGGTTGTATAGCTGCCACAGGAAACATATTACATGTGCATCATACTGTAGCTGCTCTGGCTGGGTACGAGGAGGTATCGATGGGCAGGAGGGTGCGCTTGGAATGGAATGGCCTAGCAATGTAGATCAATAGGGTGCACTTGGAGAACTTGCAGAGGAGGGTGCAGAGGAACGTGAAGTTAATGAGGGTTTTGAGTATCGTCTTGCTGACCCTGACTACCTGTATGACGACTTGGTGGACAGCATACGGTGTGATAGGGTATTAGGGTATCAATGGTATTAACTCAGACTAGCAAGTAACAATCCATTAGTGTCACTCCTGTGGTTTCATTTCTCTGCAGTTCTTGCTGATTATAAGACTTGAAACTGCAGCCAGTGCAAGCTGAATATGGCAGGGCACAATTACTCGTCTTGGCCGCCCTCTCTCATATTCAAAGATGAGCAGGACCATGCCTTTGAAACATCCAGTACACAACTCCGCTTCCGTGATACCTGACCTAACAATTTAAACGGCATGCATGCATACCTATTATACAATATGTACATGGACACATTGATAACCCAGTATTTCTATGTAGGCAGGTGATGTGTACATGGATAGTACGCACGTGGCAATTTATGCACAACAATAATGAAAATTTTAAGAAATGGCGGCCATCTTAAAAGTATGCATATCGTTGTGTAAACATCCCGTATATTATCAGTTACTGCACCGGTTATCTTTATCTTTACATGTGTTTTAACATACATATTGCTTCTGCAATACACTATATATTGGAAATAATGTATTTCTATAATATTTGGTGGCCATCTTGAGCTTATGCCAATTGGGATTAGCTTGCATGTTGATATACCTACATTCCTTAAATTATCAGTTACTGCATCTATCATCTATACATGTATTTTCACAATATATATTGCTTCTACAATACACTATATATCGGACATCATGTATTTCTAAAACATATGGCGGCCATCTTGGATTTATCTAAATTAGATTTAATTTCAATTTGTTGAATAATTACTACATCTGTCAGTTGTACATGCACTTTCACATACATATTGCTGCTACAATACGATTTGTATCGGATATCATGTATTTCTCTATCATTTGGCGGCCATCTTGTATGTATGCAAATTACGGAAGTTGCCCAAAGTTGCCGTTTTGGCAACGAAGCTGAATTTGTTGTAGGACCCCTTCTGAGTACAAATCAACAATAAAAGATTATAGTAAACACAATTTCTAGGTTCCGAAATTTTCAAATGGACTAATTGTACATCGATCATTCCTACCAAGTTTTGTCGAAATCCGGTTGGCGGTTCTTGAGTAGAAGAATTTTGAAGAATTTGTGCTATTTTTAGACGGCGGCCATCTTGGATTACGTGATGACGTCATTTTAACAATTTTGTAATCCCCCTACCTAAGGACCATGACCATGAAGTTTGGTGACTATAGGTTAACCCAATGGTTACCTAGGAGAAGACGTTCGAACATGTTCAGGTGAGCTAAAAATAGTGCGGGCGTTTTGAGGTCACAGACCTAGTGTGCTTGCAAATCTTGATCTATTTCACTTGAGGAACATTTTGGGGTGCTTTTAACACCAGTTTTCAGCATATTTGTAGCATTTAAAAGAAAACAATGAACCTGTGTGTCACGTGAAGTAAACTGAGTTTCCGTGGCCAAAACATGTAAGCAATATTAGGGGATATGACGAGGTTAGATTTTTATTTCTAGTGAACCTATTGTTTAATTCATGCAGAACCAGTACAGACTGGCTGCCAGTCATGTACAAGTAGGTCCCACAGTATCCATGCGAATAGTGAAAGTATGAGAGACTGGCCTTATTGGATGTGATTCGGTTAAATTATATAGTAAAACTATTTGGTGTGGTCCAACCTGTAGCTGGGTGCCAGCCATCGCCATTATGTGTGTATTTATAAATAGTTAGTTGATATGTCTTTAGTATTTGAAAATATAATGGATTGATGCTGAACATCAATTTTAATTGTTAGAGTACAAGTTAGATCGAAGAGTTTAGGGTGTGCGAGGCCATGTACACGTCCATGTGTATTCACAGGTTGACGTAACGGACCGAGGTATATAACAACATTTAATGTGCCTAAAAGCATCAATAAATAAAAATAAATAAAAAAGCTACCTTTTTTTTTACTCCCTCCATATAGACTCCACATGGAGTCTATATGGAGGGAGTAAAAAAAATGTTTGCATTTATTGATGCTTTTATGCATATTTAATGTATTTATAGACCTCGGTCCGTTACTTCAACCTGTGTGTGTATTCATAGTGATTCATGTAGTACAACAACAATGGCGGATTTCTGATCTCGCGTGAACTGTCTGACATGTGACAGACATGTTTCAGGTTGAGTGTCATATCTGTCAAAATACAAACAAAGGCGAAATTTTTTTTGTAGTATTGTTTCTGATAATTATCAAAATATATTTTATTATTGTCCTCGAAGTGCTGTCCGCAAGCCAATTAAACGTATTCAGTGTGCCATGACATTTAGTAAAGTAGATTTTTTTTGTACTCTAACTTGTTTCATTGTATGTAAGTATTTTCACCCCATGCTCTAATTAATTTCGATCGAGTGCCACTTACATAGTTGCTATACTTAGCAATTGGTTGGTTATCTGTTGTTTTCGTATATTATAATGTCATTCAACACTTGACGCTGTCCGTCATGGATTAAAAACCCGTGCACATTTCAGCATGCATGTGTAATAAACGTGTGACAAAATTGTTCAACGGTATCAGAATGCATAAATCTGAGAAGTCTATATGCAGCCACATACGGAAATAACTGCGGAACGTTGCTCCATGCATGGACGCGACGTCACAATTTCTAACTTCAACGAAGATGAAACTGTGCCATTACATAGTTCAGACATTTCTATGGAGGAAAGAGCAATCAAGTTTGAGTCCTGCACCATATACTCCACACAACTATTAAAATCAAAGCACAGGTATTTCATGAAATATTCGATTTTTCAACTGCTCCATAGTGACGTTATTTCGTTGGTTACACATTACGTGCAAAGGGATTGTCGCAAAGTATGTTCTTTTATCCCGTCAACACAGTGCGTATGTGCCGTGAAACACGTTGCCGTGAAACATTTTTGATATCCAGTCAATACTATTTTTGCATTTCACAGCCATTTGAAGGTGTTGACGGGATAAATAGAATAATAAGTTAGTGCCGTGAATGGGAAAACATATCTGGCGCGGCACGGAAACGGGATGTGCTCGGCAGAGCCTCGCCCATCCCGTTTCCTGAGCCTTGCCAGATATTTTTTCCCATTCACTGCACTAACCTACTATTCTCTATATATTTTCTTTATTTCTGAACCAAGTATATGTTGTGACCACTCATTTGAACCGTCTCGGCGAGACGGTTCAAATGAGTGGTCACAACATATACTTCTGATGAGAAATAAAGAAATTCTTGAGCCTTGCCGGATATTTTTCCCATTCACGGCACTAACCTACTATTCTCTATATCTGTAGCTCTTTACTACGGAGTCCCACATGGGATGTTCTTATTTTCAAATCAATTCAATTTAAGCAGATCTAAATGGCATACAAAGATGAACAATGTCGCAGGTATATTAAAGTTTTTATCAAGAAAGTCCGAGACTGCAACTCGTACATAATAGTATGTAGTTTATAAGAAACAGGCCGGAACAATAACGTTCACATATTGAGACGATTATAAAAGAAAATACTTGTGATTTTGAAACTGAAAAGTGTGATCTTTTTCTGTAATTAATGTTGAAAGACGGTGACATTTTCATAGCAAATGCAGAACCATATTCCCCATTGCTCTGAACATTGCATTACCTTTCGACGTCATTTAATGAGATACCAGACATCTTTTTCAGGTACAAAATCACATGGCTTGTATCATACATTGTTTGACAGAGAACTAGAGAATAGTAGGTTACTACTATTCTATTTATCGCGTCAACACCTACAAATAGCTGTAAAATGCAAAAATAAAATAACCCCAGCCGCATCCTTAAAATCGGACAATCTAACCGCATATATTCATACGCAGTGATTAGGTCGTATCGACAGGACATCAACAAGAGCTGTAGGAGAACAGCATAGCTCGACTACGAGGGTTGTCGATGTACACATAGCTTGCCAAACAAGGTGGCTGCGGCCTGCATAAAAACGTTAACCAAGGTTGACTAAAAAACTTAACCAAGGGAAATTAAGTAAGTAATTCAAGGTTAAATGTGGGTCAATGACATATATAGATCAGGGGTTATTGATGTACATCACTAGGAGATGAAGTTTTCCAAGTATGGTTGCTGTAGGCCCAGGAGTATTCCATATGTACAAGCTTGACTAAAAACCTTAACCAAGGGGAAATAACTAAGTAATCCAAGGATAAAAGTAGGTCAAGGTCAAATATAGGTCAGGGATTATTGATGTACATCACTAGGAGATGAAGTTGTCCAAGTATGGTTGATGTAGGCCCAGGAGTATTCCATATACAAGCTTGACTATAAACATTAACCAAGTAATTCAAGGTTAAATGTAGGTGAAGGTAAAATATAGGTCAGGGGTTATTGATGTACATCCCTATGAGAAAAAGTTATCCAAGTATGGTGTCTGTATGCACAATAGTATTCCATATACAAGCTTGACTAAAAACCTTAACCAAGGTTGACTAAAAACCTTAACCAAGGGGGGTTAACTAATTAATTCAAGGTTAAATGTAGGTCAAGGTGAAAAATAGGTCAGGGGTTGTTGATGTACATCACTAGGAGATGAAGTTGTCCAAGTATGGTTGGTGTAGGGCCAGGAGTATTCCATCTACAAGCTTGACTAAAAACCTTAAGCAAAGAGAATTAACTAAGTAATTGAAGAGGAAATGTAGGTGAAGGTCAAATATAGATCAGGGGTTATTGATGTACATCGCTATGAGAAAAGGTTGTCCAAGTATGGTGTCTGTATGCACAATAGTATTCCATGTAGAAAGCTTGACTAAAAACCTTAACCAAGGTTGACTAAAAACCTTAACCAAGGGGAATTAACTAAGTAATTAAAGGTTAAATGTAGGTAAAAGTCAAATATAGGTCAGGGGTTGTTGATGTACATCACTAGGAGATAAAGTTGTCCAAGTATGGTTGGTGTAGGGCCAGGAGTATTCCATCTACAAGCTTGACTAAAAACCTTAACCAAAGATAATTAACTAAGTAATTCAAGAGGAAATGTAGGTCAAGGTCAAATGTAGGTCAAGGTCAAATATAGATAAAGGGTTATTGATGTACATCCCTAGGAGATGAAGTTGTCCAAGTATGGTGGGTGTAGGGCCAGGAGTATTCCATATACAAGCTTGACTAAAAACCTTAACCAAGGAGAATTAACTAAGTAATTGAAGAGGAAATGTAGGTCAAGGTCAAATATAGATCAGGGGTTATTGATGTACATCCCTATGAGAAAATGTGGTCCAAGTATGGTATCTGTATGCACAATAGTATTCCATGTACAAGCTTGACTAAAAACCTTAACCAAGGTTGACTAAAAACCTTAACCAAGGGGAATTAAGTAGGTAATTCAAGGTTAAATGTAGGTCAAGGTCAAATATAGGTCAGGGGTTCTTGATGTACATCACTAGGAGATAAAGTTGTCCACGTATGGTTGGTGTAGGGCCAGGAGTATTCCATCTACAAGGTTGACTAAAAACCTTAACCAAAGAGAATTAACTAAGTAATTCAAGAGGAAATGTAGGTCAAGGTCAAATATAGATCAGGGGTTACTGATGTACATCCCTAGGAGATGAAGTTGTCCAAGTATGGTGGGTGTAGGGCCAGGAGTATTCCATATACAAGCTTGACTAAAAACCTTAACCAAGGGGAATTAACTAAGTAATTGAAGAGAAAATGTAGGTCCAGGTAAATATAGACCAGGGGTTATTGATGTACATCCCTATGAGAAAAGGTTGTCCAAGTATGGTGTCTGTATGCACAATAGTATTCCATGTACAAGCTTGACTAAAAACCTTAACCAAGGTTGACTAAAAACCTTAACCAAGGGGAATTAACTAAGTAATTCAAGAGGAAATGTAGGTCAAGGTCAAATATAGATCAGGGGTTATTGATGTACATCACTAGGAGATGAAGTTGTCCAAGTATGGTGGGTGTAGGGCCAGTAGTATTCCATATACAAGGTTGACTAAAAACCTTAACCAAGGCGTGATGGTGACGCAGACGCCGATGCCGGGGTGACAACATAAGCTCTACTTATTCTTCGAATAGTCGAGCTAAAAATGTTTCACGGCACCGTGTTTCACGGCACACACGCACTGTGTTGACGGGATAAAATCCAAACATGGGGCGAGTCACTTACTACAACTAGTATGGTAACAAGGGACATAAATAATACTTACAGCTGTTTCGAAATATTTTGTTTTCATTAATCATGCGTAGATAAGGACATAAAATATGCAGAAAATGTGAAAACAATCTGCAAATTATACTTGCGCATCTTATTTTACACGCACATGTAATGTGTACATTGTATATACATGTATGCAGTAGTTAAAGGTACATGCCCACTCGTGCTTGGCAGGTGGGAGCACGCGATGGGTAATTTAACGATCGGGGTTCATCCTTACCGGAATCGCGACTGGAGACCTGGTTTGGTCCTCACATACGGCATTTTGTATGTGACAGTTGAATCTGGTTATAACCCTTATGTGAGTATTACGATATTCGTAATCCTATTTTAGGGGAAGGGGCCAAGTGACTTGGTGTGGTATGGACCTGACACCAGGTCAGGTTATTCTAATTTCAGGGCTGAATATATTTGTTCTCGATGTAAATATTCCGTTCTGATTTTGGGATTTTCCCCCCAATGCAGCAGGTTAAAATGGGATCGAACCCGTTTGCCCGGCCTTACATGACCTTAGCTGTTGATAGGCCGTTAAACACTAATAAACAAACAAAAACAAATAAACAAAACATGCCCACTCAGTAGGCACAAACTGTTCTTTATAGGAATTAAATAAGTGTATAATTCTGTTAATATTACACCAGTTCTAAAAATTACGAGTGCCCGCTGTACAAATATAATCGTTCAGTTATATGTATTTTACTGAGTGACTCGCGGTGGTATCAGGCTATTTTCATATGCAAATGAGGCATGATCTTTTTTAATTATTTATATTAATTAAATGCGCTGAAAAAAATTAATATTTTTGACAGATTATAAAGTATGACCATTGCACATCAAACAATAAATACAGAGAATAAATAGTAATGTCTGTTATTATTTTAAGGAAACAGGGTTATCGCATCTGATATCAGTGGGGAAATTTACATCTGGTATAAAATGTAATTGATGAGCTTGCGCAAGTGGATTATCAACCGTACAATCAGACAAGTGTTATTAATCTCACTCCATGCCCGTCAAAACTCAAAGGCCATGATAAGAAATACCGGCAGACAAAATGGATAAGCAGCATAGAGTGGAACTTCACCAAACCGGACACCATGGGGGGTCCCCATGGTGTCCGTTTTGGAGATGTTCCACTATAATTCCAGCACAAAAATATTTACACAATTCCTGAACATTTGATTGGTCGGTAGCAAGTCTCTGTCCAAAATTGATATCCCAGTAAACTTCCATGCCAAACTACTTTCCGTAACCGTGAGGCGCAGTTAAAATAATTCTTAAGAAAACGGAAAATAAACACATATTCTTGATGAATTTATTTCAAATGCTGGAATTATAAGGAATGAATGGCCTTTTTGTGGAATTTATCAGGGATATAAACTTGGAAAAGTCGCGGGAATACTGGACGAGGCCTTCCGGCCTTCGTCCAGTATTCCCGCGACTTTTCCAAGTTTATACCCCGATAAATTCCACAAAAAGGCCATTCATTCCTATAGTAAACAAGGCATAGCGCCACTCTAATGCATGTTTCAATGATATGCGATCAAGAACAGACAATGCCATCGGCGATACAAACAATGAAACTCATCAAAATTGCCCACACACGAGTGCAAATAGTGGGTTCCACTGTACTACACAACGGCTGCTTTAATTGTGCACAGAACAAAATAATTAGAGCTAGCATTACATATTTAGAGCTAGCTCTAATCGTTTGGAGCTAGCTCTAAATATTTAATGCTAGTTCCCACTTCTCCGGTCACAGGCACATGTTCGCTGTCGATAGTATCAAAGCCACAGGTATTCCCTCAGATCAGTTTGCTTGTTTATTTGTGTTTAACAGCCTATCTACAGCTAAGGTAATTTAAGGCCGGGCCAACGGGTTCGTTTACCGCATGTAACCTGATGCACTGGGGAGTTTGTTTGTTTATTGGTGTTTAACGGCCTCTCAACAGCTAAGGTCATGTAAGGCCGGGCAAACGGGTTCAATCCCCTTTTAATCTGCTGCATTGGGGAGAAAATCTCAAAATCAGAACAGAATATTTACACCAAAATAAATATATCTTCAGCCCTGACATTAGAACAACCCGACCTGGTGCCAGGTCTATACCACACCAGTCACTTGGCCCCTTCCCCCTAAAAGTAACAGGATTAGGAATAATCATATTACTCATACAATGGGTATAACCAGATTAAACCCTCACGTACAAGAATGCCAAAGACGTATCTGAGGGCCAAACCAGGTCTCCGTTCGGGATACCGGTAAGGATGAAACCAGAGCGTTAACTTACTCCTCACATACTCCCACCCGCCATGTGATTTTGTACCTCCGGGTAGGGACCATACATACATACATGAGGTTATCGACAGGTCCTGTAGCCTATTTCACCAACATTACAAAGTATACTTATCTAGCAAAGTATACTTTGAGGGAGAAATTTTAAATTTAAGGATAAATTTATGAATTTTTATTATACTGAACTTATTACATTATCACAGCCATTTTGGCTGTGATAATGTAATAAATTCAGTATAATAAGTCTGCATACTTTTAATCATCAAATATATGCAGTGGTTAGTTCTATATGAAATAATGCGTTTTGGGAAAATTAATGATTACTCCCTCAAAGTATACTTTGCTAGATAAGTATACTTTGCAATTTTGATGAAATCTGCTACAGATATGGGAGAAAATGCATTTATTTTGCCATTTTCTCTAAAATGCTGTGAAATAACAACCACATGGGTTATATATTATCATTGACATTTGGCATGAAAGCCACATGGATGTGCTATAGAATGAAAATATGGATGATGATTACAAAGTAAAGTCAATCAATCTGACTTACGGTTGCAGAGACAATGGGTACCCAAAAACTTTAATGCAAAACCTTACGGATGGACGGACGAATCAACGGAATGACGAAAACTATATACCCCTCAACATACTCAACATGTAGAATAGAGCTCATGTAGAATATTTTGTCAATTTTCGTCAGAGAAAAAAGTATGATGTATATTTGTTTAACATCAAGACAATTGGAAATGGTGATGTGACAAGGGAGGTTTTGTTTGTTTGTTTATTAGTGTTTAACGGCCTATCAACATCTAAGGTCATGTAAAGCCGGGCAAACGGGTTCGATCCCATTTTCACCTGCTACATTGGGGGGAAAATCCCAAAATCAGAACGGAATATTTACA
Source organism: Conchocele bisecta (assembly GCA_029237695.1). Classification (NCBI taxonomy): domain Eukaryota; kingdom Metazoa; phylum Mollusca; class Bivalvia; order Lucinida; family Thyasiridae; genus Conchocele; species Conchocele bisecta. Next base: position 24,913,700 of record CM055276.1, read on the forward strand.
TCAAGGGCAAATATATTCAGCCTTGAAATTAGAATAACCTGACCTGGTGCCAGGTCCATACCACACCAAGTCACTTGGCCCCTTCCCCTAAAATAGGATTACGAATATTGTAATACTCACATAAGTGTACATTTTCAAGTACATGTACAAATGGGGCGGGGGGGGGGGGGGGGGGGAAATCCCAAAATCAGAACTGAATATTTACAATAACAAACCTATATATTCAGCCCTGAAATCAGAATAATCCTGATCTGATGCCAGGTCCTCGCCACACCAGAATCACTTGGCCCCTCGCAAAAGCAGTAGGATCAGTAATAATCTTACTACTTTTATAACGGGCAATAACCCAATTCAACTCCCAGGTAACAAAAGAGCCAAAGACAAAAACGTAGCAGAGGGCCAAACCAGGCAAATAGTGATTCCTATAAGGAGGAACCCCTACCGTTAATTTACGCCGTCTCGTTCGCCCGACCACCACCCACTCTAAGGGTTAGATATAGAGGAAATAATCCATTTGGGATATAAAATAGCAGCTGTTACAGAGAGGGTGTTGTTGTAGAGGTGGCCGTTCGGGGAGGTTCGACTGTAATTACAAGCCAAACCAAAGACGGTAACATCACAAGGGGAGCATTGCAAACGAAACCAAACTTCCTGATCTGGAGAAATGGAGATTATGGGATGTGTGACCAGTGTAGCTCCTGATCAAATCGAGTAGCTTGATAACGATCTATATTGCTTGTTAGACGCATGACATGCGTTTCGTTAATGGAATGGCGAACAGTGCAGATCCTGATCAGACTGCAGATGCACATGCTGATCTGGATCTACACTGGTCGCATAACCCATTTCTCCAGTCACAGCCACATATATGTTGTGCCTGGAGACGGTACACAACCGCCTGCGTTAATCTTGCCCAGATTACCAACATTTCTGAACATTTATTGGCAATACCCATTCGCAATCACGCAATTTTACAATGTTCGAGACAGCTCAGGCTCAACCAATCAAGCTGGTTTGCTTTCAAGTATTTTAAATAAAAAGATTTACACAAATATTTGCAAGATTAGCGCAAATGGTTATTTACAGTACAGAGAAATAAAAGAAAATATATTGCATTTTCGATGCTATTTTTGAACTATTTATAGCCGACAAATTTCCCAGCATGCAAAGATTTAAGATAATGCATACTCTCCAATCGTCTGGTAGTAGTTGTACAATAACGATATGGTTATTCCAGTGGCAGAATCTCAAGAATATATACGCGACAGCTATTGAAATATTTTAATAACTTAATGTTACATGTATATACAATTATACATGTATAAATAATACAGTAATAAGCAAAATGACCATCATGATCATTGCACAAAACATAAATACCTCCAGCCAACCGTCAGACATGTACATGTACATTGAGAATATGCTTTTAGGCATATTTCTCTCTTAACCCTTTGAACCTGAAAGCCCGCTATAGCGGTTTATGCAAACAGTGCAGAGCCAGATGAGCCGGCTCGTAATGAGCCGTCTCATCAGGATCTGCACTTTTTGAGAAAGTAATTTTCATATTTTTGAGAACAAAAAATATCCCCTTTTCATAAATGGACTAGTCTGGAAACCATTTTGTTGCAAAATTAACATATCAAAATCCATTCCAGTTACATAGGGGTGAAAGGGTTAAAGTATGTAATATCACGGTTCAAATGATTGTTAACAATATGTATTTACAAGAAGAGGGGAAGGAATACAAAAACATTTTCAGAAATATTTCATACTTCTGTAATAGTATCCGTCATATAATGGGTTAATAACCTCTAAGTGACCATCGTTATTCCAAAACCAACTCAGATATCAGTCATCTGTAGCCTATTTCATCAACATTGCAAAGTATACTTTACTAGTAAAGTATACTTTGAGGGAGTAATCATTTATTTTTCCTGAAATGCATTATTTCATATAGAACTAACAAATGCATATATTTCATGATTAAAAGTATGCAAAATTATTATACTGAATTTATTACATTATCACAGCCAAATTGGCTGTGATAATGTAATAAATTCAGTATAATAAAAAATAATAAATTTATCATAAAATTGAAAAATTTTCCCTCAAAGTATACTTTGCTAGTAAAGTATACTTTGCAATTTTTATGAAATCGGTTCCTGGTATCGTTGTAAACGTAAACGTCGCATTAGGCATTTTTTTTCTCATTTCTCAATAATTCAGTTCATTTTTTTTACAAAAGAGTAAGGGGTACTAAGTTTCCTCTTTTGCAGGTGCATATTAACTCTGCATGCTAGCGGTGAAAATATCCTCCAAACGAATTAGGAGTATAATGTTTTATTTCTCTCTGTAAATATGTCTTGAAATTTCATTAGAATTGAGTCCTCCGGACTCAATTCTAATGAAATTCCAAGACATATTCATGATATTTACGGGGAGAAATACAAGACAATATGATGAATTTTTGTCCGCAAGTTTTTAACTATTTATAGCCCACAAGTTTCCCAGCATGCAAAGAGTTAATTTTGCATTTATTTATGCTTTTTTTTGTTTCATTATTTGACACCCTTGGAAAAAGGAGGAAATTTCCACCTTTTATGAAGGACATATTTTGACTAAAAGTTTATCAATTTTGGACATTTCAAATACAAAAACTTCTAAATATTGATATAATTCGGCATTAAAATCAACCGTTGATAAATATTCTACAGTAGCCAAAGAGTGGGAATTTCCACTGTTCTAAAATTGGTCAAAATAACACTTTTCTAACACCATTCATAAACGAGGTAATTTTCAATTTTTACTTCTCAATATGTTGCCAATTGATATAATTCAGCATTAAAGTCAACATTAAACCAATATTCATCACTAGCTAAAAAGTGGAAATTTCCACTTTTCTAAAACCAAAAAGTAGTAAATGTGGACTTATCTAGTAGATCCACTTAAATTGGTCAAATTATAACACTTTTATAACACCATTTAAAAAAAATAGGAAATTTTTTACTCCTAAATATGTTGCCAATTAATAAAAATCAGCATTAAAGTCAACATGAAATCAATATTCATTACTAACCAAAATGTGGAAACCAAAAAGTGGAAATTTCCATTTTTCTAACGGTGTAGATTCACTTAAATTGATCAAATTACAACACTTTTCAAACACCACTTAAAAAAGAGGAAATTTCCACTTTTTACTTCTAAATATGTTGCCAATTGATATAATTTAGCATAAAAATCAACATGATATCAATATTCATCAATAACTTAAAAATAGAAATGTCCACTTTCCTAAAACCAAAAAGTGTAAATTTCCACTTTTCTAAAGCAGTAGATTCACTTAAATTGGTCTGACAAATTATAACACTCTTCTAAAACCATATGTTGCCAATTGATATAATTCAGCATAAATCAACATTAAATCGATATTCATCACTAACTAAAAAGCGGAAATTTCCACTTTTTTAAAAGTTTAGATTCACTTAACCCTTTCAACACCACAGACCTCTATAGAGACAATGTTTGCAAACAGTGCAGATCCAGATGAGCCGGCTCGTAACGAGCCGTCTCATCAGGATCTCCACTGTTTGTTAATAATTTTAAACGTCGTACAGATTACCCTTTTAGAAGAATGGGATAATTTGAATGAACAAAATTAATGAAATAGCGTGAAACATTGGCATGGAACATCCTATTAAGTTACTTGGTGTTGAAAGGGTTAAATTGGTCAAATTATAACACTTTTCTAACACCATTTACAGACGAAGCAATTTTCAATTTTTACTTCTAAATATATTGCCAAAGCATTAAAATCAACATTAAATCAATATTCATCACTAACTGAAAAGCAGAAATTTCCACTTTTCTAAAACCAGAAAATCTAAAGGTGTAGATTCACGTAAATTGGTCAAATTATAACACCATTTAAAAATGAAGCAATTTCCAATTTTACTTCTAAATATGCACATTTGCCAGTTAAATATAATGCAGCATAAAATTAACATTAAATCAATATTCATCACTAACGAAAAAGTGGAAATTTCCACTTTTCTAAAAGTATATGCTCTGACATTTAAATTGGTGAAATTATAACAATTTTCTAACATATTTAAAAAGGAATATATATTTATACTTCTTTCAGGCATCTGGTATCGTTGTATTGAGACGTAAAAGTCTCTTTTAGGCAATTTTTTTTTGGTATCTAACAGTACATGTTGCTACCACTCATTTGAACCGTCTTGACGAGACGATTCAAATGAGTGGTCACAACATACGGAATACATTGGAAATGAAGTACGAACATATTAAAGATTTTCACAAGCAAAAATTACGGTGCCAGGGACATAGCCACATCAAGGCTTGTCCATAAAAATAGAATTATTCAATTGTTTGCCTCGTTGTTTTGGCTATTCGCTAGGTTTGCCTGTATTTTATCTTGCGACGGCGCTGAAATAAATGTGTAAAATTCATTCATATTCATTCCTAAAAAAAACCTCAGAAGTCAAATGCGTTAACCCTACACTATCAAGCCATCCCTCAAACTGTTTTATATTAATTTGCTGAAAATAAAGTGTTAATCAGGAGCAACTGATATTCCATTAAAAGACTCAGATGTCCAATATTCACTCAATAGGCTTCTTCGTCTTGCCGTGATAAACATGTATACCGAATTTGTTTACGATCCGTCGTAAATTAGAACTTGAGATATTAGATGCAAGGATACAGAGTGCAAAAATTAAAAATGGCCGCCCAGGGGAGATGAGTCATCGGAAAATTTTCAAAATCAAACTTTGTTTTGCCGTGATACACATGTATACTAATTTTGGTTACGATCCGTCAAAGTTTTAGAACTCTAAGTCATTGCGTGGACAAGCTGTGACCGCCCGTACAAGGTGAATACATCATACGTCCCGGGCGTATAAAAACTCAGATATCTGGCATCTGGTTCATGTCGACTAGTTGTATTTTCTCCTCGCTGCTATCTGTCACCACGGCCCCCACCAGCCCCTCGACGCTGCTTCTCTGACTCGAGGGGCCACTCTCTAGCAGCCCCGCCTGCTCGCTACTCGTCCCCCGGGCCCGATACCGCGTATTACCCCGACTCGTATGTTTGTCTCCCACCATGTGGTTGTACGGTATCGACGTCTTGTCTTCGATATCCCCTTGTATTGCGACTTCAACGTCACCTCCGTGTCTAATAACGGCGATTTTTTCAATCGTTCAATATTCGCCTCTTTCTTCGTTTGTATCCCATCTTCGACATGAATCAGCATTTCACCAAGGAGGGTGATGTATTTATTAAAATGAGATTCGTCAAACGGTTCCGGTCGATGGCGAGCATGTTCGTATAGCTCGAGAAACTGCTGTATAAGTTCCGGGGAGCAGTTTGAGAGGTAGACGGGGTATATGGTGAGTAGGTAGTTCCGTACGGTCTGGCTCGACTTGCGGACTGCAGCGGGAGCCTCCTGCTTCATCAGTGTATCTGTAAATTGTGATTAAAAAACGTGGTTGTGACTGGAGAAATGGGGCGTATGGGATTTGTGTAGCTCCTGATCAAATGGCACACTCCTGGAGCCGGATAACGATCTATCTTGCTTGTTAGAAGCATGACGAATGGTTCGTTGATGGAATGGAGAACAGTTCAGATCCTGATCATACTGTGCAGATGCACAGGTTGATCTTGATCTACACTGGTCGCATGTGGTTGTGACTGGAGAAATGGGGCTTATGGTATTTGCGACCAGTGTAGACCCAGATCTGACTGAGCATTCGCGCAGTCTGATCTGGGACTGCACTGTTGGCAATTCAGTCACTGTCATGCTTCTGATAAATAGCATAATGTCCATAGCCAGTTGAATAAATGTGATGGCAGATCAGGAGCTAGACTGTCAGACAACAAATGCCATTCCACAAACCACATTTCTCCAGTCACAGCCACATATGGAAAACACAAAACAAAGTGAAAGTGAATGGGTCTCAGCAACATATGATGTCATAATAGCGATGGGACCACAGTTTAAAGTCTCATCCAACAGACCAATGGGATGGAAATACATGTAGTATGTAAGCATTTTTCACGTCTAAGGTGAGGTTGAACCCACAATCTACGGATTGGACCTCCGTCACGTGTTCGAACCCCTAGGCGACAACCCATAACTGTGACTGAAGAAATGGGGCTTATGAAATGTGCGACCAGTGTAGACCCAGATGAGGCTGCATGTTTCCGCACAGTCTGATCTGTGTCTGTTGTTCACCATTAAGTCAATGAAACCGGTACCATGCTTCTGATGAATAGCACAACATTCATATCTAGTTGAATAAGGGAATCAATATTACGAAGCTAATCACCTCGCTGGCAGCACAAATGACTTTTCTGCTAGTGATTATGAAATGGTACATTCAAATATCCATTTCATTAATATTCACATGTATACATTTTGTCTGTGACATTTGAAAAGGTTAAAAATTATCGTAAAAAGAAACTATTCTAAATATTGGTGTAAAGGCAACACAGTCCGCTTGGTTAAGCCTTCAACACTACATACCTGTATAGTGGTATTAGAAAAAAGTGTAGATCCAGATGAGCCGGCTCGTGACGAGTCGTCTCATCGGGATCTGCACTTTTTGCACGTAATTTTCATATTTTTCAGAACAAAAACACTTGTCTGAAAATCATTTTGTGTCAGTTGGATTGGTTGCAAAATTAACATATCAAAATCAATTCCAGTTACTTTAAGGGTGAAAGGGTTAAAAGCATTCCTGTGTTGTGTTTTATATGAAATAGTACAATGGTATCTTCACAGAGTTTAGCAGCTACAGAATAACTCACCAAAATTAGCAAAAGAGTCGACGGCTTTCATCCGCCAATAACACTGATTTTGTCCTGAAATGTAGGCCCGACATAAAACAAATATTACTAATTACTAGAGCAAGTGAGCAGGGTTCACGGGTACCTCCGGCCAACGCCTTGTCCCAGAGATAATGGGTACCCAAAAGTTTTAATGCAAATCTTATGGACGGACGAACGGATGGAATGACAAAAGCTATATACCCCTTGACATACTTCGTAATAAAGGCAACTGGCTGACTGAATATGCAATATGAGGAAGATTGATTATAATCAATAACAAGCAAGCCACCAACAGCATGTATACCATCACTGTGGTGGTATGATCATAAACATGCACATGAAATTGTAAGCCAATCGCTCATACAGTAAAGAAGTTATAGGAGAATGGAGACACGTGCACGCATCCAATAAATATGATACGGGAGTGTGCTACTTGATCAGGATCTACATCCCGTAAATGCCATTTCTCCAGTCACAGCCACATATCAAAGTGCGATCATACAAACTGCAGATTCTGATGAGACGACCGACTCGCTATGAACAAGTCCATATGGATTTACACTGTAAACATTTGGATAGATATCTGGGGGCCGTTTCACTAAACTTTGTACGACTAAAATGTTCGTAAGTGCAAACTTGGGATCGTCTGTACATTTCAATTGATGGATTTAAATTTATTGAGCATAGGCTGCATGCAGCCTATGCTAAATAAATGTAAATCCACAAATTGTTTACAAGAAAACATTGTTAATGTTAAATTTACAGACTATCATAATTTTGCACTTACGAACATTTTAGTCATACAAAGTTTAGTGAAACGGCCCCCAGTAGTGGTAGAAGGGATAAGAACGATAACTTTAACTTCATTATATTATCTGCCCTTGTATACAATACCTGCCAGTGCAGCTTTTTCCATCGTGGGGTTCAATAAGATCGGCTCAAACTTTATCTCAGGGACACGGTTTAGCCGTCGCTGGATTTCCATGCGTAGCTCCTATAATATATACATAAGTATAACACATTACCGAGGTAATTTTAATAGTGTGTGGCTTGTCAATACATAAATGTCCCCGGTGGCTGATTGGAGAAACATTGTGAAACTGTATGTGGCTGCGACTGAAGACATGGGGCGTATAGGTTTTGCGACCAGTGTAGATCCAATGCTATGAACATTTTGTCATCTTTTGACGTTATTTACAGAAAACATCACAATTTGAGTAAATATATTTCGTGAAAAAATCACACATGTTCTTCTTTAATAGGTACAAAATCACATGATGTGTCACATTTGACACTGCCTATCATAATTTTGCACACTTCTCATTCACTTTACAGATACTATGCATTGTTTGTTAATGTGACAAAGCCAGGCCGCATATGATTTTATACCAGTGTCATCAGGGTAAGCGGGTCATCAATTTTAAATCCTGCACAGTAAGCATTTTACCATCACGTTGCACAGATGGCCAACCTGATCATGAGGTACACTGGTTAGGATTGATTTGATGTATTGTAGGAATGAATGGCCTTTTTGTGGAATTTATCGGGGTATAAACTTGGAAAAGTCGCGGGAATACTGGACGAAGGCCGGAAGGCCTCGTCCAGTATTCCCGCGACTTTTCCAAGTTTATATCCCCGATAAATTCCACAAAAAGGCTATTCATTCCTTATAATTCCAGCATTTGAAATAAATTCATCAAGAAAATGTGTTTATCTTTCGTTTTCTTAAGAATTATTTTAACTGCGCCTGACCGTTACGGAAAGTAGTTCGGCGTGAGAGTTTACTGGGATATAAATTTTGGACAGAGACTTGGTACGGACCAATTAAATGTTAGGGAATTGCGTAAATATTTTTGTGCTGGAATTATTGGTGTTTAACAGCCTATCAACATAGATCTGTAGCCTATTTCACGAACATTGCAAAGTATACTTATCTACCAAAGTATACTTTGAGGGAGAAATGTTCAATGTAAGGATAAATTTATTAATTTCTATTACACTGAATTTATTACATTATCACAGCCATTTTGACTGTGATAATGCAATAAATTCAGTATAATGATTCTGCATACTTTTAATCATCAAATACATGCAGTCGTTAGTTCTACATATATATGATATAATGCATTTCGGGAAAAATAAATGAGTACTCCCTCAAGTATACTTTGCTAGATAAGTATACTTTGCAATGTTCGTGAAATTACTGGTCATTTTAAGGCCGGGTAAACGGGTTCGACTCTACATTTAACCTGTTGCACTGGGGGGGAAGGGAATTCCAAAATCAGAACAGAATATTTACATCGAAAAACAAAAAAAAACCGTCAGCCCTGAAATTAGAATAACCTGAAATGGTGCAAGGCCCATACCACACCAAAGTCACTTGGCATCTTCCTAAAAGTAATAGGATTACAAATCCTCATATTACTCTAATAAGGGGTATAACCAGATTCAAACATAGGTGAGGGCAAATATTTGATTTGATTTATTGGTGTTTAACGGCCTATCAACAGCTAAGGTCATTTAACGCCAGGCCAATGGGTTCGATCAAGCATGTAACCTGCTGCATTGGGAAGAAAATCCCAAAATCAGATTGAAATATTTACATTGAAATAAATATATATTCAGCCCTGAAATTAGAATAACCCGACCTGGTGGCAGGTCCATACCACACCAGTCACTTGGCCCATTTGGTCGGGATTCTGGTAAGGATGAATCTGATCATTAAATTACCCATGGAATACTCCCAACCAACCATCGCACAATGGTTGGGAATGACAAAAGCCTGATTTCTTCATGCAAAATAAATAATTTTTTATGTGGCTGTGATATGGGGCTATGAGATTTGTGACCAGTGTAGCTCCTGATCAAATAGCTACACACTTGATGATGATATATATCTTGTTATATATTTTGATATATAAGCATGACGGGTGTTTCATTGATGATGGTATGGCAAACAGTGTAGATCCTGATCAGACTGTGCGGAAGCACAGGCTGATCTGGATCTACACTGATTGCGAAACCCATCCATAAGCCCCATTTCTCCAGGTCACAGCCACATATAGATGGCCTACATACCTTGGGTGCACCAGCGCCAACCTTGACATGTGGTCCGCCAGAAGACTTGAGTGTGAATCGCATAATTTGACGCTTCGCAAACAGAAACAGCAGAGAAAATATCTGAAAAACAACACAATATATTCAGGATAGAAGATAAGTAAGTGAATGAGTTTAACGTCCCAGCAACAGCTATGGTTATTTAGGGACGGGACCTCGGTTTCATCTCATCCGAAAGACCAATGGGATGGAAATACTACAGGGTTGTGCCTAGGTCTCACTTTCAGAGGGACAATTTAAGATTTTTGGCACTTTTTGTATTAAAATAATAGAGAGATTCTGAAATTTGAAGGGACATGAGCAACTTTAGGTGGGAAAATGTCCCCCGGGCTCGTTCTAGACACAACACTGATACTAGATAGTATTTTTTGATGCCCCTGGTGAGATTTGAACCCACAACTTCTAGATTGTAAGTCACATGTTCTAACCCCTAGGTCACAACCATGAACACATTCATGATGAGTGTAGCGAAAATTTTACGCCTGTATCAGGACGAAAGTGTAAAATTAATGGGTTTAACATCCCAGTAACAGCTAAGGTCATATAGAGACGGGTGTAGCAGGACGAATGAAAGTACTAGGTGATAAAGAGCTAGAGTCCCGATTTGTTCCTGGTTCCACAAACGATTGATTGTCTATCGTTCGCACATAGTGTGACGTTTAAACCATCGAAAACAACATGCTTTAATTAAAAACAACGGAAACGATGACGAAACTAGTGTTGAAAGAAATGATAGGTGTTTAAATAGTTGAAAGCCGGATATTTAAACAAAAATATCATTTTCACGTACAGACCATAAACATTTTTATGCAAATCGTTGGTACAAAACGATCGTTTTCACTGTGTTTTCCATTCGCTTTCGATAGTTTCGTTGGTAAACTTTCATCAAATCTTCATTGTAGGTGATAAGGAGCTACACAACCGGCTGCGTTAATCTTACCCAGATTATCTTTGTTTCTGATCATCTAATGGCAATGCCAAATCAATCAGTTTGTAGCACAGCTCAGGCTCAGTCAATCAAGCTGCTTGATTTCCAGCACAACATTCAAGTACATTGAAATTAAGACATTGACACATATTCAGAGCTCCAGATAAGGTGCGTATTTGTTTAAATACCCAATTAAAATCAGAAGCAATGATAGATTTGTAGTATCTTTATCATACTGCAGAAAACAATAAACAGACCACAAGTATAACATATTTTTCTTATTTTTCGATGAAACACATCTTGGTAGTTCATTAGAATTGTCTCCAAGGAGACAATTCTAATGAAATGCCAAGACATGTTTTCATTCAGAAGCAAACTATTCAATAATTGCTGTCTGTTGATGTGTAAACAGTGTGTGATTTTATTTTACCCAATTAAATTTTGAAATACCCAACTGCTTCAGAAATGATGGTGTAACAATACTCAATTACTAATTCCTTATCTGGAGCCCTGACATATTGGCAACATATAATGGCAATGCAAAATAAATCATCACTGAGCCCGAGCTGTAGCACAGCTCAGACAATCAAGCTGCTCGATTACAAGCACGAAATTCAAGTACAGTGCAACCTCTCTACAACAGCCACCCATGGATGCAAAACTGGCTGTTGTAGAGAGGTGGCTGTTGTATGGAGGTTAATGCTGAATGAAATTTTGTCGTCCGTTATTTAGTTATTTACTTATATTCTTTGATAATTCTCATCAAAAACATGCTTTGGCAACATTTTAAAATCATTTCCTTTTTCCAAAAGAAATGATTCTAAAATGTTGTCATAACATGTTTGTATTGAGAAAGAAGGTAAAGCAACAGCAGACGACAATTTTCGTGCTCAGCAGTCTAAGAGTTAGATACAGAGGAAATCATACATTTAGGATATCAAATAGCGGCTGTTATAGAGAAGGTGTTGTTGTAGAGAGGTGGCCGTTTGGGAAGGTTCGACTGTACTTTGAAATAATTCCAGCACAAACATATTTACACAATTCCCTAACATTTGATTGGTCCGTAGCAAGTCTCTGTCCGAAATTTATATCCCAGTAAACTCCAATGCCGAACTACTTTCCGTAACCGTCAGGCGAAGTTAAAATAATTCTTAAGAAAACGGAAAATAAACACATTTTCTTGATGAATTTATTTCAAATGCTGGAATTATAAGGAATGAATGGCCTTTTTGTTGAATTTATCGGGGATATAAACTTGGAAAAGTCGCGGGAATACTGGACGAGGCCTTCCGGCCTTCGTCCAGTATTCCCGCGACTTTTTCAAGTTTATACCCCGATAAATTCCACAAAAAGGTCATTCATTCCTATAATAAATACATTGACAAATATTGGCAAGATTAGTGCAGGCGGTAGTGTACTCTGATTGAAATCTAAATTAACTGCCTTTGTTGTGGTGGGTCAAATATATGCTTCAACCATGTGTAGCCATTGGTAAACATTTGCCATGGCATGAGGGAACTGTTTGAACTTTGGGGTTCAAACAGTTCCCTTGTGCCACGGCAAACGATTACCCACGGCTGGACACTGTCGAACGTTAATGTTACATTTCCATCGGAAATATCGTGTAATTTGAGAATATGGCCAGTACTTTTGGTACTTTGATAATCTGATCCATTCAAACAGCTGTTTTACACATACATATTCTGGGCCGCTGTACACGTCACTTGATGCACTTGCATCAATTTCAAAATTTCAGCGCGACCGTAATCTGGTCTGGTGACGTAATGGCGCATTCTAGTAACGTCATGAGTCTCAGAGACGCATGCATTACATAGGTTTTGGCTTGGCTCCGGAACGAGCATAGTCTACAGCCATGGTCAAAAAGCATGCACTGTATGTTTGAACAAGACTGTGAATGGTGTCAAACAACGACGGTCATGTAACAATAAAGGATATGACCTTACAAGAACTCCGGCGGCTATAATCCAGATGACGCTGACCAATGACAGTGTTTCCAGAATACTTGACATCCTGTTGCTATGGTGATTCTCTACACAGGTCTGTCAGAAGGAACTGTAAGAAGAAGAAAAAAGAAATTGGAAACAAACAATAAAATCATCCAGGACAGAGTTTTCTTTATCCAACATACAAGCCCTCCTTCATAACTCATTCACATATCCAAAAGTTTTGTTTGAATACTATAGGGTGCCAGGTTGGTGCTACTGGTAGCTGCAGCAGCCATTTGGCTACTAATATTTCACAAATGGCCCTTTGGCTAGTAATAATATTTCATAAATGGCCATTTGGCTACCAGTACTATTATTCAGAAATTCCATTTGGCTACTTATATGTCAGTTTGTTTGTTTGCTGGGGTTTAACGGCCTATCAACAGCTAAGGTCATGTACTTGTACAGGTAATATATGGGATTTAGTACTAAACCCATTAACCCGACCTTAAATGACCTTAGCTGTTGATAGGCCGTTAAACCCCAGCCATTTGGCTACTAATATTCAGAAATGGCCATTTGGCTAATAATATTTAAGAAATGGCCATTTGACTACTAATACTTCAGAAATGACCATTTCGCTACTAATATTTCAGAAATGGTCAATTGGCTACTAAATTACTAATAATATGCCAAATTGGGGGAAAAAAATTGTTTCGCTTCAAAATTTGTGAATTTTCATAACTAAAAAAACAGCTTTTACTAATCTAAATTTTATGTCAAAGAATATTCCATTAGTCAGGAATGTGTTGGAATGGTTGCAATGATTATAAAACTTTCTGATGAACACATTCTCCATTCTCATGCTCGAAATCGGAAAGCTTGATTGGTCGAGGCTGAGCTGTGCTCAGTCTCGACCAATCAAATTGACCGATTTCAAGCATGAGAACGGAGAATTATGTGCTCCGATTTTTTTATAATCATGGGCCATGGTTATGTTATCTCAATGATCAACTGTTCTGCCCTCATCGACCTCGATTGGACTTTCCAGACCGTCATCATTTGTGGATGCAGAAGGAGAAACATTACTAGTACTACACAATGTACAAAGCTCCAGTTAGGGTGCGTAATTTGACCAACTTGTGGACAAATTTTGTTATTTCTTCATCAAAAATGACAAGTTGGGAGTCCTTGAGAATAGTCTCATTGAGACGATTCTAAAGCACTCCCAACTTGCCATTTTAGATGGAGAAATAAGAAATGTACCTCCAAATTATGCAGCTTACCTGGAGCTCTTAATGTAGCTGTACTTGTTGACGCTGAACAAAATAGATTGATGATTTTCGTGTCTTGATTTTTCTGATTTTTCCATGGTAATATTTACTGTTACGGGACATTATATTATGGTTCCCGCATGCATACACTACATGTAAGTATCGATGCGGAAATCGGGAACCACATTGAAACCGGAAATCGTGATTTGGGAGAACAGGTTCCCGGCGCATTCATGCTGTAAAAGGCCCTGCGCTGTATACGATCAGAACCAGAACAAGCGCCGTGAATTTCCGACTGTAAATCAATAATGACCGATGAAATCCGAGTGTACCCAAGTGCAGTTTTTTTACCATGTTTAATGTTTATATCGTGGCAACCGGGCCGGTACGTATTTATTTGTAGCCTATTTCACCAACATTAGAAAGTATACTTATCTAGCAAAGTATACTTTGAGGGAGAAATTTTCAATTTTAGGATAAATTTATCAATTTTTATTATACTGAATTTATTATCACAGCTATCAAAGTATACTTTGCTAGATAAGTACTTTGAAATGTTGATGAAATAGGCTACTGGTAGACACATTCTTGAAGGTGCTTTGATTTGGATTTTTTTTTTCAGATTTGGAAAAAACATGTATGTTTGGCTTTGGGAATGGGAACGAATGTCAGACCAGTGGGACCTATAGAAAAAGGTCTGTAAATACCGGTAATTGCCAAGAAATTGGAAAATTAAAAAATTTAGTGTTATCTTACATCATAGATTGTTGAAATGAATTTATAAAATTTTGTGCAGAAGCATTTATTTTCTACAAAAAATACTATTTTGTTCAACTTGTTGATTCTAGCTTAAATTTACTTTAACATGTCATATGTAAATTTATGTCATAATCATGCATGATAGTTACGGGAATATATTATTTTCATAATCATGATAATGTTCACACTTATTTCAGTTAAAAAATATAGAAAAGCTTTCACAATTAACTGCTAAAGTGCGAATCAGATCTGATTCGCTACTCTGCAGTGGAAACCTATGAGTAACTCTGGCTAAGGACAGTATGGCAGTAGATTGAATGAGTTACTGTTCGCAACTAATCACAATATTACATCATATTTTGTAAAATACTTTCATTTCCCTGACATATCAGTGATAATGGGTGTCACAAGACATGCACAAAATGGATTTACTGCTTTATGGCAACAGCTATTGCCAAATTAGGTCAATGTGAGATGATTTTACAATAGTCACCGGTAATTAGAATACTCCAGAGCGCAAAATTTTTGCCTGAGTTCACAGGCACTGTGTGGTATGAACGAGAAAAGCCTCTTTAAATCATACTCAATTTTATTCTGATAATAAATATCTAGAAGGTAGGACACTCGCCATATTTTCAACCAACGGAAATGGATTATTTATCTTGGGCCCGGCTCGCTAATTCAGTAATTGTAACGCACGTGAAGGCCGGGACTAGAAGGTACTAGTATCACTTCCATTGGTTGAACAGATGGCGATTGTCCTACCTTCTCGATATATAATATCAGAGTAAAATTGGGTATGATTTAAAGAGCGCTTTGTCGTTCATACCACAAATTGCCTGTGCCGGAGTAGTTGCGAACGGTATCTTGAAATTTACTCCCATACCGTCCGTAGCTAGAGTTACGATTTCAGTTTAAAAATATAGAAAATCTTTTACAATTAACTGCTAAAGTGCGAATCAGGTCTGATTCACTATTCTGCAGATGAATCCTATGAGTGGAATCGTAACTCTGGCTAAAGACGGTACGGGAGTAGATTGCAAGTTACTGTTCGCAACTAGCGCCTGAGTTGCATAGACTGCAACCTTGTTTAAATTCTAACCAAACATTGTGTTGTGGTTTGCATTGTTGTTCACATAAAAAGAAGAGGCAGATGCATCACAGCAGTGCATTTTCTTCATAAAGATTAACAGAATATTCACAAGAAACTAAAATCAAGTGCTGTCTGAAGTCACCAAGCTACCTGAAATTTCACATCGCGAAAACCAATGATACACTTTATTTTATTGCTAACTGCTAGATAACTATACATGAGATGACTTGTAAACAATGACTTCAATAGTATAGTCCATGCCTTTGTGATCTACGTTACCAGTTTAATCTAAATAGTCTAGTATTAAGCACATAATGATTTCTTGTTATTAACGTCAAATTTGCTGTTGTTGTTGTTGTATGTCTGAAATTCAGGCGCTTATTTTTCGCCTCAGTCTCTATTCAGCCACAAAGACTGCGGGAGCATTGTTTCTTTACACACCAGTTGACCTGCACCTGGTTTAAAAAATACACAAGAACAAGAGTGCCGCAAGTCAAAAAATACGCCCGTCGAATATGGGCCAGACAGCGAAGATGCAGAAATGTGAAGCTGTCACCAATTAAGGCAAGAAACATGAATGAGAATTTGAAAGTCTATAACATTATTTCTTCATCACGTTGTACTAAACATGTATACTAATTTAGGCAGAGATAGAAAAGTAGAGTGTTAAGTAGAAATTATAGGGAATTGGATACAATAATGTAGAAAAAATGGCTAAATTAAAAAGGTGATATTTTTGTTAAAAGATATGTTTTTGGCATAAAAACACCAAGGTGCACATCTTCAATATGTGTAGAAGATGTGTGTATAGTTTCAAAACGATCGACTGAACGGTTTCGGAGGAGTTGTGTACACAAACTCTGTACCGTGTAGAAGACGTGTGTATAGTTTCATATCGATCGACTGAACTGTTTCGGTGGAGTTGTGTACACAAACTCTGTACCGTGTAGAAGACGTGTGTATAGTTTCAGATCGATCGACTGAACTGTTTCGGTGGAGTTGTGTACACAAACTCTGTACCGTATATAGAACTGCATAGAATAGATCAGGGTTCATACAGCCATGTCAAAATGAAATTCAAGGACTTTTCAAGGAGTTTTCAAGGAGTATTTATTCATGTTCAAGGAGTGAAATTATACCAAGTTACACTAAGTTTTGACTCAACGGTGCGGTGTTATGGTAACTATTTCCCTCTCTAATTGTATTCAGCATTGTGCAATAGCTTTGAAATGTTAAAAATGGATAAAAAAATGGTAAAGAACATGAAACAGCCAGCCAAAAATAATATCATTTACAAAATATGCGCTTGCACTATCAATTTTGGACAATTCAAGCGCAGTCTTGGACAAATCAAGGAGTTTTTCTCAAAATTTAAGGACTTTTTAAGGACAAAACCCACCAAAATCAAATTCAAGGAGTTTTCAAGGACTCAACCAAACCAAAATTCAAGGACTTTTCAAGGCTTGTGGGAACCCTGTAGATGGCCGTGGCCTGCATGTCGCGCCTTGGGGCGAGCCATGGACACTAAAAACAGAGATATAGTAGACGGAAAAACTTTAACCGGACACACGTACGTACGGACAGACATATGCGAAAGTGCCGACTATATCGCGCTTTCCGCAAGCGGGCGCGACAAAAACTTTAACCAAAAACTTTAGCCAAAAATTTCAAAGTAATTAGACCTTGACATTGGGCACAGGGGCCGCACAGGAGGGGATAGAATGAAAATAAAGATGATGATAAACACCCATGTGAAGTTTCAAGGTAATGAGCAAAGCAGGTGCAAAGATATAGTACATGAAAAGACTTTAACCAAAAACTTTAACAAAAAACTTCAAAGTAATTTTACCTTGATATTGGGCACAGGGGCCGCACGGCTGGGGGGTAGAATGAAAATATGGATGATGATAAACAGGCATGTGAAGGTTCAAGCTAATGGGCAAAGTAGGTGCATAGACATAGTACATGAACAAACTTTAACCAAAAACATTAACCAAAAAATTCAAAGTAATTTGACCTTGACATTGGGCTCAGGGGCAGCACGGGTGGGGGTAGAATGAAAATATGGATGATGATACACACCCATGTGAAGATTGTTGAGTGAGGTCGCGGGGGGGGGGGGGGGGGGGGCTGTAAGGGATGCAATCATTGCTGGCATGGTGGCTTGCATTGGACATCTGCCCACTTGTCTCCTCAATTGCCGAAGCGCCTTGTAGCCACGATGAACTGGACCTGCTGAAATACGAAGTTGTTTTCCTCGAATTGCCGCGGAGCAGTGTGTCTGCTGTGGGAGGACATGGAAGGTTGTTAATATGTGTGTTTCGCTGAAGTGTATATTTGTTGCAATACAAGAGAAAGTGGCTGACTGTTTCTATGGATCCGCATGTGCAGTGTGGGGTGTCAACAATATATCTTCTGTGAAGGTCGAAGTTGAGAGCGCTACATGAAAGACGAAGGCGTGTATGGAGAATTTGTCCTGTCCTGTTTCCGACGTTAAAATGGGTGATGATTTGACAAAATTGGCGTTTAGGTTTGCTTTGAAAGCAGACAGAGATTGAGAGTCCTTTATGTTCCGATTCAGTGCATTCCAGTCACGAATGGTGGATGGTAAGTATGATTGGTTGTACTGCTGTGTGCGACAATGTATGTGAGGTATGTCGTCAGCATTTCTAAGATTGTAGTGAGGTTGCCTTTGAACGGGGATTAAATTTGCAAGATAAGATGGTGAACGATTGTTTAACATCTTATAGAAAAGGACTAGTCTGTGTTTCTTACGCCTGTCGGTCAATGTTTCCCACTTCAGTTCCTGATAGAGTCTCGCTATGTTGCACAGTTTGGTCGCACCCGACACTATTCTGGCAGCCTCAGTTTACACAGCCTCCAGGTCATCTTTCATCTGTTTCGAGCTATTATCACAGACAACATCGCCATTTTCAAGGAGAGGACGAATAAACGAGAAATACATACATTCCAGCGAGGACCTTTTAAGACGAAATTTTAGAGATCTGAAAATGCCTAAACGTTGCCATGCTTTGTTAATACACTGTGAGATATGAGAGTTCCACTTTCCGTCGTCAGATACTGTAAGTCCAAGATGTTTGTGTTCTTTGACAGGATCGAGTGAGGCATCATTCATGAGTAGAGGAGGATGGTGTGGTTTGTTGTATTTCCGGGAAAAAGTCATAGTTTCAGTTTTTGATGGATTGAAGTTTACGAGCCACTTCTCTGACCAATTGTGGATAGTGTTAAGATCGTTGTTTAGAATAGTTGAAGAAAGGACAGGGTCATCGACGATAATGTAGAGACTGGTGTCGTCGGCGAAAATACGAATGTTCGATGATTTAATTTCCTCGACGATATCGTTTATGAAGATAAGAAAGAGAAGAGGACCAAGAATAGAACCTTGAGGAACACCGGCATTCAATGAGGACCACTTCGAATTGGAATTGTTATAAACTACCCTTTGCTGTCGATTAAATAAATAGGAAGAGAACCATTTATGAAGAGGACCGTGAATACCAAGGGAAGACAGTTTGTATAGAAGACTGCGATGCCAGACTCTGTCGAAAGCTTTGGAGATGTCACAAAAGACTGCTCTGACCTCCTTGCCGTCATCAAGTGCCTTACAGATATCGTTGTATACATAAGTAAGTTGGTTGAAAGTAGAGTCGCCTTTAATAAAGCCTGATTGGAAGAAAGTTAGCTTATTGTTGTCAATGAGAAAGTTGTACAGATACTTGTGGATGCAGCGCTCCATCAATTTACAAATGCAGCTGAGAAGAGATATTGGTCGGTAGTTTTGTGATTTTGATGGATCTGACTTTTTAAAGATGTGTGCAACGTTGGCTAGCTTCCAATAAGAGGGGAAATTAGACTTGCGGATCAATGTTCTAAAGTATGTAGAAAGTGGGAGTGATAATACATTTGCTGCTTCCCGTAGAAGTCTTGGGCTGATAAGATCAGGACCACTAGCTTTGGATGGGTCAATTGCCTTTATTGCGTCACAAACGTCGCTAGGAGAGATTGTGATTGTAGAGATTGAAGGTTGAGAGGTTTCCGCTTGTAAGGGTAGTGTGTGTGCATTGTCGTCGATAGTGGACTGCTTACAAAAGTAGTTGTTCAAAAGATTTGCCTTTTCAATATCAGAGGTAGTTTCGAGACCATATCGTAAAGTGTTGGAATAACGGAAGACGATTTCTTGTTAGACAGTTGTTTCGCTAATTTGAACCAATATTTTGATGATACGTTGTTGTCGTTAATCTTCTCTATTATTTTATTTTCCTACTCTGACTTGGACTTTCGAATAAGTTTAGTGACTTCATTACGTACTTTTCTGAATTCGGACCATAAGTGGATGTTATTCATTTGTTTAGCTTTTCTATATACTCTGTTTCGTTTGCGAATTAACCTATGTAAGTTGTTATTGAACCAAGGGATATCTGTGGGACGAATGGTTACAGTTTTGTTTGGAATAGTTTCTGTAGCTGCGGATGTGATTGTCATTGTAATGTTACTTGCAATTGTGTATAAATTTTCATCGTTCAATATATCGTTCCAATTTGAAGATTCCAAAATACGTCTATACTCAGAGAAATTTCCGCGATCATAAAGCCAAATTTTCCTCCGTTTAAATGACGTTGATTTAGGTTTGTCGAATTTTAAAACAGCTACTATGGGACAGTGGTATCGCATAAGATCAAGAAGGAAAGGGTCTGCGACAAAGCTTGAAATAATTTGCGTCCTGTCTTTTGTGAAAATAAGGTCGATAAGAGAGCTAGAAGTTTCAGTGAAGTCAGTCGGTGAAGAAATCAGCTGTTCAGCATTATAAGATGAGATAAGCCTACTAATCTTATCTGAGACCGAATTGTGAACATTGATATTGAAGTCTCCCGCCACTACTATGTTGTCACATGATTGACCGAAGGCTTGATCGATACTTTGTTACATTAGTGTCCAATGGTTATTGTTGGAATCAGGTGGTCTATGGATGCCTCCTATTAAGAGTTTGCGCTGATGTATGTGGAGTTCGATCCACAAAGCTTCGAGCCCTTTGATGGAGAGGTCAGTACGTTCGGTGGCAGTGAGCCCTTCACGGACATAAATCGCTACTCCGCCCCCAAGTCTCCCAACCCTATCTCGCCGGAATGGGGGTTTGAAGTTAGGAATGTGTATGTCATCAGATGAAGTGTCAGGGGAGAGCCAGGTTCCTGCAAATATGAGAATGTCGTAAGATTGAGCTTCGATTTCCAAGATATCGATTTTTGGTTTGATGCTCTGTATGTTAAGATGCATGATGCTAAGACCACTGTTAATGATGTTTATGTAGGAAGCAGTAGATGTAGATATGTTATGTGATGTGTCAGAGTGTGTGCTTGGTCCAGGGTTTGGATGAACATCACCCGATATGATGAGGAGAAATGCTACTAAAAACAAGGATACACAGTAACAATAGATGTGGCTTGAAGATGGAAGATAGCTCTGGACAACACTTGTGGGGTCTGGTATATATAGGAATCATGGAGGATGGTATCTCAATCTATTTTCCCCAAGCGCCGTCCACGTGAGATTCGACATGAAGAGACATGTATGACAGAAGGACAGGGAACCACCAGCAGCAACGTGTGCACAAAGAGGAGGGATGGGTGTTGTAATTATTATTATGGGCGTGAGTCGGGACATTATCAATGGATTGTCTTCCTAAGGACATCATGTTATTTAGATTTTACCATTTCGCAGCATGATTATATTTCAACAAAAGGGTAATGTAAGTGATATCAGTTTAGGCATGTGTTATCATGTTTGCTTGACGCGTCATGAGAAAATAGGCTCAAATGCGACCGTGATCAATGGAATCCCTATGCAGCTTGACTAAGGTCGTTTGTCGCTCGTTACACTTCTGGGTCCGTCACATACACGATTACGATCAAACTGCATCATATGTTGGTCCCGTTTTCTCATGGCGCAAGCAAACATTTACACACAGCTTATCTCTGAATATACAACAATTTGGTGACTGTAGATTATTCGGTTACGAAGACATACGATAGATGGCGATAATTGAACACTTTTCCAGATACTAGTCGACAGTACATGTAAGTATGGGCGCGACCCTCATCCTGACAGAAGCGAACAGTTGTCTTCATGACATTGCGAAACAGTGTAGACCTGAAGCGAGAATAATGTGCCTCGGTCGTTATACGGCTCATAATGAAGCGACCTCGCCGGTTACCGTTGCAAGTTGTCGCTATTGTGTAGGAAGTCATGTAAACTAGACATGTAATCCTGCTTCATTTGTACTTACATTTGTGGCGACTGTGCGAGGCTACCATTTAATCTATGAGAATTACTACGATCCATCACCCATGCCTAGTTATTCACCAAAGTTCATAGTTAATCTTCATTGACCTCATAATTCCTGAATTCCATCCTGTTTTCCGTAATATACGATATTCTTGACACATATCTACCAAGTATTGAATGCAGCCGCCATTTCTACTGGCTGTGCTTGTTTTGGCTCGTGCCTGATCGGAACATTTCGTCGATACAATCTAGCCAATCACGGTGCGGGAACTTTGACAAGTTCCGTAAGTCACGGAACATGTCCAACTCGGCCGGACAAAACCTATAAATAGGAACGATTTCAGCGACTCTGGGACTTTTGTTCCGAGGCCACTCCGAGCAGACACAACTTGGTACGAATCCGACACGGTCCTATTCCCGTCATTTAGGCATCTTAATACTTATTTAACACTTCCATTACTTGAAATTCATTGTTTAACTATGTCTCTGTCACTCCATGGTGTTAAAGCTAAATACTAGCGTAGTACAGAAGGTGCGCGTTTTCCCGTTACCCCACCCATGCATCTTACATAGAACGGAGATTCTCCGGTTTACAAGATGAGCCCTACGCCCCATCTCACCACCCCAATCCCTCCACCCAGTCTTATTTCCCACCCCAGCTTCGTGATTCCCGCTGTGTGACTCCCCCACCCAGCATTATTCCCACCCCCAGCTTCGTGATCCCCGCTGTGTGACTCCCCCACCCAGCATTATTTCCCACCCCCAGCTTCGTGATCCCCGCTGTGTGACTCCCCCACCCATCATTATTCCCATCCCCAGCTTCGTGACTCCCGCTGTGTGACCAGCTTCGTGATCCCCGCTGTGTGACTCCCCCACCCAGCATTATTTCCCACCCCAGCTTCGTGATTCCCGCTGTGTGACTCCCCCACCCAGCATTATTTACCCACCAGCTCGCGATCCCCGCTGTGTGACTCGCCCACCAGCATTATTCCCACCCCCAGCTTCGTGATCCCCGCTGTGTGACTCCCCCACCCAGCATTATTCTCACCCCCAGCTTCGTGATCCCCGATGTGTGACTTCCCCACCCAGCATTATTTCCCACCCCAGCTTCGTGATTCCCGCTGTGTGATTCCCCCACCCAGCATTATTTCCCACCCCAGCTTCGTGATCCCGCTGTGTGACTCCCCACCCAGCATTATTTCCCACCCCAGCTTCGTGATCCCCGCTGTGTGACTCCCCCACCCAGCATTATTTCCCACCCCCAGCTTCGTGATTCCCGCTGTGTGATTCCCCCACCCAGCATTATTTCCCACCCCCAGCTTCGTAATTCTCGCTGTGTGACTCCCCCACCCAGCATTATTCCCACCCCCAGCTTCGTGACCCCGCTGTGTGACTCCCCCACCCAGCATTATTTCCCACCCCCAGCTTCGTGATTCCCGCTGTGTGATTCCCCCACCCAGCATTATTTCCCACCCCCAGCTTCGTGATCCCCGCTGTGTGACTCCCCCACCCAGCATTATTTCCCAACCCCAGCTTCGTGATTCCCCACCATGACTTGGGTTTGCGTTAGTGTGATTTTCCGCCAGATTTTAGCATAAATCTAGTCCGTGTTTACATGCGCTAATATCCTTTCTTGAGTCTGCTTACTCCCACAGTCGCCTGTTGTGTTTTTGTATCTTGCCATGTGTACATCTCATATTAGTCATTATCTGTCCATAATCAGATCACCCTCATCGTTGTTATCATAGTTTGTCACCACTCTTTAATTGTACACGTTGAGTAATATTGCATGTTAGAACTATTATCAAAAATATCAGATGTTACTAAAATCTCGTCACTGTCGTCTTTTCATTGCCCAGTAGATATAGTCGTTAAATTTCCCTACCCCTATTTACGAGGGCCCGCTACCATTCCCCTGCGTGAACAGGAAATATCTGGTTTATACCGTATTGCTGAAGAAGGATACGACATAGGGACGTTGCAAATTTGGTGGCAGCGGTGGGATCGAGAAAACCAGTGTTATAATCAAACGTACCCTCCCGTTTTCAATCGCTAGTTACGGTGACCGTGCGCGTAGACACTATGTGTTTACACAACCCAGCTGTTTAACCCAATACACATATCCGTATCACAGGCGATAATCTGTACCGCGTAAAACAGTGAAGTGAGCGCGTTTAACGAATATAGACATTTGAGCGTGTCTGTTGATATTTAACTACTGGCGACACAGCCCCTCTTTATTTTTCACACATAACAGAATAAAGCCCCTTAGTGCTATATAAAAGGCTATATAATGGCATCTGGGGCAGCTATTGACGAGGGTGACCTCGCAAACTTGTATGACTATGAGAGAGAAGGCCGTAGTCCCCAGCATGACTCCCAAGACCTCGGAACAGATGTCCCGACCTTCTCCAATGGTGAGCACATCACTGTACTGGGTACACCCAGTGGTGAAGTCAATTTTAGGGTCCCCCGGTATAGTGAGCAGACGACTTCATCGCGATCCGCTACTTATAGTAATTCGGACGGAAATACTGGACAGGATCACGTAAATTCGAACGAGGAATTACTACGAGCAGAGCTGTCTGCTCTGAGATCGCAAGTCAGGAAGCTTGAATATCGGGTTATTCCCGCGTATGTCCCACCCATTTCAGTGGGTAACGGACACGGAGATCATGAACACCCGCGTAGTGACAGTTATCCCGTTCGGAGTAGTCAGTCGCATATCTCATCGCGTTATCCTGATATGGTCAGGGATAATTATCGTTACGATGAGCCATTTACGGAACAATATAATCTCGCACTAGACCACAGAGACACGAATATGAGTAATAGATACAGGTCATTGTCGCCCAGGCCCCGGAATTACGATAGTCGAGCGGCGCGAGGCTCGAATATTCCCTATAATCCACGTCCCTCTGCCAGTGAAGGTCCACAATATTCCCAAAACCGACATAGTCGAGCAGAATTTGTGAAAATCGGTACATTCGACGGCACGGGGAACCTACACGATTATCTGGTACAATTCAGAATTGCGGCCCGTGGAAATAACTGGAGTGACGACACGCAAGCTGTGAAGTTAGCATGTAATCTTCGCGGTGCCGCGCAATCAGTTCTAAGTTAACTGGACTCCGGAATGAACATACATTTTGACGCGTTGGTATCAGCAAATGATAACAGACAGGAAATGGCCGTTAGATTGTTTTATCGAGGCAATAAATGATTGGAATCTAGAACAATTTATAGCAGTTAAGGAGCCACAGACTATTGAGGACGGGCTCAGAATCGCGATGAAATACGAGACCGCGAAATGCCGGAACGGTAGACAAGCGTTAAAACAGGGCATACGAATGCAATCGGAATATAGCGAATTATCCCCAAACCGATTATGTTATCAAGACGAGGTTTTAGAAGAAATCTCAGACGCTCTTAGGGAGATGAAAGTAATTTCTAACTCTCAAAAGGAAACCTCCGTGTCGCGTGCGGATAAAACAGACCCACGTGTTTGCTATAATTGCAGACAGCCTGGCCATTTTTCCCGCGAATGTCCATTGCCTCGTGCCCCCGTCACCTGCCACTCTTGCAAACAGCAAGGTCATATGTCCTATAACTGCCCAAATAAACCCCTGGGTAGCCCTGGCGATATCTTCCAGCCAAACCCCAATGGTCGCATTAATGAGCGTCGCACAGGAGCCCATCTGTCTCAATCCCTAATGGGACATAGAGATAATCAGAACTTCCACCCTGACTGGACAGACATGGCACATACTCCCTCAGTGACTACGGGACGTGGCCGGGCGCCGACTGGAGGACGGAACAGTAATAGACGGACACAGACATTCCGTAATTCACAACAGAACCAGGAAAACTGGTATTAGCTGGGACCGAGGGTCAAGCCTCAGCTAATAGAGACCAAAACACACGACCCAAAAGTGACAATAATAGAAACAGGAATGGTAAACCGGACGCTTTATTTGTGGTTATAAACATTTGCGGACTACGCATGCACACATTGCTAGACACGGGAAGCACTGTATCGGTAATCAGTCCGAAAATGTTTAATCAGATACCACGCGATGCGAGACCCGAGCTCAGCTCACCCACTACTCAATTGCGCATGGCCAATGGTGATGTTAGTGTGCCATTAGGCAATGTCACTCTCCCCATCGACTTTAACGATACTGTCATTCACCATAAAATGACCATTGCGGAAGTTGAGGTCCCGGCCATAATTGGTTATGATTTCATGTTCAATCACGGGTGTACTATTGATATAGTAAACAGCAAGTTCCGCATCGTGAACATACTATTCCGTGCAAACTCCAGAGTCAACTAGTTGCATCTACCTTTAGAATAACCATAGAGTCCACAGTCGCGATTCCCGCCGGTTAAGAAATTGTAGTCGGGGCGCAGGTGCAAGCAGAACTATCAGATTTGGCTCACATGAAATACGCGATTGTCGAATCAATACCTAATGGCACTCTCGCGAAAAATGGCGTACTTGTAGCACGAACATTGGTAGATGCAAGCAGGGGTTGTGTACCACTGAGATTACTAAATCTTACCTCGGAAACGCAGACGCTTCATGAGAAAACCGTCGCAGCGACAACGGAAGCTGTAGATAATATTCACCCGGTATCCGAAAACAATAAAACCACAACCCCATATAGTGATATTATGCATATCTCGTCGTCCACCGCAGATGAAATCGCCGACACGCTCCCAGACTATCTGCGAATAGTATGGGATGAGAATATAGAACACGTAAATGAGGAGCAAAGACTAAAATTCGCAAGTATGCTGTTGAAACACAAGACTGTCTTTGCTAGTTCGAAATATGATCTTGGACGCACAGAGATCATATGCCATAAGATACAGACCGGTGATCACCCCCCAATAAAACAACGGACGCGCTGATTACCTATGAATAAGATGGATATCGCGAAGCGAGAAATCAAGTCTATGTTGGACAATGGGATAATCGAGCCTTCCATTAGTCCATGGGCCAGCCCCATTGTACTTGTAGACAAGAAAGTCGGATCTACACGTTTCTGCGTGGATTACCGACAAGTGAATGAATGTACTGAACAAGACTCGTATCCCCTCCCGAGAGCGCAGGACTGTTTCGATGCGCTGGGAGGCACCAGCTGGTTTAGCTCTATTGACCTCCAGAGCGGATATTGGCAGGTTGCCATGGAAACCGCGGACGCCGAAAAGACAGCATTCACATGCCCACTAGGTCTCTATCAGTTCCGGGTCTTACCCTTCGGCCTTTGCAATGGACCCCCGACCTTCGAACGACTAATGGAACATGTCCTCTCAGGCCTCCAATGGACCGTATGTCTGCTACACATTGACGACGTGGTCATATTTTCTAAGACATTCGACGAACACATGGACCGACTTAATCAAGTACTCGCCCGTATAGGTACTGCCGGCCTCAAGATCTCGCCCAAGAAATGCCACTTCTTTCAGCCCAAAATACACTTTCTCGGTCATGTAGTTTCGAAGGATGGCATTTCCACAGATCCGGCAAAAACTGAGGCAGTCCAAAATTGGCCACAACCCAAAACCGTGAAACAAGTTAGGAGCTTCCTAGGATTTTGATCTTACTATAGACGATATGTCAAAGGCTTTGCTGAAATAGCACAGCCTTTACACAAACTTACCCAGAAGAGTGAAACATTTCAATGGACGGACCAGTGTGCAACATCATTTGCACAATTGAAACAGGCCCTTACCTCCCCTCCCATACTAGCATTCCCCATCACCGATGGCCGCGAATATATACTAGATACAGACGCGTCATCCTACGCCGTAGGGTCTATCCTGTCCCAGGTCCAAGACTCCCATGAAAGAGTTATAGCCTACTATAGCCAATCATTGAACCGCCCAGAGAGAAATTATTGTATCACGAGAAGAGAACTTCTAGCGATATTCCAGAGTGTAAAACATTTCCACCATTACTTGTATGGGTCCCGGTGTACTATCCGTACTGATCATGGTGCCCTCAGCTGGCTGTTTAAGTTCAAAAACCCTGAAGGTCAGCTGGCCCGCTGGCTTCAGGTACTCTCCACCTATGACATTACCATTGTGTATCGGCCAGGCCGGATGAATGGTAACGCCGATGGTCGGTCCCGCTTGCCATGTCACCCATGCGCTCATTGTGAGAGACGGGAGACCCAAGAGCAAGAGAGAGCGTCGAAAAAGGAGGATTGTAATTGTGAGATTAGAAAAATACAAACCCTACCTGATGGTGAGCCAGATGATGATAGCATAGAGGAATCCCCATTGAGTACCCAGTGGGTTAACTCAAACAGTTTCCCGGAAATTAGGGCGTGTCAGGAAACAGACACGGTTCTCCGCCTAGTCCTAGAATGGAAGGATGTGAGACAAAGAAAACCTGAATGGACTGATATTTCCCACCTTGGCCCAGAGATTAAACGTTACCGTTCACAGTGGGATAGGTTATCTGTGATCAATGGTGTTCTGTATAGAACGTGGTATGATTCCCGTTCTGAAAACACCCGTTTGCAACTTGCGCTGCCCAAAGTATGGAGAGAGGAAGTGTTGCGTATGTTGCACCATGATGTGTGTTCTGGTCACCTGGGAAATTTTACTGGGTTGGATATAAGAATGATATACTGCGAGTATGCAACCAGTGTGTGAC
This sequence comes from Conchocele bisecta, assembly GCA_029237695.1. Lineage (NCBI taxonomy): Eukaryota > Metazoa > Mollusca > Bivalvia > Lucinida > Thyasiridae > Conchocele > Conchocele bisecta. The sequence continues at coordinate 24,942,637 of CM055276.1, forward strand.
TTGCCAAGCCCGAAAAATGCCTGCTGGTCCCTGCAAAGCCCCATTGCAGTCATACAACGTGGGTATACCCATGGAACGAGTAGCGTTGGATATAATGGGCCCCTTGCCAGAGACACACCGTGGCAACAAATATGTCCTGGTTGTCACAGATTACTTTACCCGCTGGGCAGAGGCTTATCCACTGCGGGTTATAACAGCACCCTCTGTGACAACACCGCTAGTGGAACAGTTTAACGTCCGCTTTGGCATACCACATACCATCCACTCTGATCAATGCCCCCAGTTTGAATCGCAACTATTTGCACATCTGTTATAGCTTGCTACAGTGTGAAAAGACAAGAACCACCCCATTCCACCCACAAAGTGATGGTCTTGTAGAACAACTTAACAGGACCCTTGAGGATATGCTGAGCAAATATATATCTCCCGATCAAAGAGATTGGGATGAAATATTGCCCATCTTGCTCATGGCATACCGCTCCTCCCAACATGAGAGTACTGGACTCACCCCAACCTGATGATGCTCGGTCGCGAGGTAGATTTGCCAGTGGACCTACTATACCCGGCCCCGCCCAACGAACCAGAAACTGACCACCACGCATATGTCCATAAGCTGTGAAAGCATTTGAAAGTTGTGCAGAATTTGGCCCGAGATCAAATGACCAAAGCCAGTCTCAAACAGAAACGGTTATACGACCGCAAGGTCCGTAAAACCACGTATCATGAAGGTGATGTAGTATGGTTACGTCTCTACACCAAAACGAAAGGCATTTCCCCAAAATTACAAATGAAGTGGGAAGGTCCCTTCAAGGTCATTAAGGTCATATCTGAGGTAACCATGAAACATTCAGAAAAGTGTAAGGTCACACCCAAAAGTTGTGCATGTTAACCGGCTAAAACCGTTCACTACTGCTTCCCAGTAGTCCAAATACGTTTGCTTCCCACCTTATGAAACTTGTTTCCCTCCCCGTTTCCCACCTCATACACCCCCTCATCCCAGTTTCCCACCGTATATGAACTCGTTCTCGAGTTTCCCCGTTTCCCTCCCCCCGTTTCCCACCCCATATATCCCCTCATCCCAGTTTCCCACCCCATACCCACCCTCATCCCAGATTCCACCGTATATAAACTCGTTCCCGAGATTCCCCGTTTCCCACCATACACACCCCTCATTCCAGTTTCCCCGTTTTCCCTCCCGTTTCCAACCCCATATATCCCCTCATCCCAGTTTCCCACCCCATACCCACCCTCATCCCAGATTCCCACCGTATATAAACTCGTTCCCGAGTTTCCCCGTTTCCCACCATACACCCCTCATCCCAGTTTCCCACCCCATACCCACCCTCATCCCAGATTCCCACCGTATATAAACTCGTTCCCGAGTTTCCCCGTTTCCCACGATACACCCCTCATTCCAGTTCCCCCGTTTTCCTCCCCGTTTCCCACCCCATATATCCCCTCATCCCAGTTTCCCACCCCATACCCACCTCATCCCAGATTCCCACCGTATATAAACTCGTTCCCGAGTTTCCCCGTTTCCCACCATACACTCCTCATTCCAGTTTCCCCGTTTCCCTCCCCGTTTCCCACCCCATATATCCCCTCATCCCAGTTACACACCGCATATAAACTCGTTCTCGAGTTTCCCAATTGAAATATGCCACCTTGTTTTGTCTGTTGGCAGAAATATGGAACCCCCATCGTTGCTATCGATCGAAACTGGAGGAGCAACATTGGCCACCCAGAGTAAGACCAACACACGTTGTCCCATCTGTGGTAAAAAATTCACCACCACCGCAACTGCGAAGCGGCATTTCCACGACCTCCACGGAAAGCGAGTATCGTGCGAGTACTGTACATTCAACGTCGCCGTGAGCAGACAGGCATTGTTGGATAGGCACATGCGAGAGAAACATTCCTTCCCGAGTCCAGTGCGTATAAACTCCCCCGGCCCCTTCTGCGCCGCATCCGACACGCTCGTGAGCCCAGACACTGACGACACCACCCTGCATGTGGAGGAGACAGTGGAAGTTATATATGGGGAAGCGCCTAGTACAACCGTTTCGTCACTTACCAACTCCTCAGCATCACGTCCCTGCACTCCCCTGGTAACAGATATACATACATCCTCAGCATCACGTCCCTGCACTCCCCTGGTAGCAGATATACATACATCCTCAGCATCACGTCCCTGCACTCCCCTGGTAACAGATATACATACATCCTCAGCATCACGTCCCTTCACTCGCCTGGTAGCAGATATACATACATCCTCAGCATCACGTCCCTGCACTCCCCTGGTAACAGATATACATACATCCTCAGCATCACAATCCACCACCCCCCTTGTGTCAGACGTACCACTCGACATGTCACGGCCCAGGCGGAGAAGTGACCCGATCGGTGACAAGACCGACAGTTTGGATCCCGTACCCGGATGTAGCCATACAAACGTAGAGACCATACCACCGCAACCGGATTACCCAATGACCTTGACCACAGCTGAGGTGGACTGTCATGACCCAAATTTGTTTTTCCTGGGCGCGCCATCCACCTACCAAGACGGACCTCACGCGGAGGTGTTACAACGCGCGCGGGATCGTGCCATTCGGGCTGGACCTTCGAACTATTCGGTGAAGTTCATTCCATCAAATGTAATGTGCATCAGGAAAGTCGAAGAGTTCAGCGATGGGGACAAAACCTACCGACTATCAAGCGTTTGGATGGAGAAGCCGGATTTTCAGCTCCACAAATCATTTGGATGCTAGATATCCCAAATGGCTTGGGGAGCTTATGATTCTGTTATACTGCTTATGCGGCAGTTCGTGCGAATGCGGTGCAGTTTTGATCATATTACTGTCTGAACCAATGACAAGTTTAACCATGATCGGTGATACTCTTATGTCCACTTGATAAGTGGGCTGTCGGAGATTTAGACAGTAATAGAGGTGTCCTGTGCTGATTTGCATGTACTGTGGCATAACTACCCGTAATAACATACAAGTCCCTTGTCAATGATTGAACATATAAAGATAATTTACTCGTTCAATTTTATATTATCCAGAGTGAACAAAGCACTGGATCATAAATAAATTATAATTCCAATGAATATCCTACTTTTATTGAGGGTACTAACATTTTTAAGTGACATTATCTGCACCTATCAGTAATAATAAGACAAACATGTTCATTCTTCGACAGGGACACATGCATGTCTGGTTCATATTATTTTAAGTAAAACACTGATGATCATGGTATAAGATTTGGTAGATATATTAATGATTTTGCTGTGTAAATAGCAATAGGGAATAAGATATTATCCTACATATTGCCTAGCATGAATGGTGCTACGCTGGTCAACATACTTACAGGTATGGTTCATATACAGCAGTTTTATTTGCACAATAAGATGATTTGCCTGTGTCGTGCACTCATACAATTTATGTTAAGTAACTAATCCTAAACAAATTAGATTAATAATAATAAACAATACATGTATGAGGAAGTGAGTGAGTGTTCTGAGACTTTTTCGTAATGGGAATTAGACGTATACATATATTGAGCTGGCTGCAGGTAAGGGCCAAAATATGATATATTTACAATAGCTATAACAGCAAATTACCTACTTTTAAAGCCATATGTCACACCATAGGTGAAATAGCTTAATTGAGTGTGTATGTTCTACATGTAAATGTGATACCGTGAAGTTCGGTAAATGAGTTTTGTCGGTTGAGGTTCACCAGAGCTGTTAGCCGAGTATGTTCGGATTTGCACTCATATAAGTTGTGGTAGTAGATTTGTTTATCAATGCCAGCATCGATGGTTAACCTCGACAAAATCTTGTAAATATAGTTACTTTACAGTGTTGAAATTGTAATGCATGTACATGTACATAGAATGAAGTGTTCATGTTCCTGCTGCTCTATTGGCAGCTGGATCAGCATTGAGCTGGTGAATTGCTGTTTCTGATTCTAGACAAATAGTGAAGTGATCAGATTATGTTTAGGTAACACGGAAACATGTGGTTGTAATATGTCAAGTTCATAAATTTAAGATTGAATTATTACATGTGAGCTTGCATTGTCATAATGTGTAGATATGCCGATTGGCCTCCGCTTCTCGCTAGCTTTCACTTGGATAAGTCCATGTGGGTGGACAGGAATCGGATGACAATATCGTCATTTAGCTCTAGTATATTGTGGTAAATAGTTAGATGAAGCAGGCGAGGGACGGAATCCGGAGGATCTCCGTTATTGTTATTCAATTGATACTCGGGTTGCCATATACGATTCACTCTTCATCCTGTGGACAATTGATCCTGGTAATCTGAGTGGCAATGGTGACATTCTCGGTTAACCTCCGTTAGTAAGGATAAATACGTCTGCAGCATTAACAATATGGATCTACAACTACAGTAGTACAAGTGCATGTTGTGATGAATTATCACACACATAGTGTCTATTTTTAATTATAGTATTACATTCCTTGTTACAGTGTTAAACCATTGTTGTTGAACGCATTTATTTATTTTTTGTTGCCATTCACATGCAAGTATAAGACATGTTTTGTTGTGTGTGTTTTTAGCTATAAAATGGAGACATTCCGTTGACTCAGCTTTGTAACCATTAGGTCTTGAAATATGTCTGTCACAGGCATGATGTTGATTGAAGTCTTGTAGCAGCGGTTCCTGAAACCATACATCAGCAGGTAGCAGCTAAAACAATTATATTACGAGACCCTATGCAATGTTACAAGATGGTAACCATAAAGGTACACAATTTTCATACTTCTAAGTAGTACCGGAAATGGTCTGCATGACCATTTCATGTAATACTAATTTGCCTGAATAACTATCTTGCAGATGAATTATTTTTTTTAATGTAGACATGTATATATATGTATGTAATTGAATTCGTTTTAACCCGAGTTCGAGGACGAACTCTTGTCGAGCAGGCGGGGTAGTGAAGCGACCCCGCCGGTTAACATTGCAAGTTGTCGCTATTGTGTAGGAAGTCATGTAAACTAGACATGTAATCCTGCTTCATTTGTGCTTACATTTGTGGCGACTGTGCGAGGCTACCATTTAATCTATGAGAATTACCACGATCCCTCACCCATGCCTAGTTATTCACCAAAGTTCATAGTTCATCTTCATTGACCTCATAATTCCTGAATTCCATCCTGTTTCCTGTAACATACGATATTCTTGACACATATTTACCAAGTATTGAATGCAGCCGCCATTTCTACTGGCTGTGCTTGTTTTGGCTCGTGTCTGATCGGAACATTTCGTCGATACAATCTAGCCAATCACGGTGCGGGAACTTGGACAAGTTCCGTAAGTCACGGAACATGTCCAACTCGGCCGGACAAAACCTATAAATAGGAACGATTTCAGCGACTCTGGGACTTTTGTTCCGAGGCCACTCCGAGCAGACACAACTTGGTACGAATCCGACACGGTCCTATTCCAGTCATTTAGGCATCTTAATACTTATTTACCACTTCCATTACTTGAAATGCATTGTTTAACTATGTCTCTGTCACTCCATGGTGTTAAAGCTAAATACTAGCGTAGTACAGAAGGTGCGCGTTTTCCCGTTACCCCACCCATGCATCTTACATAGGACGGAGATTCTCCGGTTTACAAGATGAGCCCTACGCCCCATCTCACCACCCCAATCCCTCCACCCAGTCTTATTTCCCATCCCCAGCTTCGTGATTCCCGCTGTGTGACTCCCCCACCCAGCATTATTCCCACCCCAGCTTCGTGATCCCGCTGTGTGACTCCCCCACCCAGCATTATTTCCCACCCCCAGCTTCGTGATCCCCGCTGTGTGACTCCCCCACACATCATTATTCCCACCACCAGGTTCGTGACTCCCGCTGTGTGACTAGCTTCGTGATCCCCGCTGTGTGACTCCCCCACCCAGCATTATTCCCACCCCAGCTTCGTGATCCCCGCTGTGTGACTCCCACACCCAGCATTATTCCCACCCCCAGCTTCGTGATCCCGCTGTGTGACTTCCCCTCCGAGCATTATTTCCCACCCCAGCTTCGTGATTCCCGCTGTGTGATTCCCCCACCCAACATTATTTCCCACCCCCAGCTTCGTGATCCCCGCTGTGTGACTCCCCCACCCCCAGCATTATTTCCCACCCCCAGCTTCGTGATTCCCGCTGTGTGATTCCCCCACCCAGCATTATTTCCCACCCCCCAGCTTCGTGATCCCCGCTGTGTGACTCCCCCACCCAGCATTATTTCCCACCCCCAGCTTCGTGATCCCTGCTGTGTGACTCCCCCACCCAGCATTATTTCCCAACTCCAGGTTCGTGATTCCCCACCATGACTTGGTGTTTGCGTTAGTGTTAACATTGCAAGTTGTCGCTATTGTGTAGGAAGTCATGTAAACTAGACATGTAATCCTGCTTCATTTGTACTTACATTTGTGGCGACTGTGCGAGGCTACCATTTAATCTATGAGAATTACCACGATCCCTCACCCATGCCCAGTTATTCACCAAAGTTCATAGTTCATCTTCATTAACCTCATAATTCCTGAATTCCATCCTGTTTCCCGTAATATACGATATTCTTGACACATATCTACCAAGTATTGAATGCAGCCGCCATTTCTACTGGCTGTGCTTGTTTTGGCTCGTGTCTGATCGGAACATTTCGTCGATACAATCTAGCCAATCACGGTGCGGGAACTTGGACAAGTTCCGTAAGTCACGGAACATGTCCAACTCGGCCGGACAAAACCTATAAATAGGAGCGATTTCTGCGACTCTGGGACTTTTGTTCCGAGGCCACTCCGAGCAGACACAACAATAATGCCCACCACAGCTATAATATATTCATCCTGGACCGTTTACTGAACAGTTTTAATTTGATTGTCACTGAGCTAGCACGCGAGGTACGTTTAAATGATTAGTCGAGACTGCAGTTCGTTACAGTCAGCATGAGGATCCGCCATCATCACACACACAAACTGCTATGTATTTCCTTAGTCCGTACATCTAAGCCTGGAAATCATCGACTGTATAACACCTGTGCAATATTCCATTAGTCACAACAGGGGTGTCTTAAGCAAAAATCATAAGCGCATTATCAGTCGCTGTGTATCTGATGAGAAAGCACATTCGAGCTGCCTCATCTGGATATACAGCGCTTGGAACGATGTTTATACGTTTTAGTGCTGTTAGAGCTAAGATAACATGATGAGAATGGAAATACATATCGACGCATAAAGAAGGTGGTACATTTTGTGACAACTCATTGTTATGACAAAGTTGATCGTGGTAACTGTACATGTGCTTTTGTAATCGGCAAAATGATCAAAAGCTGCTGTTCATGAGAAAAACTGCTACGAGTTGACTGATAGACGACCAGCATGGGCCCTGATCAGACTATGTGGATACGCAGGCTGATCTGGGGTCACATTGATCGCACTGATGTCAGGTACCTTCTTCCCAGCAGGTTAACCATATATACCCGCCGATATAATATTATTAAAAGAAATCTAGCTGACACGAAAGTATATATCGAAGTATAAATATTTCAATTAAAACTCAGTTTTGTCAACAAAATTATTGGCCCAGTAGTCGCCGGATCTGCCGGACCTGTTCCGGCGCCCATGTGTTGTGCGTGTGTGCACGCGACAATACCATCCATCCATCATTCTATGCAAGTCCATGACAAACTACACCGTTAATCCACAGATAATATGACAATCCAAATATTCATGGGAATGGGAAATTAGAATTCTACAAGTAACTGACATGAACTATTTCATGTTGAGACTTGTTCAATTATGCAGGAAAGGGGGCTACTTTGTAAAAACAAATAAAAATAAATCCTAGACTGGCCACCAATGGCATATACCCAATTTCTCTATAAACAGCCACATTTCACCCTACGTCATAATCTGAAACGTATGTCATGGTAATGGAGAAGCCATAGAATGCATTGTCATCATGAAATTTAGCATACACAATTTGACACCAGTGTAGCCCGAGATGAGATTGTGTATTCACTCTGCCTGATGATCAGGGTCTACATTTTTTGTCATTCATTCAAAGAATCACATATGTGTATGAGGGTACACTGTGATTGTGTTCATGAATATATGCCATCTGATTTGGATCTACAAGATTTGCCGTTCATTCGATGGATATCAGATTCGTGTAAGGGTTTACACTGCCATTATGTCGATGATTATATGCAGTCTGGTCAGGGTCTACCCTGTGTACCAGTAAGTCCACAAATCAATGACACTTGCATCAGGGTTTATTCTGTTTAATTGCCGTAGAGAATTAAATTAATTATGAGATAGAGTGGGTGGGAGGCATTTATTTTTATTTTATGAATGATGTTAAACTTGCGGCAGTTTAAAAGGGACATGCGCATTTTTTTCTCGTTCCCACGACAGCTATGTGGTTTAACGACATTGCATCTCGTTCCCTCGAGATAGCATCTCGTTTCCTCAAGATATCATCTCGTTCTCACGAGATAGAATATCGGTCCCACGAGATAGGATCTCGTTCCCACGAGGTAGCTATCTCCGTCCCACGACATAGCATCTCGTTCCCTCGAGATAGCATCTCGTTTCCTCAAGATAGCATCTCGTTCTCACGAGATAGAATCTCGGTCCCACGAGATAGGATCTCGTTTCCACAAGGTAGCTATCTCCCTCCCACGACACTGCACCTCGTTCCCTCGAGATAGCATCTCGTTTCCTCAAGACAGCATCTCGTTCTCATGAGATAGAATATCGGTCCCACGAGATAGGATCTCGTTCCCACGAGGTAGCAATCTTCGTCCCACGACATAGCATCTCGTTCCCACGAGTTAGCTACTATCTCGTGCCCACGACACCATTGTAGCACCATTGTCATCCAAGATGGTGGAGTAACATCTGCTCTTCTATTGGCTGATTATGGTGTTTGAACGAGCTATCTCGAGGGAACGAGATGATATGTCATGGTAACGAGATGCTATTTCGTGCGAATGACATAGCTAACACGTGGTAACGAGATCCTATCTCGTGGGAACAATATCCTATCTCGTGGGAACGAGATGCTATCTCGTCAATAATTTGGGACGTACATTTTGGACGTAACCGAATTGTCCAAACCTTTTGTAGTGGGTGAGCCAGAAGGTGTCACCATTACCACTTGGGGGGGGGGGGGGGGAGGGGCAAATTGCCACTACATTTTCTTGAAAGATATATATCCCAGCATTTCCGCACTATAGCTATTTACAAGTAATCGTGTGAAGTGTTTATGCCCCTATAAGTGTAACCCCCTAACAGCAACAGTTTCTGTTAATAAAATGGCGGTTTTGCCAGTTTCAAAATGAAAAATCGCCTGTACACATTGTGAAACGTACTGAACACACTGAAGCCGGTATTTGTGATTTACATACAATCAAACGTGAACATTTTCATCCAAATGACCGCCAAAATCCAAGATGGCCGCCCATACATCACGACCTTACCCCAGCACACTAAGCCATAAATCAATTTATTTTATTTCACCAATTATTGTCTTATTCATATTGAATTATGAAAGACAATTTAAGCTTATGCTACTTCAATAAATATTTATTGCTTGAGAATCTTTGTATATAAATCCAAAATGGCCACCAACAATCACAATCTCCATTAATTAATAATCGTGTCGATTATATTACATCAGTTAACACTTCAAAGTATCCTTACATACTATCATATGTGCACAGTAACTTGTCATGACAATAAGAAATGTTTTGTTTACCAAATCCAAAACGGCCGCCAAATAAGCCGATTGTCCATCAATTTCCATAGTTATATCTATTTGATAGCATTAATCATTTTAAAAACAGTATTACACTGACACAGTAAAACAATGCGTTATGATGTAGACTCTAATATAGATGTTGTAGACTATGTTGTGCCCTTGTACCTCATGTAACCCATTGTACCATAATGCATATGATGCAGAATCAAATATAGATGTTATAGACTATGTTGTGCCCTTGTACCTCATGTAACCCATTGTACCATAATGCATATGATGCAGAATCAAATATAGATGTTATATACTATGTTGTGCCCTTGTACCTCATGTAACCCATTGTACCCTATTGCATATGATGTAGACTCTAATGTAGATGTTGTAGACTATGTTGTGCCCTTGTACCTCACGTAACCCATTGTACCCTATTGCATATGATGTAGACTCTAATATAGATGTTATATACTATGTTGTGCCCTTGTATTTCATGTAACCCATTGTACCATTTACATATGATGTAGACTCTAATGTAGATGTTGTAGACTATGTTGTGCCCTTGTACCTCATGTAACCCATTGTACCCTATAGCATATGATGTAGACTCTAAAATAGATGTTGTAGACTATGTTATGCCCTTGTACCTTATGTAATCCATTGTACCCTAATGTAGATACTGTAGACTATGTTGTGCCCTTGTACCTTATGTAATACATTGTACCCTAATGTAGATACTGTAGACTATGTTGTGCCATTGTACCTTATGTAATACATTGTACACTAATGTAGATATACTGTAGACTATGTTGTGCCCTTGTACCTTATGTAATCCATTGTATCCTAATGTAGATATACTATAGAATATTTGTGCCATTGTACCTTATGTAATCCATTGTATCCTAATGTAGATATACTGTAGACTATGTTATGCCCTTGTACCTTATGTAATCCATTGTACCCTAATGTAGATATACTATAGACTATTTGTGCCATTGTACCTTATGTAATCCATTGTACCATAAAGTAGATATACTGTAGACTATGGTGTGCCCTTGTACCTTATGTAATCCATTGTACCCTAATGTAGATATACTGTAGACTATGGTGTGCCCTTGTACCTTGGATGTACCCTAATGTAGATATACTGTTAGACTATGGTGTGCCCATGTACCTTATGTAATCCATTGTACCCTAATGTAGATATACTGTAGGACTATGGTGTGCCTTGTACCTTATGTAATCCATTGTACCCTAATGTAGATATACTGTAGACTATGGTGTGCCCCTTGTTACCTTATGTAATCCATTGTACCCTAATGTAGATATACTGTAGACTATGTTGTGCCCTTGTACTTATGTAATCCATTGTACCCTAATGTAGATACTGTAGACTTATGTTGTGCCCTTGTACCTTATGTAATCCATTGTACCTAATTGTAGATATACTGTAGACTATGTTGTGACCCGTGTACCTTATGTAACTGTAGACTATGGTGTGCCATTGTACCTTATGTAATCCATTGTACCTAATGTAGATATACTGTAGACTATGGTGTGCCCTTGTACCTTATGTAATCCATTGTACCCTATGTAGATATACTGTAGACTATGTTGTGCCCTTGTACTTATGTAATCCATTGTATCCTAATGTAGATATACTGTAGACTATGTTGTGCCCCAATTGTTACCTTATGTAATCCATTGTACCCTAATGTAGATATACTGTAGACTATGTTGTGCCCTTGTACCTTATGTAATCCATTGTTTTACCCTAATGTAGATATACTGTAGACTATGTTGTGCCCTTGTACCTTATGTAATCCATTGTACCCTAATGTAGATATACTGTAGACTATGTTGTGCCCTTGTACCTTATGTAATCCATTGTACCCTAATGTAGATATTACTGGTAGACTATGTTGTGAACCCTTGTACCTTATGTAATCATTGTACCCTAATGTGATATACTGTAGACTATGTTGTGCCCTTGTACCTTATGTAATCCATTGTACCCTAATGTAGATATACTGTAGACTATGTTGTGCCCGTGTACCTTATGTAACTGTAGACTATGGTGTGCCCTTGTACCTTATGCAATCCATTGTACCCTAATGTAGATATACTGTAGACTATGTTGTGCCCGTGTACCTTATGTAATCCATTGTACCCTAATGTAGATATACTGTAGACTATGTTGTGCCCTGACCTTATGTAATCCATTGTACCCTAATGTAGATATACTGTAGACTATGTTGTGCCCTTGTACCTTATGTAATCCATTGTACCCTAATGTAGATATACTGTAGACTATGTTGTGCCCTTGTACCTTATGTAATCCATTGTACCCTAATGTAGATATACTGTAGACTATGTTGTGCCCGTGTACCTTATGTAATCCATTGTACCCTAATGTAGATATACTGTAGACTATGGTGTGCCCTTGTACCTTATGTAATCCATTGTACCCTAATGTAGATATACTGTAGACTATGGTGTGCCCTTGTACCTTATGTAATCCATTGTACCCTAATGTAGATATACTGTAGACTATGGTGTGCCCTTGTACCTTATGTAATCCAGTGTACCCTAATGTAGATATACTGTAGACTATGGTGTGCCCTTGTACCTTATGTAATCCATTGTACCCTAATGTAGATATACTGTAGACTATGTTGTGCCCATGTATCTCATGTAATCCATTGTACCCTAATGTAGATACTGTAGACTATGGTGTGCCCTTGTACCTTATGTAATCCATTGTACCCTAATGTAGATATACTGTAGACTATGTTGTGCCCGTGTACCTTATGTAATCCATTGTATCCTAATGTAGATACTGTAGACTATGGTGTGCCCTTGTACCTTATGTAATCCATTGTACCCTAATGTAGATATACTGTAGACTATGGTGTGCCCTTGTACCTTATGTAATCCATTGTACCCTAATGTAGATACTGTAGACTATGGTGTGCCCTTGTACCTTATGTAATCCATTGTATCCTAATGTAGATACTGTAGACTATGGTGTGCCCTTGTACCTTATGTAATCCATTGTACCCTAATGTAGATACTGTTAGACTATGGTGTGCCCTTGTACCTTATGTAATCCATTGTATCCTAATGTAGATACTGTAGACTATGGTGTGCCCTTGTACCTTATGTAATCCATTATACCCTAATGTAGATATACTGTAGACTATGTTGTACCCCCCTTGTAACTTATGTAATCCATTATACCCTAATGTAGATATACTGTAGACTATGTTGTACCCCCCTTGTAACTGATGTAATCCATTATACCCTAATGTGATATACTGTAGACTATTTTGTTTACCCCCCTTGTAACTTATGTAATCCATTATACCCTAATGTAGATATACTGTAGACTATGTTGTACCCCCCTTGTAACTTATGTATCCATTATACCCTAATGTAGATATACTGTAGGCTATGTGTGCCCATTGTACCTATTGCATATGATGTAGACTCTATTGTAGATATTGTAGACTATGTTGTGCCCTTGTACCTCATGTAACCCATTGTACCCTATTGCATATGATGTAGACTCTAATGTAGATATTGTAGACTATGTTGTGCCCTTGTACCTCATGTAACCCATTGTACCCTATTGCATATGATGTAGACTCTAATGTAGATGTTGTAGACTATGTTGTGCCCTTGTACCTCACGTAACCCATTGTACCCTATTGCATATGATGTAGACTCTAATGTAGATATTGTAGACTATGTTGTGTCCTTGTACCTCATGTAACCCATTGTACCCTATTGCATATGATGTAGACTCTAATGTAGATGTTGTAGACTATGTTGTGCCCTTGTACCTCACGTAACCCATTTGTACCCACCCTATGCATATGATGTAGACTCTAATATAGATGTTATATACTATGTTGTGCCCTTGTATTTCATGTAACCCATTGTACCATTTACATATGATGTAGACTCTAATGTAGATGTTGTAGAGTATGTTGTGCCCTTGTACATCACGTAACCAATTGTACCCTATAGCATATGATGTAGACTCTAAAATAGATGTTGTAGACTATGTTATGCCCTTGTACCTTATGTAACCCATTGTACCCTAATGTAGATACACGGTAGACTATGTTGTACCCCACTTGTAACTTATGTAATCCATTATACCCTAATGTAGATATACTGTAGACTATTGTGTGCCATTGTACCTTATGTACTCCATTGTACCCTAATGTAGATACTGTAGACTATTTTTTTTCTTCAGTTTTTATTTTTTTTATTTCCAAACATAATTATGTATAAGAACAAATCAATTACAACATGTAAACATACAGAAACACACCATAAAATGATGTACCAATTTGTATATATGTACCTAGTCATGTTCATGTATCACTATGAATCAATAGGCATTGATAAATGAATATGTTTTAGAAAATAATGTTTTAAGGATATAAGGGGAAGAACAGAGTCAATAAGAGAGAGAAAGACAGAGAGGGAGAGCGTGTTGAGATAGAGAGAGTTGAACTACTTTTGTATATCACATACAAAAGTTAACAGTCCGCTGCAAATCAAAGGTGGCAGTCCTTACACATTTTAGGCAATTTATGGACTTTTCGGGCCCGCGACACCAGCCGAAACAAATTTAGGAATATTTTAACTTCAAATAATCACATAATCTATTTGATGCATGCACTTACTACCTGATAGGTACAAGAGCTATGTTAACAACAAACGCAAACTCAGACATAATGCACAGGCTGTCAGCACTCTGCTATGTTTACACAAAATGTGCCCAAATCTGCATTTATTTGGCCGCGGCCACACATTTCACAACATGGATTTCAAATATCCCATGCGGACACTGCACTAATACTTGCTAATTGTACCAATTCTGCAATCCCACCTTGTCACACTGATCATAGTCTGTACTGGTACTGACCGTTTTGTTTTCAAGCAGCAGACCTGCCTTTCTGACAGATAAAATGGCTGCCAATATTTCGGACGAAAATTCCGAGCAGCAGTTTCGCACTCTTCTGCAACTGAAATCATGCCAGCATGACACAGATGCAAGCAAAATCACATATTTTTGCAAAAAAGTGTTTTATGCAGTGGAAAACATCATATGATGTTGGCTAATTAATTGTAGAACATTTTCATAAGCCACAGACATGTGTTTTTTATGTATTTACTAGAAGGCCCATAGGAAAAATTCGAAACTAACCAAATCGCCCGAGGACTGCCACCAAATACTACGTAATTTCCACTACCCGGCATACGAGTAACGAATGATAACCCCACTGGAACAAATGCCATACATGATAACGTGAGTTGTCTTTCTTACCTCGGATCGGACAGACAGCTGACGATATTGGCCATGGATCCAGATATGGTTGAAATGTACCCTCGGTTTGACTTCCGATATTGGTATGTGGGTGGTCCAAGGTCTAAAAAAAGCATTGGTCACGTGATCCAAGTCATGTGACTTTCCAGCAATTTTGAAAAACAAAATGGCCGCCGAACCATTTTACGAAAAGTGATATGTTATAAGATCAGACATTGCGTCTTTGTTTTAGCTTCAATCCACCTAAATATGATACATATTATGCTAGATTGGTTTTTAATACAGAAAAATACAAACTTTGATACTAGTATAGTAGATATGGATATTTCCATATAAAAAAAAAGAAAAATGTATACAAAAATGCATGAAATACTGCTGTTTGTTCATATATGCATGGTTACTTCATATACGGCTGTTTGTTCATATATATGCATGGTTACTTCATATACGGCTGTTTGTTCATATATGCATGGTTACTTCATATACGGCTGTTTGTTCATATATGCATGGTTACTTCATATACAGAGAAAGCCTTATTATGCATCTAATACTTCGGAGCACAGGTGCCTGAAAAAAAATCAGCGATAATATCTACTGTCTGTTCCACGTTTTGCTGCCGACGAACTTTTGGCTATTAAACACATTAAATCTAAAAAATATTTAAAAGTAAGTACTTTTTCATCAATAACAAAAAATTCACCCTCCGCAACAAATTTTGTTTGATGAAATTCCATCAAATATTGATTTTATTGCGAAAAAAAAGATTTTCCAATGGGAATTTAGGGTAAAAAAACGAAAACATTTGCATATTGACTCCGAAACCTGGCGAGATAGCTTGAAAATGATGTAATTAAGAAAACGAAAGTTAGATTTTGAAAATCGGTTGACAAATAAAAAAATATTTAACAAAAATCTATTTCTAGCCCCCATGTTAATTTCCCATAGGAAAATCGTTTTTTCGCAATAAAATATATATTTGATGGAATTTCATGAAACAACACAATTTGGGGAGGGTGACTTTTTTGTTATTGATGAAAAAGTACTTACGTGTACTTTTAAATATTTTTTAGATTGAATGTGTTTAATGGCCAAAAGTTCGTCGGCAGCAAAACGTGGAACAGACAGTAGTTTCTAATTTATCCCGTCAACACAGTGCGTATGTGCCGTGAAACACGGTGCCGTGAAACATTTTTGATATCCAGTAAATACTATTTTTGCATTTTACAGCCGGGTGTTGACGGGATAAATAGAATAGTAGGTTAGTGCCGTGAATGGGAAAAAATATCTGGCGCGGCACGGAAACGGGATGTGCTCGGCAGAGCCTCGCCCATCCCGTTTCCTGAGCCTTGCCAGATATTTTTTCCCATTCACGGCACTAACCTACTATTCTCTATATACATAAAACGGTCAGCAACGCTGTGAAACACGCACCTTTTTCAAACCCGTTAAAATGATAGAAATTGTTACCTTACCATAGAATTTCATGATGAATATTTGTAAAAAGACATCGTTCAGCATCACAGTGTTGAACAATACTTGGTGTCTGTTTTACAGCACTATTTGTCCACATAATCTTCTCCACAGAAAGTCATCGAAATCGATGGTCCCCTGGAACAGCGAAGCGCGTTCCGATTGGCTCTTTCTGGAAATGACGTCACGTCACGCGAGTTTTGCTGTAACAATGACAGCCAAATTGTTCTCGACAGTACATGTTCATTCGCAGATTTATTCACAATTATTCGGCACAACGAAGTTGGAATGGTGCACATTCCATTCTAGATATATTAATCTACGTATATAATATAGATATAGTCTGAACAATGCCCTGGGAGACTGACAATACCACGAAATACCTGCCTATTATTAATATTTTCAGGGGCCGTCGATTTCGACGACTTTTTCTGGAGAGAACGGGGTGACAAAACTAGTGCTATATCACATGCACAATGTACTTTTTAATCCGGTAAACAGTACTGTGACGCTGGATGCTGTATGTTCCATGGAACCTACCGATTCCTGTCATTTTAACGGGTTTGAATATGCAAATGTGTTGCTACGTTGCTGACCTTACACTAATACTAAAAATGATACTGACATGCGATGTTTTTCAGTCACATGTGCTTCGGAGGGATTGTGCGATCGGGATTGACGTGGAAACTGCATATTTTGTGAGAAAAAACAACAATAGTATCCCACCCATTATTCAGACATGCATTATAATTATAATACAACGTTATTTGGATATATCTCGTTAAGAGGTTATCATTTGAGATATAATCATGAAACTTTACAGTATGGGAACACATTATATAATAAATATGTTTTATATGTGTGGATGCAGTGTGGTGCATGTTTATGTGTGGTGCAATATAAATATTTTTAATGTTGCACTGCAACCGTTTGTATAAATGCCCCAAAACACAATTATTATTAAATTGCGAGCTTATTTGCTATACTAAATGCACGTATATTGGCAGTTATATATTAGGTCTATTAGACAACATGGCACTTGACCCAACTTTTTGTGCCATTTTATGTACGATATTACAACCAAATATTTTGTCAAAAATACATATTCGAGGCTCATTCCATCTAAATATATATACCTTGAGCCACCAATAACCCCCCCTCCCCCCTTGTGGGATTTTTGGTCAGTATGATTTTCGGATTCAGTAACCTATTGTCTATCAAACCTGATTGTCTGCGCCTACAAAGCCGATGGATGAACAAATGGCGGCCATTTTTCCAAAATGGCCGCCATACAAAACTGGGTGGTTTTAGTTCAGGCCGATATGTGTCATTTAAATCACGTTCTTCCAAGTTAAGCGATATCATTTTTTCACCAATTGAGTATAAAATGACTTACAATAAGTTTTATATTGGATACGATCCTCAAATAGCCACAATTATCAAAATGGCCGCCAAAATACTTAATTGTTTATGCTTGCAACATTTTTTTTCACCACACGATGAGCTACCTACAATGTAATCATGTCAGTAGCAACATATTCACATGGCAGATCCTTTTTCACATCGATTTGCATTATTTCTGGTGTGCTATCAACGGTAATTATTTTCAAAATGGCCGCCAAACAGGTATTATATGATGGCCATTTCGGGTATTTTTGTCGTTGTTCAAGCATATGGCGCAATTCCATTTTGTTAATTGTGAAAATTACATAAAGTTAATATAATTAGGTCGAAATGAGAATGCGGTTATCGGATACATGTCTGTGTTAGTAATATTACAAGGGGGCTGCATGCATGTTTCGCTTGCGACCTATACTTTTGTTTGAGTTGGTTTGTTGCCGCAGCAGATAAAGACCGTTAAATAAAAACAGTTCAGCATGTTTTGAACATTACACGGGCTGCAACAAAAGAAGTTGGACAACACAGTTCAATAGTTACATTTGATTTGGCCGTAGCACGGAAAGCATATGCCATCATCTGGCAAAACCCAGAACGGTACAGTGATGTGTTTGTCCGTATGGGCATATTCCACACGACATGTTCATATCTAGGAGCTCTTGGAAAGTATCTGAAGGGAAGTGGTTTCGAAGAAATCATAATCGAATCGGGTATATGTGCTAGTGGATATATCAACAAGGTAATGACAGGAAAACATTACAACCGCGCTTTGCGGGTGGTCCACAAACTTTTCCTCGAGGGTTTAGAACGTCAACTGATACGGGCGTTTGAAGCTTCAGAGGGGGAAATGTTCGGACCAGATGAAAGAGCCATATTGGATGTTCTTGCAAAAGAGCCCAGTAATGACAGATTATTGGAGTTCATGACAAATGACAAATGCATGAAAGCTTTGTCATCATTACTCGGAGTTTCGAGACAGGGTTAGTGAAGGGAAACTTGGGAAAACGGCACAGTATTGGCTGGGATACATGGATTCGGTGCATACGGTGTTGCAGTTTCTCCGAGCCACCAACGAAAACAACTTAGACCTTCACATAGCATGTCTTCAGAAGATGTGTCCATTGTTCTTAGCTTTGACCATCCCAACTACTCACGGTATACTACATTATATCTGCTGAGTTTGTTAAACTTAGAGCAGTTATATCCTGGGATGGAAGATCTGTTGAGGACAATGATTCAGCGTGAACCGATCCAGTGTTCCGTCATCCAGAAATGGCGTGGATATCACAATAGAGCAAACCATCAATCGCCATGCTAAGTCACATGGAGGTATCATAGGTTTCAGCCGCAATTATGCAGCATACTACAGATGGTGTATGACGAGACACTTCCGAGCTAGCTACATGGATGCTACGCTTGAACTGGCTGATATGAACGCGCATGAACAGTCTTCACACAAGGACACACGAACTTCGGAAATATCCAGAATTGAAACAGACGTCAAGAAAATTATCAATGCAATAGGTAATTTTATAGATCCGTTTGAAGTGTCAGATGAATCGCTCTATTGCATATCTTCAGGGGCGCCAGCTCCTAAAGATGTCGTTGACGATCTACTGTCTGCAGAAATGACAGGAAAACAAAGGTTTGCGCGGTTTGTCCAGGAGCGGTTTGTTGAAACGTCAGTCAGCTTTCATGCACCAATAAAACAGTTGCGCCTGAAAACATTTGCATCACTCGCTAAAGCTGTGAAGCTCACTGGTACGCAGAGAAAGACAAAATATTTAGTAGCTGAACGAAATATATTTGGGCAGCTAATTTCACTTGCTCTCAAACACAACATTGACATGGAAAAGGTGCATAGCTACCCATTGGGACCTGTGCCATGGTCGCTCGCCACTGATAAAGCTAAACTCATGCACCAGCTTGAAGGACAATCACATAGTGTTGATGTACCTTCGACGGGTCAAGTGAGCTATATTATTGACGGCAATGCACTGTTACACATGCAGACCGCTTTGCCAAACACATTCGCGGATCTTGCAGATAACATATATCATCAGCTCCTGAAAGTTGAGCGTGTTGATTTTGTGACAGATACATACCAAGACTTGTCAATAAAAGCATGTGAGCGACTACGCAGGGGTACATCAAAGACTTACATTATAAAAGGGCCTCTCACAAAAGTTCCACGAGATTGGAAACTGTTCTTGTCAAACAATTCAAACAAAACACAACTAATTAGACTTCTCATATCTGAATGGATGCAAGATAAGTACGCTCCAAAGCTGATCGGCAAGACTATTCAGTTTGTAAGCGGGGAGCAATGTATGCAGCTAACTAGCACTGATGGTAAGACTACACAAACTGTTGAGATAGAGGAGTTGCACTCATCGCAAGAGGAGGCGGATACACGGCTAATCCTGCATTGTGAGTATCATGCACTGCATACACCAGAGAACAGCACCATTATTGTGAGATCCCCAGACACGGATGTGTTTGTTTTGATGTTGAAATTCGGACAGAAGCTCAAACAACAACAGCTGTTAGATACCGGAGTTGGGCACAAGAGGCGGCTGGTTGACATACATGGTGTCATTGGAGACATAGGAACTGAACTGTGTTTGGCATTGCCTGCACTCCATGCTTTTACAGGCTGTGATAGCACAAGTGCTTTCGTTCGGCGTGGTAAAGTTACTCCTTTGAAAACACTCCAGCGGTATCCAGAGTTTATTGAAGCCTTCCAGAAGTTGGGAATGTCTCAGTCTGTTGATGAAAAGCTATTTCAAACGCTTAAACACTTTGTATGCTTGCTGTACAACAAATCAGACATTACAGATATCAACAAGCTACGAATTGAGCTATTTCTACAAAAGTGTAGCCCCAGGTCTGGCGATCTTCTTTAGACGTACAATGGGGCTGACCTGAGCCTTTTACCACCATGCAGATCGTCACTGAAAATGCATGTAGCAAGAGCCAACTATCAAACGCTCATTTGGAACAATGCTGACCGGCGTGATACAGACATACCGCCACCAGATGAACATGGATGGGAAGTTAACAATGGCTTGTTAGAATGCAAGTGGACAGAAGGAGATCACCTGCCAAGCGAAATGGTTGATCTGTTAATAGAGGAACGGGATGACGTACCTGATACTGATGAAATAGAAGATCCTGAAGCAGAGAGCCTACTTGATGCCATGTTTGACACTGATGACGCGTATAACTAGTCTGAATTTATCTTAACCTACTCTTACAATTAGAACTTCACATAACTTGCCTGATGTTGTGAGGATCGCAATTTGAATATTGTAAACCATGATGTATTTTGCCTCTTGAATTGTATTATATGTGGCTGGAACGTTTGTATATTGTGTTTCATCTTGCCTGATGCTGTGATGATTGCCTCGCCATAGATGCGATGTTTTGACATTAACAACATGTATACTTTTTCTTTTTTGACTTTAACAATATGTAGAATATTTTGTATTGCAAGTTGAATACTTTAAACCATGATGTATGTTGCCTCTTGAATTGTATTATATGTGGATTAAGTTTTTGCCTATTGAGTTTCATCTTGCCTGATGCTGTGAGGATTGCTCGCCACAGGTGCGATGTTTTGGCATGAACAACATGTAGAATATTTTGTATTGCAAGTTGAATACTGTAAACCATGACATGTGTTTCCTCTTGAATTGTATTATATGTGGATTACGTTTTTGCCTATTGTGTTTCATCTTGCCTGATGCTGTGAGGATTGCCTCGCCACAGGTGCGATGTTTTGACTTGAACAACATGTAGAATATTGTGTATTGCAAGTTGATTACTGTAAACCATGACATGTGTTTCCTCTTGAATTGTATTATATGTGGATTACGTTTTTGCCTATTGTGTTTCATCTTGCCTGATGCTGTGAGGATTGCCTCGCCACAGGTGCGATGTTTTGACTTGAACAACATGTAGAATATTTTGTATTGCAAGTTGAATACTGTAAACCATGATGTATGTTGCCTCTTGAATTGTATTATATGTGGTTTCAGTTTTTGCCTATTGTGTTTCATCTTGCCTGATGCTGTGAGGATTGTCTCGCCACTATAACGAGATTATTAATGTTGTAGATCAACTACTGTTGCCGATAATGATCTAGTGCCCCGAAATGTTTGAATATTCGGATATATTTCAAAATCGGTAGCGTCAAATTTTATTTGAGAAATGTCCGTACAGACGGACGAAAACACGGACTCATGGTGTATTTAGTAAGTATGGACAATAATGTTACATATTTGAGTTGTTTTCAATCCATAGTAAGCGGTTATAATGTTGTTAAATTGCATAATATTACATACCTGTTAAATTGCCATTGTAAAATGAGTGGGTGGGGAATGGTCGAAAATACGTTATTTTTCACTTTGTATATTTTGTGGTAGACACTAAATAGTCGACGTATATACATTGGATATGTTCAATTGGCCCTACTAGACTACATTGACATTGATAAAATGAAAAAACGCCAACTTTTCATAAAGTTATTAACATGTATATTTTACCATTGAAATTGGGTGGGTGGGGTAATAAAACCTGTACAATTTCAATTGTATATTATTCTATTCCATGGTGTTCAAAATGTCGGAAAACGTACGAAAATACCATCTTATTCGAACTAAAGGATATAAGTTAGGCAATTTTTATAAAAAAATGCGATTTTTCAAGCTACTAAAAATACCGAGGGTGACATACTTGAAAATGGCGCCATATGTTCATCCATCGGGTTACAGAGCGCAGACAACGGATTAACACTCATAATTGAATGTAGTTTCAGGAAATATATGTCTGCAAAAATCCCACAGGGGGGGGGGGGGGGAGGGTTTCGGTTATTGGCTCACGGGCTAATACTTCACCTCATATATATACCACAGGTTGAAGTAACGGACCAAGGTCTATAAATACATTTACTATTACCCGAAATTATCATTAAGTGGGAAAAAATCAGTTGTACAAAAAGTAGTTTACGCCCTGTTTACTCCCTGTTAGAACACAATGTGTTATAACGGGGAGTAAAAAAAACGCTTAACTTACTTTTGTTTCACTTATTGATACTTTTAGGTATTTTTAATGTATTTATAGGCCTTGGTATGTTACTTCAACCCGTGATATATATACTGGGAATACACGAACTATAACACTTGCGGCAATGTTTAATGTTAACATTATTTTCATTGTGAAATTTGAAATGACATTTGGATGAAAATACATATGGGCCCGGCTCTGGAGAAACCACTCTTATATCATCGCCGCGTTCCGCCGATACTGATTTTGCATGATGTTGAATGTTGACACAAATGTAATTCCGCATGTACTCTGAAATTTCTGTCAACTTTCGACGTCATTTACGAAAATTATCTTATTTTGTAAATCGATATCGGCGAAATACAGCGATACCGTAAGAGAGGTTTATGCAGAGCCGGGCCCATATGTGGCAGAGACTGGAGAAATGGGGCTTATGGGATTTGAGACAAGCTCCTGATCTAATAGTACACTCCTGTAGCCTGGTAATGATCTATATATTGCTTGTTAGAATCGTGACGGGTGTTTCATTGATGGAATGGCGAACAGTGCAGATCCTGATCAGACTGTGCGTATGCACAGTCTGATCTGGATCTACACTGGTCGCAAAACCCGTAAGCCCCATTTCTCCAGTCACAGCTACATATATGAATTGTAAATGCTTGAATTTAACGACGGCACTGGCTCGATGACCTTGCATGTCGTCTCCCGAGAAGGGAAGAAAGGAAGGAGGTGGATATAGAGGAAATACGTTGATATAGAGGAAACCGGTCACAGGGGGCCTAGCTCTTATTAGAATAACCCCTCTGGTTCTTTAACGTGCCCGGAATCTCCTTCCAATCTGATACACGGGACAACCTTTTAAAGTCCCGGCCGGAAAGGACTGGTAGAGCAGGAAATACAATGTATCTTAAAAGTACTGACGCCCTGGCCGAAAATCGAACTCGGGTCGCCAGCTTGGCAGTCCGACGGTGTTACCCCTCGGCCACGGTCTGCTCCCCCATATATGAAAAACAGGTCATATGATTTTGTACCTTCTAACACACTGCGATGTTTTATGAAAACTGTTTACAAAAGCAGTGACATTTTCCGATAATGACGTAAAAACTTGGCACAAATTGAAGACACGCGGAATATAATTTTGCAGGTACATGTACTCGGGAGTTTTGTCAACTTTTGACGTCATTCTCGGAAAATGAAACATCGCAGTTGTCCGAAGGTACAAAGCCACATTGTGTTATCATAACGTCCTTGCGTATTTTAGCGTTATATTACCTGGATATACATACAGTGAAACCTATCTAAACTGGACACCCTGGGAGTTCCCCAGGGTTTCCGGTTTAGATAGGTTTCACTGTAAATCAGGCATTTGATCATTCTGTGCCATAGCTGTGTGTTATTCTATCATGAACAGACATTATCATCTGAGATAAATGACAAAGAATTACGTTGAATTGTATGACGTAATATTCTGGTGTCAAAATAGTTTTGACTATTACACGGGCACACGGAACTATTGCCCAGACAAGCGGAGCTATTGCCTAGGCACGTGAAATTTTTGCCTAGGCACGTGAAACTATTGCCTAGGCACGTGAAACTATTGTCTAGGTAAGCGGAACTATTGCCTAGACCCAGGGAATTATTGCCTAGGCACGTGAAACTATTGCCCAGGCACGAGGAACTATGGCATAGGCACGTGAAACTATTCCCTAGGCACGCGGAACTATTGCCTAGACATGTGAAACTATTGCCTAGGCACGTGAAACTATTGCCCAGGCATCGAAACTATGGCCTAGGCACGTGAAACTATTGCCTAGGCACGTGAAACTATAGCATAGGCACGTGAAATTATTGCCTAGGCACGTGAAACTATTACATAGGCACGTGAAACTATTGCACAGGCACGCGGAATTATTGCCTAGGCACGTGAAACTATTGCCTAGGCACGTGAAACTATTGCCTAGACACATGCAACTATTTCCCAGGCACGTAAAATCACAGGGAATTAGTTCAAAACAATGGAATATCAATTTATATACATGTAGGGAGTAGGGTAATAAAAGCGAAAATACGGTATTTGCATCCGTTGGAAATACCAGAGGTGTAAGGTAAATCACATCACACTCATGTTATCCCGTTATTGTTGTGGCATCATATTTCAGTGGGATTGGTCACTATCATTATACGGAGACCTTTTACTATTTCATATGTATTAATATTAGCTGTATCCTTCTAGCTAACAGTCGCCCATTGTAAAGTAAAATTTAGTCACAATAACAGCCCATTCTGTCCTGGCGTTTTATGACGAGTGAGAGGTTTAATACTTTGCAGTTATGTTACAAAACTTGTACATACCAATACTAAACATATAAATATGCAAACTTTGACCTTTTATTCCCGTTGTATTCGCAAACCGCGATGACAGAATAGGCTGTTATTGTGATAATATTTTACAATGGCTTGGTCTCAGTTGGAAGGATAAAGAAAATATAAACGACAAATGAATAAGTAAAAGTTTTACACAACCGCCTGTGTTAATCTTGCTCGGATTATCAACATTTCTGAACATCTGTTGGCAATATTACATCACAAGCAAGCAGTCTGATCTCTGAGGCTCAGCCCATCAAGCTGCTCGATTTCAAGCACAACATTAAAGTACTTTGAGGTAAATATATTGGCAAGATTAACGCAGGTGGTGGTGTAACACAGTTGTCCGCATGTACAGATTATCTCCTCGGACAGACGGACGAACCGTGCTCTAAGCTACAGAATAGTAGGTTAGTGCCGTGAATGGGAAAAAATATCTGGCAAGGCTCAGGAAACGGGATGGGCGAGGCATCCCGTTTCCGTGCCGCGCCAGATATTTTTTCCCATTCACGGCACTAACCTACTATTCTATTTATCCCGTCAACACATACAAATGGCTGTAAAATGCAAAAATAGTATTGACTGGATATCAAAAATGTTTCACGGCACCGTGTTTCACGGCACATACGCACTGTGTTGACGGATAAAATGCGTTATAAGAGGGAGCAAATTTTTCAAAGCGATTTTGTTTCCACTTATTGGTGCTTCTAAATAATGTATTTATGAACATTGGTCCGTTACTTCAATCTGGGACTATATTATATCGTAGTATCGTCATCGTGGTATCGTACTATCGTAATAACGCACTATCGTAGTATCGTCATCGTGCTATCGTAGTATATTCATCATCATGGCATAACGGTACTGTCATCGTAGTGCAGTACTATCTTGGTCTGGTAGTATCGATCCGATAGCGATTTTACGATGGCTTTATGGAACATCGTACAAACTTGAAACCCTTAGCACGAGATCATGCCAAACTACACAGTATGTGTAGCCTGCTTCTACATATACAGGCGCGGATCCAGGATTTCGGGTTAGGGGGGGGGGGCGTAACTATTTTGCAATACTTGACTATATTATCGAACGAGCTAAGCTCGTTCGATAATATAGTCAAGTATTGCAAAATAGTCGAGATAGCGCTAAGGGGGTCCGGGGGCATTCCCACCCGGAAAATTTTGCAAATCTACATCGCATTTCCTGCGTTCTGGCGCATTTTGGAGCAAACATATTGACACCGTCACAGTATGTTTAGACATGATTTTTGATTGAAAACGTTTAAATTTTGAAACAATAAGAAAACGACCGAAAAATGCATGGAACGTGCCTTGTAACTTGTAAAAAATATTTACTCGGCGGATTTTAGGGGGGGGGGGGGGGGGGGGGGGGGGGGGGGGGGGGGGGGGGGGGGGCGCGCGCCGGGTCCGCCCCCCCCCTGAATCCGCCCATGCATATACTCATGTCAAGCGCCTGCGTTAATCTTGTTAGATTATCAACGTTTCAGAACATATATTGGCAATGCCAACCAGCAATCACGCAATTTGATTGTCTGAGCCCGAGCTGCAGCGGCTCAGATTCAGGCAATGAAAATGTTTGATTCGTGGCTGTGACTGGAAAAATAGGGCTTACGGAATTTGTGACCAGTATGGCTCCTGATCAAATATCACACTCCTATAGCATGCCGGGTGTGTCATTGATGGAATGGCGAACGGTGCAGAGTCTGATCTGCATCTACACTGGTCGCAAAACCCATACTCCAGTCACAGCCACATTTCAGGCACAATAGTCAAGTATATTAAGATAATGAAATCAACAAATATTGGCCAGATTAGCGCAGGCAGTAGTGTACATGTACATGAACTCAGCTGTGTTTTTTTTAGTTTTTATTTATTAATTAGTTCATGTTTTTGTAGGTAAAAAGTCAATAAATAACGGTTTTATTTTCTATACGCATCCCTCTTTTTCGGAACCGTCCAACATTACACATTTGGTCACACCTCACCGATTGTTGTCCATCTATACATGTAGGACGGAATATACAAACAGGTGTCATTTGTGTCATGTTTTAAGTAGGGCATAGAACCCGTCTCGGGTCGCCCAATAATTAACATAATAGATAATATCAGCTATACGAATACCTTTTACTACTTCATCTGTCTTTTATAGTGTCTGTATCCTTCTAGCTGACACACCTGCTGTATCAACATCCAGAAACCAACGAGAAATATGTAAGTATACATATGTTCACCTCGCAAAACGCGAGGACAAAATCACCGATAATAGGCTGTTATTGTGACAAATTACACAGCAGGGGGCCGTTTCACTAAACTTCGTACGACTAAAATATTCGTAAGTGCAAATTTAGGATCGCCTGGAAATTTCAATTCATGGATTTACATTTATTGAGCATAGGCTGCATATGCAGCCTATGCTCAAAAATGTAAATCCAATAATTGTTTACAAGAAAATAGTGTTAACGTGAAATTTACAGACTATCATAATTTTACACTTACGAAGATATTAGTCGTACGAAGTTTAGTGAAACGGGCCCCAGGTGTCTCAGCTAGAAGGATACAGAAACTATAAAAGACAGATGAAATAGTAAAATACATCCAGTATTGCTGAAAGTATATAAGCTACCTAACAGACAGCCCTCGTTCTACAATGTATAACCGTCACTTGCGTTCTGTTTTGATTCGGTATGTGTAGAAATGTACGAACATGTATTGAGGATCAACTATATACCTGATCATCGATTGATTCAAAGATAGTTGCTTCGTAAAAGTGATGGAATATATGTATAACATATATGTGAACACTGCCTCGTTACTGTATCCTTCCTATACGGCACATGGGTGGCCAAGTCGGTCATCTTTGTGTGTTCCAGCCATCAGCCAGCTTCACCTGTTCTGTCGTTTGACAAAGAACTCAAACTGTGAAGTAGAACATATGAATGTAGCTAATCACATGTAGAAAAGCCAGCAGAACGGACTCCTATCAATTATATTACACCAAACTGTAAAATTGGTCAGTTTTCTGGACAGATTTGTGTCTGTGTTTTTAACAACCTGAACCACCATTATAAATACCTTCATACACATAAAATCGTGCATTGTATCACTTTTACCTGAAAAAAAAACACACAACACATACCGTATATACTCACTGCTGTACTCTGTTATTAGCTATTAGATCTAGTGACATGCAAGCAGTTACCTGAGTGTATTGTCCATGGTGTCTACATGGTGTCTACTCACCTACTACGCGAGTAAATATGGCTTTACCTACATGTATGGGTAACATGTATAGTAACATAGGCTGTGCATCAGATTGGAAAGTTTACACGTTGAAATTTATTTTGAGATAAAATCGTTTATATAGTTTGCTGGCATACTATGTATAGCTTGTAGTTGTCATATCCGTCTATTACAAATATGGCGGAGATGGCAACTCAATGCTCCATATAGTATACAGTAACAAGACAATATTCACATATGTTATATTCACATATCACATCGCTCTTATGAAGCAATTATCATTGGAACCAAGTGTATCTATTATCTATGACATAATACCTTAACGACAATAACTATATTTGATACAATAGTTTACTTGCATAGAAATGTATCTAATAATAAGCGTCCATGAAGTAACATTCAAAGTATACGTGCACATGTATATGGTCATGACAAAACTGAAATGGGGCTTATGGGCTTTGCGATCAGTATAGATCCAGATCAGCCTGTGCATCCGCACAGTCTGATCAGGATATTCACTGTTCGCTATTCCATCAATGAAAACCGCCATGCTTATAACAAGCAGTATCGTCCATTATCAGGCTACAGGAGCGTGCTATATGACAAGTAGCCTATTTCATCAACATTGCAAAGTATACTTTACTAGCAAAGTATACTTTGAGGGAGTAATCATTTATTTTTCCTGAAATGCATTATTTCATGATTAAAAGTATGCAGAATTATTATACTGAATGTATTACATTATCACAGCCAAATTGGCTGTGATAATGTAATAAATTCAGTATAATAAAAATTAATAAATTTATCATAAAATTGAAAATTTCTCCCTCAAAGTATACTTTGCTAATTGCAATGTTGATGAAATAGGCTACAGGAGCTACACTGGTCGCAAATCCCATAAGCCCCATTTCTCCAGTCAACAATTAAAGTTATTGCCGGTGTAGATGAACCCGTACATTTAGGTACACAATGGTAGCATTAGCGAAACGCGTTAATGTTAGAAGCAAATTCATAGAACAATTCCTATGAACATTTTTATCGTACGAGGTTTAGTGAAACTGACACAAGTGAATAGTGATAAATTATGATCTTATGCTAGTCTGTTAATTTCACATTAACATTGTTTTCTTGTAAACAATTACTTGATTTACATTTATTGAGCATTGGCTGCATATGCATATCAATTGAAATTTCCAGACGATCCTAAATTTGCACTTAACAACAAGCTTGATTGGGTGAGCCTGAGCTGTGCTCTGACAATCATGCTTGCGAGTAGACACTGCCAATAGATGTTCAGAAACGTTGATTTAAATTCTAAAATCAGAATTTACGTCGAATTACGTTTAGAGGGGGCGTGGCTTTTCAAATGTAAATACACACATTATCGTCAAATTTCCTACAATCTGACGGCGGGTGGGGTGGGGTGGGTGTGGTGTGTGGCACATGTGTATTTCCAATAGTGTTACAGGGATTACACAATGTTAATGCATTCAAATTGTATTTTCACCTCCTCACTGTTTATTCGGTGGTGGTATGAGCAGTTTGATACCCTGGAACAATTTTGAAAATCCGACCATTAAATGGTGCATTTTATGTGCTACCTGCACATAAAATGCACCATTCAATGGTCGGATTTTCAAAATTATATACAGAATATCCATATATGGGTATAAACAGTTTCGGTATATATTTCTGGCCTCTGCCTTCTTCGTGTCCTTTCTCATCAAAGTGCATGTTGTTACCACACAGTTCAACCGTCTCGACGAGACGGTTCAACTGCGTAGTAACAAAATACATTTTGGGTGAGAAATATGAAAAATAATCTTTCCACGGAAAAAAATTGTTTAAAAGTACATGACCACTCAGTAGGCACACACTGTTCTTTATATTAGAGACATCATCTGAGACATTTTCTAGCAAAATAATCATTCATTTACCATTACCCCACATACTGATTGGCATTATTATACATTTTTTATATCAGAAGTAAGTTTCCACACCGATATCAGGGGTGATAACCGTGTTTCTTTAAAATATCAACGGACATTACTATTTATTCTCGGTATTTATATTTTGGTGTGCAATAATCATACTTTATAATCTGTCGAAAATATTATTTTTTCAGGTGACGCATTTAATTAGTATAAATAAGTAAAAACATATCATGCCTCATTTGCATATGAAAATAGCCTGATATCACCGCGAGTCACTCTCAGTAAAATAAATATTACTAAATGAATATATCTGAAAAGCAGGTACTTAGACCTAGTGGAATAGCGACACAATTATACATTTATTTAATTCCTACAAAGAACAGTTTGTGCCTACTGAGTGGGCACATACCTTTAAACATGACGACGAATTTATCAAATGTGGCTGTGATCGGAAATATGGAGCTTATGCATTTTTGCGATCAGTGCAGCACCTGTAGCCGATTTCATCAAAATTGCAAAGTATACGTTTCTAGCAAAGTATACTTTGAGGGAGTAATCATTTATTTTTCCTGAAATGCATTATTTCAAATAGAACTAACAAATGCATGTATTTCATGATTAAAAGTATGCAGAATTATTATACTGAATGTATTACATTATCACAGCCATAATGGCTGTGATAATGTAATAAATTCAGTATAATAAAAATTAATAAATTTATCCTAAAATTGAAAATTTCTCCCTCAAAGTATACTTTGCTAGAAAAGTATACTTTGCAATGTTGGTGAAATAGGCTACTGGTGGAACAACATACTCCCTAGGCTTGATAACGGTATACATGTATATGTGTTGCTTGTTAGAAGCATGGTGGGTGTTTCATTGATGGAATGGCGAACATAATACATATCAGCACAGTCTTATCTGGATCGACACTGGTCGCAAAACCGATAAGTCCCATTCTCCAAGTCACAGCCACATATGAGCACCAGGGATCCGTTTCACTAAACTTCGTACGACTGAAATGTTCGTAAGCGCAAACTTAGGATATAATGGGAATTTCAATTGATGGATTTACATTTATTGAGCATAGGCTGCATATGCAGCCTATGCTCAATAAATGGAAATCCAATAATCCATAATTTTGCACTTACGAACATTTTCGTCGTACGAAGTTTAGTGAAACGCGCCGCACAAACATTCACATCGTGTGTGGTTTTAAGTATTACACGCACATTCACAACCGCCTGCTTAATCTTGCTCAGAATATCAACATCTCTGAACATATATTGGCAATGCCAACTCGCAAACAAGCAATTTGATTGTATGAGCCTGTGCTGTAGCACAGCTCAGGCTCGGCCAATCAAGCTTCTTGAATTTGTTTAAGGAAGAAAAAACAAATATTGGCAAGATTAGCGCAGGTGGAAGTGTATATATCCGAGACACGCCATGTGATTTTGTACCTGCGTAATTTCATTAAATACGTTTACAATATTTTTCATAAATAAGCTCAAAAGTTGACAACATTTTCGGAGTACATGCGGAATATAATGACGCATGTACTCTGTTAATTTTGTCAACTTTACAATAACATTTTTCAACAATATAATCCCGCATGTACTCTGAAAATGTTGTAAACTTTTGACGCCATTTACGGAACATTTTGTCAATTTTGTAAACGTCTATTCAATGAAATTATGCAGATGTCCGAAGGTACAAAATCACATGGCGCGTCTCATATATCCATGTCCTAGTTGTAATGGCCCGTCTGGGGCCCGTTTCATTAAACTTGTACGAATAAGATGTTCGTAAGTGCAAATTTAGGATCGCCTGGAAATTTGAATTCATGGATTTACATTTATTGAGCATAGGCTGCATATGCAGCCTATGCTCAATAAATGGAAATCCAATAATTGTTTACAATAAATCATTGTTAATGTGAAATTTACAGACTATCATAATGTTGCACTTACGAACATTTTAGTCGTACGAAGTTTAGTGACACTGCCCCCTGGTTCTCAACTGACGAAAACTCGCTATGGGCAAATATTTAGCGAACCTTCATAAGGGGCATATCAGGATATTTTTAAAAAATATTATAAAAAATAAAAACGTGTTTTGATCATGGCACTGTGTAAACTGGTTTAATTGAAGATATGTGACGATACTAGGACTGTTGGGTTGTTTCAATGTTCACCGATATCGGTATACATGTAAGCATCAGATTTTCTATCTTGCTGAACGCAAGAAGATAGGAAATCCGATATTTATGTACCTATATCGGTGAAACTATAAACAGCCCAGCGGTCCTAGTATCGTCATATATCTTCAATTAAACCACTTTACACAGGGCTATGATGAAAACACGTTTTTTATTTTCATAGTATTTTTTAAAAAAAAGTCCTGGTATGTCCCTTTAAAGGTGATGGGGTAATGAATACGAGACTACGCTTGCATAATTACTAAGCCCCGTAGTCACTCCACCCCACATATACTCTGGAGGGGGCGGGGGTGCGATTCCGGGGTTGCAATCCCCCATTCAGCCACGGAGTTTACAAAGATCAGTTTACCACCAGTTGGAGTCTGAATTTAAATGCCGTAAACACAGGAAAGTGCATTTCGAAGAGCTCGAAAATAGGACAACCCCCTAGTTGCGAACGGTAACTCTTGTAATTACTCTTGTAACAACCCCCTCCCCCGTTCTCCAAATGCTGGATCCGCCCCTCCCCTATACATGGGTCTCTGTCCCGTCCTCCTTTGTCGTAGCCCCATTTGACACCCTAACAACTGTGTTCACTTTCGAATGTGTCCGGAAGCTGCCCCGCAGGGTACTGTACTCTGTCCGTACTCGCTCCGGCAGCGATTTCCCGAGGAACTTCAAGAACAGCTTCTTGAATTCCTTGCGGAACATTTTACCCGTGATCATGTAAATGTAGAAATTTAAGGCAAAATGCGTAATCCCAATCTCTTCGATCACTCGGCGAATGAGAATATACGTGTAGTAGCGCCGCCATATTGGGTCCGTTTCCTGGGAAGCGCACATGTCACCTTCCTCGAAGTTCAGCACGGACGCGTAGACGATTGTCACGGGAAGCGTGGTAAATATTAGGTAAAACGACACGGCTAGCAACATGATTGTCGTGGCGGAAGTCTTCTGCGAGTGACCTTGAAGTTGGCTTTGCTCAAACCGAGACATGCGGTTCGCCTCACGGATAACTAGCATGTTGAAGCTCAAGACACATAATGGCACAACGAGGAACATACAGAGTTCGGTGACCCATGACCAGATGTTCCAGAAGGACCTGGTTCCCGCTTCAATCTCCTCCTGCCGGATACCACACGTACCGTCCGGTCCGATCGTCCAGAAATAGCCCTGAATAGCACAGATTGCCACGGATAGCGCCGCGAGGAAAACCGTCACAAGCTTCGCTCGCCGTACTGTGCAGTATTGTTCTCGTTTGAACGGGTGGCATATAGAGATGTATCGCTCCACGGTGAATCCTAGCACTAGTAAGGGCGCCAGGTACTGAAACGCCAGGTAAATGATGGTGAACGACTCGCACAGTACGGGGTGGTCCAGAAACTTATGCCCCCAGACCTCGTGCAGTTTATACATCATGTGAAGTAGCAAAAAAATAAAATCCACCAAAGCGAGCGCCGCGAGATAGACACCCGACGAATGACTCATCCGGGGCTGGATCCAAATAAGAAGCGAGAGTATATTGCCGGGGAATCCGATTGCGTAGATGAATGGCGAGATGTAGTGCTCCACGGAATCAATGTCGTTCAGGAGGGTCGAACTCTCGCTGGAACAGTTGTCCATGGTCACGTTGGCGACGTTGCCAGGTAACGTCGTTATCATGGTGACCGATGCCAGGGAATGGGTGATATTCGCGTCTGGCGCCATCACTGTACTCATTGCGTAATCCATTGGTGGTATCTGTAATGAAATGCATCGGGAATAACAGGCTAGCGACATCAAGTCTATCAGGCATGTCAGGCAAGGCTAGAAAACGAGTTGGAATTCCGAGGCTCGCCGAGGAACTCCTATCGTTTCCGAGCCGAATCCGATTAACCTTTTCACGCATATAGAAACACAGGGGCCTGTTTCACTAAACTTCGTACGATTAAAATGTTCGTAAGTGCAAATTTAGGATCGTCTGGATATTTCAATTGATGGATTTACATGTATTGAGCATAGGCTGTAAATCCAATAAATGTTTACAAGAAAACGTAGTTAGTGTGAAATTTACAGACAATCATATTTTGCACTTACGAACATTTTATTCGTACGAAGTTTAGTGAAATTTATCCCAGATTAGTATCGTTTGATTACAAGTTTATCATTAAAGGCCAGGATACGCACAGGAATTCAGAGGCTAGCCGAGGATTTGGTTTGATTGAATGGTGTTTAACGGCCTGTCCACAGCCAAGGTCAATTATGCCGGGTTAATGGCGTCGTATCCCATATGTTACCGGGTGTGATAGGGGTAAATCCCAAAATCAGAACTGAATATTTACAGAAGAAAATATTCAGCCCTGGAATTAGAATAACTTGACCTGGTGCCAGGTCTTCACCACGCCAGAGTCACTTCGCCCCACTCCCCAAAAGTAATATGATTAGTACTAAGCTTATTACTTTTATAATGGGTATGGCCGGATTAAACACTCACGTGCCAGAAAGCCAAAACTGTACCTGAGGGTCAAACCAATGACATCAGGATTCCGTTAAGGATGAAATCCATAGTTAAATGTACCCTTCGCATACTCACAGACAACCGCCGACGGCCAGCCGAGGAACGAATGAAGGAGCATTAACAATTAAACTTCCCACGCTAGTGTATGTCTCCAGGGGCCCGTTTCACTAAACTTCCTACGACTAAAATGTTCGTAAGTGCACAATTATGATAGTCTGTAAATTTCACATTAACACTGTTTTCTTGTAATTAATTGTTGGATTTACATTTATTGAGCATAGGCTGCATATGCAGCTTATGCTCAATAAATGTAAATCCATCAATTCAAATTTGCAGACGATTCTAAATTTGCGCTTACGAACATTTTAGTCGTAATATGTTTAGTGAAACGGTCCCAGGACGCTAACCAGAGTTGCTTCGATAAGGAACGAAGGCACAACTCAAACTAGCCAATCATCCAGCTTGATTTCAAGCATACAGAGCCCTGCAGGGGACGTAGAATTCTTTTTTTTATTAATTCGTTCCCACGAAATAACAATTCGTTCCCTCAGTTTAACAATTCGTTCCCACAAATTAACAATTCGTTCCCTCAAGTTAACAATTCGTTCCCACAAAATAACAATTCGTTCCCACGGGAACGAATTGTTATATCGTGGGAACGAATTGTTAATTCGAGGGAACGAATTGTTAAATGGAGGGAACGAATTGTCATTTCGTGGGAACGAATTGTTATATCGTGGGAACGAATTGTTAATTAATTCGAGGGAACGAATTGTTAAATTGAGGGAACGAATTGTTATTTCGTGGGAACGAATTGTTATATCGTGGGAACGAATTGTTAATTCGAGTGAACGAATTGTTACATTGAGGGAACGAATTAATACAAAAATCCATGTCCCCTGCGGGGCTCCGTACAAACACATTTTGAAATAAATAAATTCACAAATATCGGCAAAATTAGCACAGGCGGCAGTGTACGTGTATGACCGAATTGTATTGATTTTTTACAACGTTCGATTAACTATTCCTCTTTGATAGGCATTGTACAGTATTATTGCAAAATCAGCCGTTTAATGATTTCCCTCCTGGTCCAATTCAGACATTAATCTAGAGCAGATGTCTGATACTACAATACTCATTCCGTTGTAGAACCGATTGATGGTTCTAGTAAAACGATATTGTAGTAACAATTCAGTTTAATTTCCGAAATTTGCATACATATAGGGCTCCGCAACCGCGTGCAAAATATATCATAGTTCATGTCGGGGCAGTTTAAATAGAGGTCTGTCTGTCGGCGTAGTCGTCAGCGACAAACATATGTGGCTGTGACTTGAGAAAAATGGGGCTTACGGTTTTTTGCGAGCATTGTAGATCCGGATCGGCATGTGCGAACGCACAGTCCGATCAGGATCTGCACTGTTCGCCATTGCATCAACAAAATACCCCATCACGCTTCTAACAAACAGCATAGATCGTTAGCAGGCTATATGAGTATGCTATTTGATCAGGAGTTACACTGGCAATGAATTTCATTTGCCCCATTTCTCCAGTCAGAGCCACATATTAACGTATATATGTACAGAGAAAGATGTGCCACATAGGCAATTCGTATGAAAAGGGTAAATGTGCTGTTCATATGTAAAACATATGAATTGCGTACATGAAAACAGCGCATATGAAATATGAATATGAATTTCATATGAAAACTTTTCATACGCATTTCATATGAATAATTTGCATATGAAATTCATATGAAAATTTTGATATGAAATTCATATGATTTGCATATGAAATGCATATGAAGATTTTGTATATGAATTGTATATCGACTTACTCTACATCATTTGCATATGGAATTTTCATATGAAATTCATATGAAAAACATCATATTTATTAAACTGATAAATTTCTTATATATAAAGTCGGAAAACTAGTTCAATAATAAACAGAATACTAAATCATCGCGAATATTAAGATTATATATATTGCAAAACCACATACTCAGATATTGAAGCTACGTGGTTTTGGTTAGCATATTTAGCATACAACATGTGCAATGTATTGAGATTTTAATATAGGAATGAATGGTCTATTTGTGGAATTTATCGGGGTATAAACTTGGAAAAGTCGCGGGAATACTGGACGAAGCGATACAAAATTACAATTTTCGAAATAAAATAATTATTATTTTTTTTTTTTTTCGAAAATTGTAATTTTGTTAAGGCCTCGTCCAGTATTCCCGCGACTTTTCCAAGTTTATATCCCAGATAAATTCCACAAAAAGGCCATTCATTCCTTATAATTCCAGCATTTTAAATAAATTCATCAAGAAAATGTGTTTATTTTCCGTTTTCTTAAGAATTATTTTAACTGCGCCTCACGGTTACGGAAAGTAGTTCGGCTTGGGAGTTTACTGGGATATAAATTTTGAACAGAGACTTGCTGTGGGCCAATCAAATGTTAGGGAATTGTGTAAATATTTGTGTGCTGGAATTATTATACCATACACGGCCAATTATGGAAATATCATGATGTGACTATATAGTCAGCGGAAAGTGGATATGTACATTTCGCGAAGCGGCGCACAAATTGAACGGTTCAACACTGTTGTGTATGGAACGCAAAGTCATCATAAACTCAAATAATTAATGCTATCTCTAAATAATTAGAGCTAGCATTAAATATGTAGAGCTAACTCCAAATAATTTGAAGATCTCTCTAAATCATTTAGAGCTAGCTCTAAATTTAGAGATGGCAATACAAACTTGAGTTTATGCAGATTTGGCGTTCCATGAACGCCAACTAGAAACGCCAACCAGAAACGCCAACCAGAAATGTCGACGACAAGCTACAATACATTCATACGGGTATCAACCACAAACCTGGAAGCCGTTTCACTAAACTACGTAAGACTAACATGTTCGTAAGTGCAAACTTATGATAGTCTGCAAATTTCACATTAGCCATGTTTCTTGTATACGATTATTGTGCATTATTATTATTTGAGCATAGGCTGCAAATGTAGATTACGCTAAATAAATGTAAATCCATCAATTGAAATTTCCAGACGATCCTAAATGTGCACTTTTAGTGAAACGGCCCCCAGACAAGCCGCGTGGTTTTGTGCATGTACGATGAAGATGGGCGGTATCCCATGAACATTGTTTACAAACTTTACGATATTTTCCGTAAATGAAGTCAAATGTTGAGGAAATGTTCGGAGCAAATGCGGAATAGAATTCCGCATTTGCTCTGAACATTTCGTC
Source organism: Conchocele bisecta (assembly GCA_029237695.1). Lineage (NCBI taxonomy): Eukaryota > Metazoa > Mollusca > Bivalvia > Lucinida > Thyasiridae > Conchocele > Conchocele bisecta. The sequence goes on from CM055276.1 coordinate 24,981,204, forward strand.
AACGTGCGACGTCATTTACCGAATATATCCGAGTTTCTGTAAACAGTTTTCATGAAAAATCGCACATCTTCTTAGGTACATAATCACATGACTTGTCTCATTTAATGCCGAATACATAACTGCAGCCGTTGTTCATAGCTGCAACGTTAATAGGCAATTTGTGCATTGGCGATAATCGGAAATGTCGACATTTGATACAGGCCTACATTCAGATTGAAGTTTGAAAGTCACGCGAAATACCAATTACCGTTGTTACATCAGAGCCAGAGAAGTATAATTTATAGAAGATCTTATATGAGCGATGACTATTCCCTCGCCGATAGGCAAGATGGGATATAGCGTTAGTCCACGTGTGTACGTGCGTGTGTACGTACGTACATATGTACGTTAGAAACACCTTTCATTTTTCAATAACTCATGAACCGCTTCACCAATTTTGATAATATTTGGCCACAATGTGTGACTAGGGATGGTGCTTTGTTATGCAAATGAACAATGTCCGACCGACAAACGTCAAGGTCACGGGGATTTCTGTTCCTCCTGTTTGTAGGGCAAAACTGTTAATTATTTTTTATTTCATTACCAAGGCTGCCAGACTGAGTACAACCGACGTTCGACCGCCCAAGGTCAAGGTCACTGAGGACTGTTTTTTTATTATTATTATTATTATCAAGGCTGCCAGCGAGGGGATAAGCTTCGGTGAACGACGCCATTTTTTGTTTAATATTATATGTATTAAACGACTTTACTGAATTCCTAAGAAACGAGGCTAAGTCGAGCTTCTTATGAAATTAGTGGACAAATTTAATAAATGTCTCATTAAATCAACATAAGTATTAAATTATATTTTTTACAGATGAATAACACCATACAATGAAGTTGTACATATCACATGTCTGAGCATAACAAAAATGGTAGCATAGACTCTGATACAAATATATATACATGTACATGTACATGTAGTGCAGTTCATTGATATAGGCAATTAATAGGATATCTGTGTCCACGTGAATAACAGACACGCCATGTTATTTTGTACCCAAGTCTAAGAACATGTGCCATTGTTCATGAAATATATAGAGGATATGCCATCGTACATTTTGAATAGCGGGAAATAATACACGAGTGTGCGTCGGTTTCCGCGCAAGCAACGAGTGAGCGTAGCGAACGAGTTGCTTGCACGGACACGAGCGTATTATTTCCGCTATTCAAACATGTGCGATGGAATATCCTATTTATTACACTTCCACGGCGGATATATATGCATATTTATTCTATTTTTGAGATTATAATCAATGTGCGCATGAATAGTTATTCAATGACGTGTTTTCTCGAGTTTTGACGTTACGTTGTGTGACGTCAAATGTGACGTCATGTAAACTTTTTGAAATCCAAATTACGCAGCTGTTTCTATGAGCCAGATATATTTGAGTGCATGTTTGGAATGTGTTCAATCACATTAACATTCTAGATTAGTCTAGACCCTTTCCAAATTTTGAAATAACTTCATTTTGACTGTATTAAAAATTAAACAGTTTGCATGGTAGCGCGTGGTTTCCAAGAAAACAGGCGCGCAATTACGGGTGTTCTCTTCACGGTGTATTATTTGTAAGGAGTTGATTACGGGTTTTCTCTCACAGCGAAACCCGTGCAAATAATTTGCAAGAGTGCAATAAATGGATATAATCTGTGATATTTTCTGCAAATGACGTCGAACGATGACGAAATTTTCATAGCAAATGCGGAATTGAATTCTGCATTTGCTATGAAAACTTCGTCAACTTTCGACGTCATTTACGGAAACTATCGCAAATTTCGTAAATATTTTTCACGAAATATCGCACATGGCGCGTCTCATTATTATTCCATAGTACTTACTTTATGTTGTTAAATGGAGTCTACCAGGATACCGCATACAGCGCCATCTGTTGTGATCCTCGGCGAATGGGCCTCACATATCCACGGAATTCTGGTATAAAACACTGCAATGCAAACAATTATATATGAATGTATAGATTTATTATTATATTCCTACCCATGAAATACATAGTTATACGACGTAAATAAAAGTCGTATGTTCTCATCGATGAAATAAACATCTTCCAGTGAAAATACGACTACTTCCGCTATCTATATTCATAACGCGCATCTGCCGGACTGCAAATGGGCTGAAAATACACATTCATTACCGTATACAGTCTAAAAAAACTGCTAATTTCCATGGAGCGGTATATAATAAATAGAATATTCATATTTTTGCAAAAAATATGACACATATGTTCATCTCGTGGTGTGAAATGTCCATATTTCACAACACTCGATGAACATATATGTCATATTCGTTGCAGAAATATGAATATCCTCTACGTATTGTTGCTTCAAAGTATGTTATAATCCGGATTTCTCCAGTGACAGTCACATATGTGTTGTAAATGCTATATATACTCCCCGTTTCTCCAGTCCAAGTCACGTATCTGTCGCAAATGTCACAAACCTCATTTCTCCAGTCACAGCCACACATCTGTTGCAATTGTCAGAAGCCCCATGTCTCCAGTCACAGTGACATACAGTGGGGTCAGCGTGTAAGTGCACACACAAACGAACACGACAGGTTGGAACCAACCTGTCGTGTTCGTTCGTGTGTGCACTTACACGCTGACCCCACTGTATTTCAATCATAAAAAAAAAATGTAAATATTTTTCTGCATTTTTTCTCATTTCGCATCAAAAGTGTATGTTGTTACCACTCAGTTGAACCGTCTCGGCGAGACGGTTCAACTGAGTGGTAACAACATACACTTTGGGTGGGTAGCTAACCAACCTGTCGTGTTCGTTCGTGTGTGCACTTACACGCTGACCCCACTGTATGGGGATATGACCGGAGAAATGGGGCTTATGGGTTTTGTGATCAGTGTAGCTCCTGATCAAATATCATACCCATGTAGCCCGGTATCGATCCATGTTGCTTGTCAGGAGCATGTCGGGCTTTCCATTGATGGAATGGCGAACACAGATGCGGATGCACAAACTGCACAGGCTGATCTGGATCTACAGTGATTGCAAAACCCATAAGCCCAATTGCTCTCACAGTCACATATCTGTTGTAATTGCCATAAGCTCATTGTCTCCAGTCACAGTCAGCTATTTGTTGCCAACGCTATTATCTTTATAACAGTCACATATATGTTGCAAATGCCATAAGCCCTATTTCTCACGTAGATATCTGGGGCCCGTTTCACTAAACTTCTTACGACTAAAATGTTCGTAAGTAAGTGCAAATTTAAGATCGTCTGTAAATTTCAATTGATGGATTTACATTTATTGAGAATAGGCTGCATATGCAGCCTATGCTCAATAAATGTAAATCCATTAATTATTTACAAGAAAACATTGTTAATGTGAACTTTACAGACTATCATAATTTTGCACTTACGAACATTTTAGTCGTACGAAGTTTAGTGAAACGGGCCCCTGTTGCAAATACCACATCACCGCCTGCACTAATCTTGCCAATATTTGTCATCATTTCATTTCTAGCAGCTTGATTGGCTAAGACTGAGCTGTGCTACTACATTGATTGTGATATTAGATTGTTAATATATAGAGAATAGTAGGCTAGTACCGTGAAATGGGAAAACATATCTGGCAAGGCTTAGGAAACGGGATGGGCGAGGCTCTGCCGAGCACATCCCGTTTCCGTGCCGCGACAGATATGTGTTCCCATTCACGGCACTAACCTACTATTCTATTTATCACGTCAACACCTACAAATGGCTTTACAATGCAAAAATATAACCCCAGCCCATATACATATTCATACGCAGTGATGAGGTCGTATTGACAGGATATCAAACATGTTTCACGGCACCGTGTTTCACGGCACATACGCATTGTGTTGACGGGATAAATGTCGAATGACGGGATAAATGTCAATTGTCAACAGAAACGTCGACATCTGGACAAGATTAACGCAGGCGGTTGTGTATAAGCCCCATTTCTCCAGTCACAGCCACATATCTGCTGGAACTAACGTAAGGTACATTTCCCCAAACCAGCGGTAAATATAAGGTTCATCATGCACATCATCAGATCATGGTCTATGTTATGATATTAATTCGGTGGCAGCTGGCCATGATCGCATGTTATTAATGGTCAGTCACTCGCCATGCGTGCTTGACCCAGTCCTATTTTATGGCCAGCCACCGCGATGATTAATTGATGCTTACGTTTAACGGCCGTACTGACTATATATGGACTTGCACGCCGTCTGCATAAAGCAAAACTAAAAATAAATAAAAAAGAGAGAGACATTTGTCTGATTTTAGTGTTGATGCCCGTCAGTGGCCCTATTCTTGGGTATTTCTGTTGTACAGAACAGAACAGAACAGAACGGTTCTATTAGTGTTGTAGGTAATAGCCACCACGCGTATTCAACCTGACCTAACATGTGGCTGTGACTGGAGAAATGGAGCCTATGTTTTTGCGACCAGTGTAGATCCAGATCAGCGTGTCTCATCAGGATTTTTCATATTTTTTGGAACCAAAAATACCCCTTTTTCATAAATGGACTAGTCTGAAAATCACTTTGTGATGATTGGATTGGCTGCAAATTTAACATATCAAAATCCATTCCAGTTACTTAGGGGTGAAAGGGTTACGTCTCATCAGGATCTACACAGTTTTCAAACATGACAACGTGGTGTTTATCTTAAATCAACTTCAGAGAGACCGTGGAACGGCTCGAGTCGGCCAGACTCATCAGGGTCTACACTAATTGCAAACATTGACAATATCATCTGTGGTGTTTAAACCTTAACCTAAATCAACCCCGTACACAACTGCCTGCGTTAATCGTGCTCATATTATCATTATGTCACATCGCAATCAAGAAAGTTGATGTCTGAACCTGAGCTGTAACACAGCTCAGTCTCAGCACATCAAACTGCTTGATTTGAAGCACAACATTCAAGTATTTTGAAATCACCCGGATTATCAACGATTCTGAACATCTATCAGCAATGTCACATCGGAATCATGCAACTTGATGCCTGAGCCTGTGCTGTAGCACAGCTCAGGCTCAGCCCATCAAGCTACTTGATTTCAAGCACAACATTCAAATACTTTAAGGTAAAGAAATTAGCAACTATTAATAAGATTAGCGCAGGCGGTACACAAATCCTCGCCTTAGAATTCAGAATTTCAACTGGGTTACGTTTTAAAACGTGCCGTCAACATACAACCAAAATAAACTGAACGTACACCGTTATCCCATTAGCACTAATAATACATTAATTCCGTCCCGAGTCAGATATCGAACACGTACATAGCACGTGCCACACAAAACTCAGAAACTAGCGCATCGGTTGTGGAATTCAAATGCGGAGTGTTGCTTGAATTTTAAAATTCGGATCATTGAGTTAGGTCGACAAGAACTGCGTACACATTAACCTATGGAGATTTTAGACCAGCGTAGATCTTGATCATTTGTATGTTAGCAGAGTCCCGTTGAGATTAAATGTTTACTACGCAACCGCGTCATGCCCAGATTATCAACGCTTTTGAACATTTATCAGGGCCTGAAAATATCAGCTGTTACCAGTAGGTCCGGGACCTAACAAGGAAAAAGGTGAAAGGTCCGAGGAATTTTTGGAAGGTCCGAGAGGATAATCGCTAAAATAACGGTAGAAATATGTGTCTGTTTCATGCAAAATGTCGCGTCTGACAATATTGAAAATGCCAATTCGCAATCAAATCATTTGATTTGTCTGAGACATTCAAGCCGCTTGATTTCTGGCACAATATTCAACTAATTTGAAATAAAGAAATTGACAAATAATGGCAAGATTAGCACAGGTGGTAGTGGTGAGTGTATCGACCGTACAGGTGTGCTTCACACATTAACGTGTTTCTCTAATGCTACCATTTTGTCTACGGGTGCATTCCATTAAATGCAGTACATCCACGAAATATTTTCCTAAATTAGCTGTCAAAACAAATTTTAATCTGGATTTCAATTTTGCACTTACGAACTTCTTAGTCGTACGAAGTTTAATGAAACGGACCCCTGGGGCCCGTTTCACTAAACTCCGTACGACTAAAATCGTCTCGAAATTTCAATTGATGGATTTACATTTATTGAGCATATACAGCTTACATGTATGCTCAATAAATGTAAATACAATAATTGTTTACAAGAAAACACTGTTAATGTGAAATTTACAGACTATCATAATTTTGCACTTACGACCATTTTAGTCGTACGAAGTTTAGTGAAACGGGCCATTAATGCTGGTCCTGGGCTAAATTGGCCGCCAATGCATTAGTGTAATGTTTTCGCAGCCAAACATATGACCAAAAACGTAAAAGTTTAGCTACACAATTTAACCTCTATTTATTGCATGAAATGTGTATTTGCTATTGAATATCACAGTGTATTAACTTATCATAATACACTAGTGTTTTAAATAAATGTGCAAAATGAAAACGACTTCAGAACCCACGGTCCGGCTTCAAAAATAATGTTTTGACTCGTTAACTGATTTCAAAAGGAACTTGACATAGACTCGTTTTTATAAAATTGTTGCTCGTGCAATTGCTGTACTGTAAATAATGTTGTGAGCTCAAACCCATTATAAATATTTGCAATCAACCATGTTTAACCCTTTGAACCCGAAAGCCCGCTATAGCGGTTTATGCAAACAGTGCAGATCCAGATGAGCCGGCTCGTAACGAGCCGTCTCATCAGGATCTGCACTTTTTGCAAGTAATTTTTATATTTCTTAGAACAAAAACACCCCCTTTTCATAAATGGACGAATCTGAAAATCATTTTGTGACCATTGGATTGGTCGGGACATTAGCATATCACAGTCCATTCCAGTTCCTTAGGGTTGAAAGGGTTAAACTACAAAACAGTCAACGCATGTATTGAATGAATACCATATTAAATCAGCACTCATGTAAGATCCTCTATTTTCGTATAACCAATCCAGTTGTATATTCGCTCAATCCGATCAGATTCTACATTGCCATTTACATGTGATATTTACAATTAATTATTCAATACGGAGTTAATCATTATTACAAATCTCCAGCCATCCCGGAAACGTTATCCTGTTTTCACTATGCATATAAATGATAGGATATTTCAGTTTTCAATATCGTTCTGACACGTTACGTCAAATATTCATTAGCCTGGTGTGGTATGTTGCAAAAATCGAAGAAGCAGTTTATGATATTGCTGCATGGGGATGTTACATACAGCGAAACCTCTCTAAACCGGACACCCTGGGAGGTCCCAGGGTGTCCGGCTTAGAGAGGGTTCACTGTAAATCGAGCATTTGATCGTTCTGGGCCATATGTGTGTGCTATGCGGTCACGAACACACATTGTTGCCGGAGATAAATGACCAAGAACCGCATCAAAAATAAGATCACAGGTGTTTTCTTGGTGTCCGGTTTAGAGAGGTTCCAAATGTACTACAAATACACACTGCCATTAGGGTAGCATGATCCTACATATCTCTTTTTATCCCGTCAACACAGTGCGTATGTGCCGTGAAACACGGTGCCGTGAAACATTTTTGATATCCAGTCAATTACTATTTTTGCATTTTACAGCCATTTGTAGGTGTTGACGGGATAAATAGAATAGTAGGTTAGTGCCGTGAATGGGAAAACAATATCTGGCGCGGCACGGAAACGGGATGTGCTCGGCATAGCCTCGCCCATCCCGTTTCCTGAGCCTTGCCAGATATTTTTTCCCATTGATGGCACTAACCTACTATTCTCTATCTATTTTCCTTATTTCTGAACCAAAGTATATGTTGTGACCACTCATTTGAACCGTCTCGGCGAGACGGTTCAAATGAGTGGTCACAACATATACTTCTGATGAGAAATAAAGAAATTATTGAGCCTTGCCGGATATTTTTTCCCATTCACGGCACTAACCTACTATTCTCTATATCTGTAGCTCTGTACTACGAAGCCCCACATGGGACATGTTTTTTTTATTAATTAGTTCCCACGAAGTAACAATTCGTTCCATTTAACAATTCGTTCCATCGAACTAACAATTCGTTCCCACGATGTAACAATTCGTTCGCACGAATTAACAATTCGTTCCCACGAAATAACAATTCGTTCTTTCGAATTAAAAATTATTTTCCAGGAAATAACAATTCGTTCCCTAAATTTAACAATTCGTTCCCTCGAATTCACAATTTGTTCCCACGATATAACAATTCGTTCCCACGAGTTAACAATTCGTTCCCTCGAATTATCAGTTCGTTCCCTCGAATTATCAGTTCGTTCCCACGAAATAACAATTCGTTCCCTCAATTTAACAATTCTTTCCCTCGAATTAACAATTAATAATTCTACGTCTCCTGCGGGCTCCGTGCTGTACTAGAAAGTGAAAGTGATGGGTTTAACGTTCCACCAACAGCTAGGGTCATGTAGAGACGGGACCACAGTTTAAAGTCTCATCCGACAGACCATTGAGATGGAAATACTATGAAAGTATTTTTGATGCCTAAGGCGAAGTTTGAACCCAGAACCTCCGGATTAGAAGTCGGTGTTCTAGGCAACAATCCATCCCCCGTACTGTACTAATTTGCATATTGTATAAATATCCGTAAAATATCGAGTAGTTGCAAAAACGCTAATTACATCTCCAGTACAATTTATTGCGGAAACTTCACTCTGCAAATACCTCTATGATACCTTTATGATGATTTCTGTAGCCCATTTCATCAACATTGCAAAGCATACTTTAGTAGCAAAGTATACTTTGAGGGAGAAACTTTCAATTTTATGATAAATTTATTAATTTTTATTATACTGAATTTATTACATTATCACAGCCAATTTGGCTGTGATAATGTAATAAATTCAGTATAATAATTCTGCATACTTTTAATCATCAAATATATGCATTTGTTAGTTCTATATGAAATAATGCATTTCAGGAAAAATAAATGATTACTCCCTCAAAATATACTTTGCTAGAAAAGTATACTTTGCAATGTTGATGAAATAGGCTACTGGGCTCTAATGGACGGAGGTTTCTCCTTGTTTAGCCCAAAATCTTGCAGTAATTCTTCGGTTACTTGGATTGGTGCATTCTTGCATAGTGTATAAAGTATATTTAGGGTACTGAGGCCGTTTCACTAAACTTCGTACGACTAAGATGTTCGTAAGTGCAAATTTAGGATCGTCTGGACATTTCAATTGATGGATTTACATTTATTGAGCATAGGCTGCAAACGCAGCCTACACATGTATGCTCAATAAATGTAAATCAAATAATTGTTTACAAGAAAACATTGCTAAATAAAATGTGAACTTTACAGACTATCATAATTTTGCACTTACGAACATTTTAGTCGTACAAAGTTTAGTGAAACGGACCACAATTGTGTGGTTCAAATGTCACAGTCGATAATATACGTATATATTATACATATACATCATGGTTAAAACTGGTATATAATAGCATGGTTCCAGCACTGGTCCAGCTTTGACTTAACGTCAGTTGTGTCTTTAGCAAATCACTACCGTATTGTCCGTTACTAAGTGGTTTGAAGACTATGTTTCCGCAACTAGATTACAATGCCCACAACAATTGTAAAACGTGTACAGTACCGACTACGCTAACCTTGCCAACAGTTTCTTTCTATTTTAAAATACTTGAATATTGTTCTTCAAATCAAGCAGTTTGGTTGTCTGAGCCTGAGCTGTGCTACAGCTCAGGCTCAGACAATCAAATTGCTTGGTTGCGAGTTGGCATTGCCAATAGATGTTCAGAAACGTTGAGAATCTGGGCAATATTAACGGAGGCGGTTGTGCTACAGTTCAGGCTCAGACAACCAAATTGATTGATTGCGAGTTTACATTGCCAATAGATGCTCAGGAACGTTGGCAATCAAATTAAATTGAAACATGTCATAATCTTGTTGTATACAATATACGTTTTATAATTATACGAAATTACATGTACTAACATCTCGTATATCACGTGTTGACAAGGTTAATGTGACTGATAGACAGATAGCGCATATGTACGGAACCCCGCAGGGACGTAGAATGCTTTTTTTCATTAATTAATTCACACGAAATAACAATTCGTTCCCACGAATTAACAATTCGTTCTCACGAAATAACAATTTGTTCCCACGAATTAACAATTCGTTCCCTCAATTTAATAATTCGTTCCCACGAAATAACAATTCGTTCCCACATTAATTCGTGGGAACGAATTGTTATTTCGTGGGAACGAATTGTTAATTTGAGGGAACGAATTGTTAAATTAAGGGAACGAATTGCCATTTCGTGGGAACGAATAGTTATATCGTGGGAACGAATTGTTAACTAGAGGGAACGAATTGTTAAATTGAGGGAACGAATTGTGACTTCGTGGGAACGAATTAATTAAAAAAATCCATGTCCCCATGCGGGGCTGTGATAATGTATTAAATACAGATAGTGAATGTTATTATATTACATACATATAATCATCAAACAAATGTCAAATATAAAATTGCTTTTTTTGTTTACGAAATAACACACTTCAGTATCAACAAATAATAATTACTCCCACAAATTGCACTTAGGTAGATAAGTGTACTAATCTTGATCTAATCTTAATATAATCTTAATCAACTTCTTTATTTCAGAATAATTGAATAGTTCGCTTCAAGTTGAAATGAAGTAGCTTAAGTGAACTAGCAGATTCGGAATAAAACTGGCCACGTATTACAAACACCCCATTTTATTAGCTGCAGTCACAAATACAAAATATGCGAACTATAAAATTTACTGTAAACAAACAGATGACATCGTAAATGTAGCCCACATTGCCGAACTCATTTGTATACCATCCATCAGATTCACGCAATGATGCAGCTCATATTTAACTCTTTGCATGCTAGCGGTGAAAATAACAATCAACAAATTACGAGTTATGTTTCTTATTTCTCTCTGTAAATATGTCTTGGAATTTCATTAGAATTGAGTCCGGAGGACTCAATTCTAATGAAATTCCAAGACATATTCGTGATATTTATTGGGAGAAATAAAAGAAGCTATACTAAATTGTCGCCTGGCATTTTTGAAGTATTTATAGCAAACACATTTCCCAGCATGCAAATAGTTAAAGGTACATGCCCACTCAATAGGTTATACTATATGGAGACAGATAGTTTGTATATTATATAGATATGACATTTTTGTAGCAAAATAAACATTCATTCACCATTACCCCACGTATTGATTGACATTATTATACATTTTATATCAGACGTATATCAGGGGTGATAACCGTGTTTCCTTAAAATATTAACGAACATTACTATTTATTCTCTGTCTTTATTTTTTGATGTGCAACATACATACTTTATAATCTGTGGAAAATTTAATTTTTTCAGGTTACGCATTTAATTAGTAAATAATTAAAAAATATCATGCCTCATTTGCATATGAAAATAGCCTGATACCACCGCGAGTCACTCTCAGTAAAATGTATATTACTAAATGATTATGTCTGTATAGCGGGCACTCGTAATTTTTAGAACTGATGGAATAGTGACACACTTATATAAAGAACATTCTGTGCCTACCGAGTGGGCATGCCCCTTTACAATAGGAAATTATTCCCCTATCATAAAGCCGTATTTCGCCGATACCGCTTTCGAAAGAAACACCACTATTTAGCATAAATGACGTAGAAAGTTGACCTCACTTGACCTCACTTGTGGCTTAACATCTCTACACAGTCGTCTGTGTTAATCTTGCCCGGATCATCAAAGTTTTCTGAACATATATTGGCAATGCTAACTCGCAATCAAGCAATTTGATTGTCTGAGCCTGAGCTGAACATATATTGGCAATGCTAACTGGCAATCAAGCAATTTGATTGTCTGAGCCTGAGCTGTAGCACAGCTCAGGCTCAGACAATCAAGCTGCTTGATTTCAAACACAATATTCAGGTATTTTGTAACGAAGAAATTTACAAATGTTGGCAATATTAGCGCAGGCGGTAATGTTTCTACATGTAGGTCATATTAAGTTCACAGGCCTCGAATGTAACAGGGCCCTTATTGTCGTCGTTGCGGGTCATATGCATGTATTGACTGATATAATTTATCCGCGCTATATTTAACGAGATGTATTTGTTAATTATGCAGATGAATATTCATGAGCTTCATAAATAACGTTCAAATCGTATTGATGACATTGCACCAAACTGACAGTCGATAATATGACTGGACGAGTTCAGGTATAAATTACCGTCTGTAAATGTTTTTTTATTGTTGGCTGAGACTGAGCTGTGTACGGCTCAGAGTCAGACAATCAAATTGCTTGACTGCGAGTTGGCAAAATGCCAATACAATATCGCATGCACACATATTGCTAATATTTGTTAATTTATTTATTTTTAAAACGTGAACATTGTGCTTGAAATCAAGCAGCTCGGTTGGCTGAGCCTGAGCTGTGCTACAGTTCAGACTAAAACAAACAACTTTCTTGACTTCGAGTTGGAATTACGAATACAAAACAGCATGCGCTAATATTGCCAATATTTGTCAAATGGATATTTCAAAATACTTGAATATCCAGTGTGCTCGAAATCAAGCAGCCCGATTAGCTGATCCTGAGCTGTGCAAAAACTCAGAGTCAGACAATCAAATTGCTTGATTGCGAGTTGGCCTTGCAAATAAATGTTCAGAAGCGTGAAAAATCTGGGCAAGATTAACACAGGCGGCTGTGTATATAGAGAATATTAGGTTAGTGCCGTGAATGGGAAAAAATATCTGGCAAGGCTCAGGAAACGGGATGGGCGAGGCTCTGCCGAGCACATCCCGTTTCCGTGCCGCGCCAGATATGTTTTCCCATTCACGGCACTAACCTACTATTCTATTTATCGCGTCAACACCTACAAATGGCTGTAAAATGCAAAAATAGTATTGACTGGATATCAAAAATGTTTCACGGCACCGTGTTTCACGGCACATACGCACTGTGTTGACGGGATAAAATGCATTAACCACCAAATGAATTGCCCCCGTGTCCGACACAAACTCAAATAACTAGACAACTGGGGGCCGCCGTTTCACTAAACTCCGTACGCCTAAAATCTTCGTAAGTTCAAAATTATGATAGTCTGTAAATTTCACATTAACATTGTTTTCTTGTAAATAATTATTGGATTTACATTTATCGAGCATAGGCTGCATATGCAGCCTATGCTCAATAAATGTAAATCCATAAATTGAAATTTACAGACGATCTTAAATTTGCACTTACGAACATTTTAGTCGTAAGAACTTTAGTGAAACGGCCCCCTGGTGCCCGTTTCACTAAACTTCGTACGATTAAAATGTTCGTAAGTGTAATTTAGGATCGTCTGGAAATTCAATTGATGGATTTGCATTTATTGAGCATAGGCTGCAGCCTATACTCAATAAATGTAAATGCAATAATTGTTTACATGAAAACAGTGTTAATGTGACATTTCCAGACGATCCTAAATGTGCACTTACGAACATTTTAGTCATAAGAAGTTTAGTGAAACGTTCCCATGTACTATTTACCCTGTTCAAGCCTAAATACCGTAACGCCAATATGTGCAAACACAGGCATTAGGCGTGTTTCGGCTTTCATCGGTATAACTCTATATGCTAAAAAAATCAAAATGTTCTCATTACTGCAATTGTCCTAAATAGCATTGAAAATCTAAGCTGCAACTTTGTGAAAGATTGACAAACTCTCCAGGGAGTAGGATAGACACATCAGTAAAAATGTCAATTGGTGACATTGTATGACGATAGCAATAATGTAACTTTTATAATGGAATACATAAAATGCCATAGCCATCACGACCTCTGCACACGCACTGAGGTCGAGCGCCCGATACAACACTAAATTTATATTATTTCATTTAATAAACTTCTGAATGCTGATCTTACTACATTTATATACATTGCCAGATATACGCAGGCGTATCTCTCTCTCTCTCTCTCTCTCTCTCTCTCTCTCTCTCTCTCTCTCTCTCTCTCTCTCTCTCTCTCTCTCAATCTCTCTCTCTCTCTATCTCTCTCCCTGTCTCTCTCCCTGACTATCTCCCTGTCTCTCTCCCTCTCTCCCTCCACTTCTTTTCGTGTTCACTATCTGTCATTTTGCTTGCATTGTCATGTTGATTGTATGTTTGCTACTTACTATTGTGCTCACGGGCCAGCATGGCTTAAGCAACAAACGATTATTCAAATATTACATAATTATACCCATTTTTAAATAAATGGATGGGTATATTGTTTTCGTCAGGGGTGTTCGTCCGTCTATCCGCCCGTCTGTACGTAATGGCACACGTTCTGTGTCTTAGATTGGTGGAGCACGTGCACATGTTCGATGTCATAGATGGTTGGAGGTGTCAGTGGGAGGTGTAGTCGAAGACAGAAGAAACGAATGCAACGTATTTCTTAAGCGCCTAAGCACATTGTGTCTGAGATGGTCATTGTTTTTTTTAAAGAAACAATTAAATTAGCACGCATGTAAAATCCTTTATATAGTCAGATGAATTCTCCAAAAATCGTGTTTATTCCTCTAATAAGCCCCATTTTCCCATGACCAGTAACAGTTCGTACCAGCGGAAGTTGGGCATTAAGTCTGGACATTACTGTCCGACACAGATATCTTATCTATTGGAGGAAATATATTCCTTATTGGCCAAGCACTACAAAATGCATGGTAACGGCATCAGAGGCTTTTGAATATGTTAATATATTTATGAGGAGTGTCGTAACTGCAGCATTAAGGGAGCTCCATAAGATCCCATCACGAACTCCCTATACACGTGATAAATAGTTAATGTTTACACTATCGCCTAGATGAAAATCTTACCAATATTCAGCAATGTCTTTATTTCCAAATACTTGCATGTTGTTCTTGAAAGAAAGCAGTTTGATTGTCTGAGCCTGAGCTGTGCTACAGCTCATGCTCAGACAATCGAACTGCTTTATTGCGAGTTGGCACTGCCAATAGATATTCAGAAACGTTGATAATCGGGGCCGGTGGATGTGTAAGTTTTCTTACCGCTCTTGGATAGCGGTTTGGCGAATGACGGTTATCGGTTCTATCAGGGACATTCGATGTATTTTTAGACGAAGAATATTAGGGTTGAGCTCGGAAAAAAATAAGCGAAAGCTGAAATTTTCAGAAAATGACCAAAATAGCATTTTTATTTGATCCGACCCAGACAGTAGTCGGCGAATTCCGATAGTTAAACCAGTTATGTTCGGAATACGCGTTTACGCGTAAGAAACTATTGAAATGTTTTCTTTCCTTTTATATTATTTCTCAACGAAATGAAAATATATGTTGTGACTACTCATGTGAACCGTCTTCATGAGACACTTCAAATGGTATCGATATATATTCTGAAGAAGGTGTAGTTTAGTCTGTTATTCGCGTTGATCGTTTATTTGATACCGTTATCCCGGTGCAAGCTGCGATATAAACACGCTGTATACTTGATATTCATATTTACATTAACAAAGGTATTACCGAGCGAGTTTTGCTTTGCTTAGAGATGTTTACAACGGCAGTGCTTCGAACTCTAGGTATTAAATATGTATTATCGCATCTTTGATACATTTTCGAGTTTTGTTTCTGCAATGTATGGACATGATGATGTGATAACACAGTTACATCACGTTCGTCCGCATGTACGAGGAGATAATCCGCGAGCTGAAGCTCGCGGATTATCTCCTCGTACATGCGGACGAACCGTGACCTACTTGTGGCTTCATATTTACATTTAATACAGATGTTACCGAGCGAGTTTTGCTTAGAAATGTTTACAGTGTGCACTGCTTCCAACAATTGTGCACTGATATTAAAGGTACATGCCCACTCAGTAGGCACAAACTGTTCTTTATATCAGAGACATCATCAAAGACATTTTCTGGCAAGATAAACATATATTTACCATTACCCCACGTATTGATTGCCATTATTATTATACATTTCATAGCAGTCGTACATTTCCACACTGATATCAGGGCCGATAACCGTGTTTCCTTAAAATTTGAACGCACATTACTATATAGTTCCTGTATTTATTTTTGATGTGCAATGATCATACTTTATAATCTGTCGAAAATATTATTTTTTCAGGTGACGCATTTAAATAGTATACGTAATTAAAATATAGCATGTCTCATTTGCATATGAAAATAGCCTGATACCACCGCGCGTCACTATCAGTAAAATAAACATTACTAAATGAGTATATGTGTCCGTCTAGCGGGCACTCGTGATTTTTAGAACTGGTGGAATAGTGACACACCTATACACTTATTTAATTCATATAAAGAACATGTTGTGCCTACTGGGGTGGGCATGTACCTTTAAATATGTAATACATAACATAATGCAATTACATGTACATGTATTATTCAACTTGTACACTGCCGCCTGCGCTAATATTGCCAATATTTGTCAATTTATTTCAATATACTTGACTATTGTGTTTGAAATCAAGCAGCTCGATTGTCCGAGCCTGATCTGTACTACAGCGCAGGCTCGGACAATCAAACTGCTTGCGTGCGAGTTGGCATTGCGAATAGATGTTCAGAAACGTAAAAACATATTTTCCGTCAGTAAAAATATTCAGAACGTAAACAAATATATTTTCATTCCAGTGCTCTGTCAAAATGTCATTAAACCCAATGGGCCGACAATAAATTCTGGCGGTTTTAAAATTAAGACAAATCTATATTTCGTTGTGGAACGATGAAAATGGAAGACGGTTCGCAGAAATGTGCAATCGTATATCCAAAGGCTAGCACGGTTATATGGAGCTTAAGGATCTTATACGAGTGATGACTTAATATGATATCTTATTGCATAAAGTAGACTTTCACACGGTGTAATACAAATCATAATATACTAGCGTAAAAAAATATGCAAATGAGACCGGTACAGAAAACACGATATGCGGTGATTACAGCTTCACCGAATGCAATAAATAAAATCTAACATTTGTAATGGTTTAATATGACATTTATTAAACTCGTTGACGTATTTCATAAGAAACTCAGCATAGCCTCGTTTCTTATGAAATCAAGTAAACTCGTTTAATAAATATCATATTAAATCATCACTCATGCAAGATCCTCTATGTATTAAATCGTCCCTCATTCATCTCGTGTACTGATTTCATAAGTAAAGAGGCCATGGCGAACTCAGCGAGTTTAATAAATATCATGAACTCTTTTAATAATGCTAGCGGTGAAAATAACGGCCAACAAACTAGGAGAATATTTCTCTCTGTAAATATGTATCGGAATTTCATTAGAATTGAGTCCAGTGGACTCAATTCTAATGAAATTCCGAGACATATTTGTGATATTACCAGGGAGAAATAAAAGGAAATGTAATGAAGTTTCGTTCGCTTTTTTGACTATGTATAGCCCACAAGTTGTCCAGTAGTATGAAAAATGTTAATACACTGTGCAGTCTCACAATAAGAATATAACGGATTAGATGTGTGTAAGTACATGTGTATATTCAACTTCAACGGTATATTCAACTTGACCGTTCCATCTATCATTGATTAGTAATCATAATTTAACAATGCAAATAAATAAGTACACAAATACAAACTTTAATAAATAAATAAAATAAAGGAATGGTGCTTTAACTTCCATGTATCACCGTTTACTGTTGATGCCACTTTAAACATTTATTTGCTTCTCTAATTCCAATAATTCAAATATCCACTTTTTATATGCATTCGGAAAAAAATAAATAATACGATTTTAATTTATTTCTATTTATACCACTATAAACCATTATTTGTTGCTCTAATTTCATTAATTCTAATACCCAGATTTCATAGTTTCGGAACAACATATTAAATAATACCTGAAACGTCGCCGAATAATCCAGTTATAACATTCGCCACATGAGCGACCTTACATAATATCACCGACGTGGGAACGTAATCCACGATTAACTAACATCCGTACACTGAAAAGTAACAATGACAGCGAGAAAATGCACACACACACACACACACACCGTCCAGCAACAAATCACACCGTATTCGCCACCAGTTGCAAGTCTTCTGACAAACAAATAACTGCTCACAAGCCCACAGGCAAACTAGTAACTGCTCACAATCAATCCCGCTATAATTCACCTGCAACCCACAAATCACACAGGTCAGCTATCAAAGCGCTGTATCAATGGCGGAAATGCTAATGTACACGAAAGTAATTTTATCGGCACACGAGAAAGCTGGCGCTTGTATCCGCGGCTGGCTAACCGTTGCAGCCTACACTATCGCCTGCGCTAATTTTGCCATTTTCTCAATTCATTTCTTTTCAAAATACTTGACTAGTTTGCTTCAGTGGCAGAAATGCTAATGCACACGAAAGTATTTTTTATAGGCACACGAGAAAGCTAGCACTCGTACGGACTATAGCTGGCTAACCATTGCCACATACACACCTACCTGCGCTAATCTTGCCAATTTCTCAATTCATTTCGCAGTCACGGTAATGATAGCGCGATACACTATCGTCTATTACTTTCATATTGCGCTTGACTGACTGAAATCAAGCAGCCTGATTGGCTGAGCATGAGCTGTGCATTGAAGCGTTGATACTCTGCTCAAGATTAACACAGGCGGATATGTACCTGGTATGTGGTCGTGACACCAGGCTTACGATATGTGTGGCCGATCTAGCTCTCGGCCTGTGGTTGGCAAATGAAGTTTACATAATGTGTGGCCCGTCTATTGCCCGATCTGTTGGTGTGACTGCACTAAGCCGCAATCAGACCACGGTTCGTCCGCATGTACGATGAGATAATCCACGAGCTATAGTGATCGTACATGCGGTTGAACGTGATCTAACTGTGTTATCACATCCTCGTGTCCATGCATTGCTCATGTGCTGTGTAAATGCAGAAACAAAACTCGAAAATGCATCAAAGATATTATGCCATACTAGTATGTGACTTGAGGCTTAACCCTCACTACGCGGGAGACGAAAATGGTCGTCTGCTGTTTTTCATTCTTGCCTTAATTCTTAACAAAAAACCTGTTTTGACAGCGCTGCCAAAACAGGTTTTTATCGAGAAATATTTAAAATAAAACATTTCCAGCAGACGACAACATTTAATTCAGCATAGTGAGGGTTAAAGGTACATGCCCACTCACTAGGCATAAAATGTTCTTTATATCAGAGACATCATCTGAGACATTTTCTGGCAAAATAAACATTCGTTCACCATTACCGCACATATTGATTGACATTAGTATACATTTTATATCAGAAGTTAATTTCCACACTGATATCAGTGTCACGGTACGTAACTCACTGTGGGGAGGAAATGTGTATTCGTGCCCGGCTAGCTCAGTCGGTTAGAGCGATGGTAAGATAAACCAGAGGTCCCGGGTTGGAGCCCCGGGCCGGAGCACATTTTTCTCACCCTGTGACATTTGGCGCCCAACTAGGGACCGTGACTGATATATATATACTACCCAAAATGTAGCAAATATATGGAATTCAGAGACGAATTAAATATAGAATTCAGGGACGAATTCAAATTTGGCGGGGAAGTATGTCGCGGTACGTAACTCACTGAGGGGAGGAAGTGTGTATTCGTGCCCGGCTAGCTCAGTCGGTTAGAGCGATGGTACGGTAATGCAGAGGTCACCGGTTCGAGCCTCGGGTAGGATATGCATCTTTCTCATCCTGCGATAAAAGTCTTTCTTTAAAATGTTAACGGAAATTGCTATTTATTTTTCTGTATTTATTTTTAGATGGTGTGCACTGATTATACTTTATAATCTGTTGAACATATTATTTTTTCCAGGTGACACATTTAATTAGCATACATAATTAAAACATATCATACCTCATTTGCATATAAAAATAGCCTGATATCACCGCGCGTCACTATCAGTAAAACAAATATTATTACATATTTATATCTGTATAGCGGGCACTCGTAATATTTAGAACTGGTGGAATAGTGACACAATCATAAACTTATTTAATTCATATAAAGTACAGCGTGTGTCTACCGAGTGGGCATGTACCTTTAAGGCAATTGTGATAAGTCTACTTCCTTGAATCCGGTATGGATTTGTGTCCTATCAGTTAATTCCTGTGGCCGATTTCATCAAAATTGTAAAGTATACTTAGCTAGCAAAGTATACTTTGAGGGAGTAATCATTTATTTTCCCCAAAATGCATTATTTCATATAGAACTAAACACTGCATATATTTCATGATTAAAAGTATGCATAATTATTATACTGAATGTATTACATTATCACAGCCACAATGTACACATTGAGATTATCACACATATAGCAGCATTACTATATGTTTGAACATGTAATGGGCCTTTTGGTATACGTGACCAGTCCTGGGGCCCGTTTCACTAAACTGCGTACGACTAAAATGTTCGTAAGTGCAAATTTCGGACCGTCTGGAAATTTAAATTGATGTATTTACATTTATTGAGCATAGGCTGGACATGCAGCCTATGGTAAATAAATGTAAATCCATTAATTGTCCGGCGTGGATTATCGGTCATATTTGACCAATAACTGATCGCCAGCTCAAACTAGAGTCGTGCACCATGACCATATACATCAGCAACTCCAACCATACAAAGTTCGTTCAATTGTGATCGTTCACCGATCTAAAAAACACCTTTTTTTCTACTTTCTTTCATGATTCGCGTACTATCAGATTATGTCTTCCGGAATCCCGAAATAGGTTGAATGACGTCATCACAGTTTAGATTTAGCCAATCAGAGATGTTCTTTACATAGACGCTTCCGGTTGTATTATGGAAGATGGTGCATTGACCCGGTTCCAGATAATGAACGAAATTAGACAAAAAAGTGTTTTTTAGATCGTTGAACGTTCACAATTGGACGAACTTTGTATGGTTGGAGTTTCTAATGTATATGGTCATGGTGCACGTCATTAGTTTGAGCTGGCGATCAGCTATCGGCCAAATATGACCGATAATCCACACCGGACGGCCTCCGATTCTGTGTGACATTATTTCGTACACGCAACTTTCGCTTTGGATGGGGTATGCAAAATGCGAATAACTGAATAAATGCTGGAAACAGCGATTTGAAGTGAGTATATTCACACACCTAATACCTTTATCGATTGCCACAGACAGAAGTCATAAATGTAATCGATGTTTATTGTGTTTGTGTTAGCCGGAAAAGAAAGGGCTCTTTCTATAATAGCCATATTGATAGTCACCTTGATATAAATAGAAGATGGTAATGTACGAGACCAAGTGGGTGGGGTAATGGGATTTCTTTTAATAGGCATTTTTTTGGCTTCATAGGTCCGAGTCTTCCACCTGTGCCGTGCAATTGTTCTTTTTGTCAATCACGTATGCGGTACCGGGTACGTTGGTACACTGGTACACTGGTTGCAGATGGCAATACGTTTATTTTCACCGTGCGCACCTGGGAAATTGGAGAGCCGCTCACTAGTTGTGCATTTATAATGTAATTTCGCCCCGATAAATAGTGGGCGGTGTGGAATTAAAACCATAAAACAAGTCAAAACCGCAACTACAAATTTTCTGGAATTAATGACTTGGGATATACTTAGAAAATAACATGGTTAGCAGACATATAAAACGGTATTCCGCACAAAAACACATGCTGAAATCACATTAACGTGAGTCAGAAGGGAACGCGCTTTGATGCACGAAATATATTAACGTCCCTGGCAATCGTAAATCACTATTTTTGCTTACATGTACACGCATAGCTGCGTTAATCTTGAAAATATCGGTATAGTATGTACATGTACATGTATTCTATTATTATGCTCAAAATCAAGCAGTTTGATTGGTCGGCTCAGGCTCGACCAATCAAAATGTTTGATTTCAATTTAACATTTCGAATGAACAATAAAGAATAGGTACTTACATGAGTGAGTGATGAAGGCCTCGTCCAGTATTCCCGCGACTTTTCCAAGTTTATATCCCCGATAAATTCAACAAAAAGGCCATTCATTCCTTATAATTCCAGCATTTGAAATAAATTCATCAAGGAAATGTGTTTATTTTCCGTTTTCTTAAGAATTATTTTAACTGCGCCTCATGGTTACGGAAAGTAGTTCGGCGTGGGAGTTTACTGGAATATAAATTTTGGACAGAGACTTGCTACGGGCCAATCAAATGTTAGGGAATTGTGTAAATATTTTTGTGCTGGAATTATTACATGTATACTGTACGGGTTTACTGATTTCATACGAAACTAAGCCACGCGAACAAATAACATATTTAACCCCTTGAATACGATTAGGACTTAGTTATGCTTTCGAATTATTTTTTAGAATAATTTATTGAATTTTACCGAAAGCTTAGGAAATAAATAATTTTTTAGCATAATTCATTTAATTTTACCGAAAGCTTAGGAGATAAATAATTTTTTAGCATAATTCATTTAATTTTACCGAAAGCTTAGGAGATAAATAATTTTTTAGCATAATTCATTGAATTGTACCGAAAGCTTAGGAGATTTTTAGCATAATTCATTTAATTTTACCGAAAGCTTAGGAGATAAATTATTTTTTAGCATAATTCATTGAATTTTACCGAAAGCTTAGGAGCTTAGAAGCTTAGGAGCATAACGTGTCGTGGTCTTATTCCACATGGAAATGTTACCGCAGCCGTCAGTGTACCACGCTGCGAAAGTCAATTTTCTTCAATCCATCGTTTTCAGAAACACAGATAAATTGCAATATTAACGCTGCTGGCAGTGTATGTCTGTTATATTAACGACTCTCTCCAACAGAAAGTAACAGCTAGGAATGCAAAACCTAGGATTAATGATGAAAACACCCGAATCATAATAACCAAAAACACGAAGATGAAGTTAGCCGAGTTTTAGTCTCGTCTCCGCGGATCTACAGGGAACAGCTTCTTATTGCACGGAATGTCAACGTTCGCCGCGATAACCAAATTCAACGATGAGACACGCCATGTGATTTTGTACCCTCGGGCATCTGCGTAATTTCATTAAATACGTTTACAAAATTTACAATATTTCTCATATATAAAGTCAAAAGTTGACAAATTTTTCAGAGTACGTGCGGAATATAATTCCGCATGTACTCTGAAACTTTTGTCAACTTTTGACGCCATTTCCGGAAAATATTGCTAATTTTGTAACCGTATTATATGAAATTACGCAGATGCCCGAAGGTAAACAATCACATGGCGTGTCTCATATGTGGCTGTGACTGGAGAAATGGGGCTTATGGGATTTCACTTTAGATGTTGACCCCTATTCTAGCATACACCATACATGTACCAACGGTTCGCACAAACTACTCACTGAAGGTATATCAATTTGGCATGTATCTATCAGAATAAAAGTTTAAACTTTATTTATTTGACAACGATTATAAACAAGCGCGGGAGCACTTATACAAATGCTTTCGTCTGGCGATCACCATACCATCTCACATACTGCCCATGTCGAGGATCAAACATGGGGCCCTATTGGTGAGGGCGCGCTCGTTACCGATTGCTCTAGCCTGACAGTAGTTTCCACAAAAAATAATCCAACCTACAATTGGCACCATTATTCATATGAGCGGCCTGACACATTTTCATTTAATTCTGATATTGCGCTTTTTTTCTGGATAATGCTTTTCGTTTTTTATCACCACAAGGTTAATAACAAACCCACTGACTTGAGACTTTTACTGTTTTTAACTTGTTAGAATGAAGTTATATTGGGTGAAATTATATTGCATTATTTTGAGACATGGCAATTTTACTGTGGGGGTCATTTGTATTATCCATCCAATATATATAAGGCACATACACCCTTTGTACATGCAATTACAAGTATGCCTTGAATTGCCCAATTCGTCAACCCAACTGTGGCTGTGACTGGAGAAATCGGGCATATGAGTTTTACGACCAGTGAAGATCCAGATCAGACTGTGCATTCGCACAGTCTGATCAGGATCTGCACTGTTCGATACTCCATCAATGAAACACCCGTCATGCTTCTAATAAGCAATATAGATATTTAGCAGGCTACGAAAGTGTGCTATTTAATCGAGAGCATCACTGGTCACAAATGACAAAAGTTCCAGTTCTTCAGTCACAGCCACAATTAAGAACCATGTGGGGGCATGTGAACGTTATTACTTCTTGACCATTTGTTACTGAATGACCAGGCTGCTGTGTGTATGTTTGTAGCTTGGTCCCAATTGGCTCTTAGGCCCTGAATACCCGCGGGTCAAACTGGACGTGCGAGAAATACAATTGTACTCCATAAACGCTATTGATGGGATCGAGGATCGAACCGGAGCTGCCGGAGTGGCAGTCGGAGGTCGTAACATCTCGGCTACAATTCCACTGTTACCCCAGACGGATGACCAATCGCAGACACCTAATTCATCCCAATCAGTGGCTGTGGCATATGTGTGGCCAGTCTAGCTCTTGCTCCACTAGTGTGCTCATACAGCCTGATAACGGTATACATTTATTGTGCAGCGTTTGAATGTACATCTACACAACTGCCTGCGTTAATCTGGCACAGATTATCAACGTTTTAGAACATCTACACAACCGCCTGCGTTAATCTTGGCCAAATTATCAACCTTTCCGAACATCTACATAACAGCCTGCGTTAATCTTGGCCAAATTATCAACCTTTCTGAACATCTACACAACCGCCTGCGTTAATCTTGGCCAAATTGTCAACCTTTCTGAACATCTACACAACCGCCTGCGTTAATCTTGGCCAAATTGTCAACCTTTCTGAACATCTACACAACCGCCGGTTTTAATATTGCCCAGATTATTAACGTTTTTGAACATCTATTTGAAATCAAGCAGTTTGACGGTCTGAGCCTGAGCCGTAGAACAGATCAGGCTCAGCCAATCAATCTGCTTGATTTCGAGCACAATATTGAAGTACACAGTAAAATTGGGTATGATTTAAAGAGGCTTTTCTCGTTCATACCACAAATTGCCTGTGTTGGCGAGGGGATAATTAATGCCTCAGTGCGAAGTCTGGGTCAGTATTCCAACACTTGGCGGCAGATTTCGGCGAGTCGTGATTGCATTATTACGCGAGCTGGCTATACCTATAAGTGCAGACTGCGCCATTAAAGAGCAATAAATGGGAACACATTCTACCTCATTTCCGAGTTACCCGGCTCAGTGACTATAATTAGGCTAAATCAGCAGTTAAACACAGAGACATAGTCGGTATAGGCGATTAACTGTTCATGCTAGATTTACGACGCTATGCTACGGAGCCCTGCAAGGGACATGGATTTTGTTTATTAATTCGTTCCCACGAAATAACAATTCGTTCCCTCGAATTAACAATTCTTTCCCACGAAATGGCAATTTGTTCCCTCAATTTAACAATTCGTTCCCTCGAATTAACAATTCGTTACAATTCTTTCCCACGAAATGGCAATTTGTTCCCTCAATTTAACAATTCGTTCCCTCGAATTAACAATTCGTTCCAACAATATAACAATTCGTTCCCACGAATTAACAATTCGTTCCCGTGGGAACGAATTGTTATTTCGTGGGAACGAACAGCTAAATTAAGGGAACGAATTGTTAATTCGTGGGAACGAATTGTTAATTCGTGGGAACAAATTGTTAAATTGTGGGAACGAATTGTTATTTCGTGGGAAGGAATTAATAAAAAAAGAATTCTATGTCCCCTGCGGTGCTCCGTACTATGCCGCCGGCTGCATACGAAAAGATAATGTTTGGTCATATTGTATACAGTGGAACCTCTCGAAACCGGACACCCTGGGAGATCCCCAGGGTGTCCTGTTTAGAAAGGTTCCACGCAGGCATATGTGCACCGCAAAAAAAACGGGATATATGTAGTTTGCGAACATCAACAGAGGTTATCTATGGTCAAGGTGCATGATCACGTGGTTATAACAACAAGAACAGTGGATGAAATCTTGCCTACTCCAAAGTAAGTATTATTTGATATTTTCTTTAATATGAAACGGATTTTGATGAAATATGGCGCAGCAAACGCATCTTCATGAGCTGCATTTGGTCGTCCAGGGAGTTCGGCACAGACTTGTGTCGTTTTTGCGAAGTGTCTACCGACACGGAAATCGATTCTTCGCAAAAACAACACAAGTACAGAGACCACGAAATGTGTTCCGTTATAAGGACAATATAAAAGAATACGTACTTTGAATAGGATGGATTCTGGAAGTTTCAGTACTTGTTGTTGTTGTTAGTACCACGTGATCATACACATTGAGATGCAAATACACACATACAATGAAGCAGACATAGATTGTATGGGTGTCCGGTTTAGAGAGGTTCTACTGTACATATATACCTACACATATCTGTTTATATTTAAAGGGCAAGTAGAGTGGGATGAAAAAGCACCTCCAACATACAAAAACAAATATTTTGAAAACTTATCGATAACAATACAATGTAAAGCATATATAGAACAAGAGTGCAGAATGTCACAAAATAAGCCCGTCGAGGCAAGGCCAGTCAACAAGGGGAGGTAACTCACTGAAAACCAATATAGTTCTTCATCTTGACATGAAAACATGTACATGTATACCGAATTGAATTACCATCCGTCAAGTAGAACTTGAGTTCTTGTAAAAATGGCCACCAAGGGGAGATAAGTCATGGGAAAGTTTTTAATATAATCTTAGTCTTGCCGTGATAAACATGTATACTGAATTTGGTTACAATCCGTCAAGTAGAACTTGAGTTATTGCCTGCGCAAGGATACATAAGTGCGAACATTAAAAATGGCTGCCAAGTGGAGATACGTCATCGGAAACTTTTGACAATCAATAGGCTTCTTCGTCTTGCCGTGATAAAGATGTACCGGATTTGGTTACGATCCGCCAAGTAGAACTTTAGTTATTGCGTGGACAAGGATACAGAAGTGCGAAAATTAAAAATGGCCGCCAAGGGGAAATGTCACCGAAATTATTGAAATTAAATAGTCTTCTTCGGCTTGCCGTGATAAATATGTATACCGAATTTGGTTACAATCCGTCAAGTAAAGCTCTAGTTATTGCGTGGACAAGCTGTTCCTGCCCGCCGCCCGCCGGTACAAGATGAATACATAATATGTCCCGGTTTTTCAAACGTCAGTTATTGAATGGATAATGGGGAAGAAGGGAACTGGGAGAGGGGGCGGGGGGACTACCTCCGTTATAATGGCCACTTTTTTCCATTTTTTTCCCACTGTTCCCTTCAATTCTAAATCATTATGTAACCCTTTCAACATCACAGACCTTGGGGCCGTTTCACTAAACTCCGTAGGACTAAGATGTTCGTAAGTGCAAAATTATGATAGTCTGTAAATTTCACATTCACAATAGGTTCTTGTAAACAATTATTGGATTTACATTTATTGAGCATAGGCTGCATATGCAGCCTATGCTCAATACATGTAAATCCATAAACTGACATTTACAGACGATCTTAAATTTGAACTTACGTACATTTTAGTCGGAAGAAGTTTACTGAAACGGCCCCCTGGAGCCCGTTTCACTAAACTTCGTACGACGAAGAAGTTTGTAAGTGCAAAACAAAAACGTACAACAAAGTTTGCATTATATTAGCAGCCGATTTTGGGAAATATTTGGCGGATTTGTTCAGATTTAACCCTTACTACGCTGAATTAAATGTTGTCGTCTGCTGGAAATGTTTATTTTCAATATTTCTCGACACAAACCTGGTTTTGACAGCACATGAGAATCGTCTCCACTGTAGACGATTCTCATGTGCTGCTGTCAAAACCATTTTTTTGTTAAGAATTAAAGGAAAAATTAAAAACAGCAGACGGCAATTTCCGTCAACAGCGTAGGAAGGGTTAATGACGCCTACATGTAGGTGGAAACGTGCAGCATAAATCAACCACGTTAACGTGTGATAAGAATTTATAAAATTCTTCGTACGAGTGTAAGTAATTTTCATATTTTTTAAGAACAAAAACAACCCCTTTTCATAAATGGACTAGTCTGAAAATCATTGTGTGATGGTTGGATTGGTTGCAAAATTAGTATATCAACATTCATTGCAGTTACATATGGATGAACACGTTAACGGGTTGGAACAGTAAACAGAAACATACGATTGTTATTTTTCACGAGGGGTGGGCCAGAACTATTTTCACACATGCCATTCTTCACAGACGTCGTGTCTTTGTAAAATAAACAAATACTTTTGTGAAAATCATCACGTTGGCAAGCTGTTGGGGGAAACTAAGGCCATGCAAATTTCTTCCTCTGTTAAGCGTTCGCGTGCGGGTAGGTTTTTTGAGAGTGGTTCTATGAAAAAACAAACAAACTGTGTATGCTATTTTACACTATTTACTGGTGAAGTAATATGAAAATTGATTTGGGACTTGTCTAAGTTTTAAATCCTTTCATGAATCGAGTGTTTTCTTAGTATTTAGCGGCAATTTAAATTTATGTTAAAAACTTCCTTAACATTCTTTTTTTCGAGGCCTTGATTGCTTTTACCGGATATATAAGTAGGTTTTGGCCATCCGGGTAGACGCTTAACAGAGAAAAACAATGGCATGGCCTAATGTTATATTCATACATTACTGACGTCAGAAAACGCTGTCGATGTTGTAAGACGCCACAAATATAAGGGTATAGCATCACTAGCAACGTGATTTCTTGCACCACCATATGCGTCGCCAGGAATTTTCCAGGGGGTTCGACTGCCGAAGGCAGACGGCAACAGCCGAAGGTTAGAGACGGGGAGAGCACGAGAGGAGTATTCCCTCTCGGTATTCCCTCTCGTTAGTCGGGGCAGGAGGTCGGGAATTGTCGAAAAATTGTGATTTCTACGTGCAAGTTCCGTACAGCTATAATTACCAATAGTCATACTTGCACCCCAAATCTAAAACCCCCGAAACCCGCTGGCGATGCCCATGAGTACGGTAGGGTCAGCCTGTGGTCTTAATCACAGTGAATGGCATATGTAATATTTATAGCTGACATATTGAATTGAGAAATTAGTTGAAAATATTCAATATGTGACAGTGAACAATGACTTTCTTTATTGGTTGGCCTGTCCTGTCGCCTGCATATGTTTGAATGTAGCAACACCGCTAAACGCGCTTTCAAATTACGATACTATTACCTGATTGGCTGTTTGACACCGAATCGATCGTGCACACGCGGTAACATTGTGCACGTCACGTGAAATTACGTCCACAAGGCGGAACCTCTGGTTATAAATATAATTGTGTACGTATTGAAACATTTAATGATTAATGTAATACATTTGGACGAAAGCGTCGTAATAACGTGATTAATTAATGGACTAATTGCTGTGCTTTCATTGGTTAAAAAGGTTTCATCGGCTAAAAATGTTTTAAAACTAATAAAGAATCAGAAAAATGAGTAAAGCCCTGTAATACTTCCGCAGAAATACCTACTAGTTATATGCACAACGTCATTGACCGCGTTTACTTTTCACGGCTAAGTTCATTTCTCTGATCTTGCGCTGGTTTCTAAATTAAGGGAATTACAACCATTTTACCATAGCTGTTACCGGACTTTCACCTGCAGTTTACACTTGTGTTTGGCACCTTGAGCATGCAACATCCTGTAATTATGTTACGGAGCAATTCCCGTGGCTAATTACTCGTCACACAGCCACAGTAATTAACCCCGTATCGAGGTAACCAGCTGCCGCAAATGGAATACATCCACAAATGTCAATGTACTCATGCGCCGCCATGGAATGCGCCAAACTGAGATGCAGTGTAATCTCTCGAAACCGGATACCCTGGGGTATTTCCCAGGGTGTCCGATTTAGATAGATTCCACTGTGCATCAGTTTTGTGTTCTTTAGTTTGTGACCTTCGTTTTTGTCGCGCCCGCTAGTGTTTGGTTAAAGTTGTTCGGTGTACTATATGAAAGCCTCGGTGAGCGCGACATGTGGGCCGCGGCCATCTAGTCTGTCTTTGTGCCGTTGTATAGGACTTTCCTCATTGTTTCTTATAATAACATGTCTATGATTACTATTCGTTAGAAGGTTTAAGATTGGGGCTGCATCATTATTTAGTATATTCGTCATTTTGCCCATCGCTCGTCGTTACATTATTTCCACAAGTTCTCGAAGAACGGTTCATATTTATGTATTTTATGGGTTATTTCGGTATTTCGGTCACCTCCCGCGAATTAGTACACGTGTATAAGTACGGTATTTTGTTGCAAAACTATGTAAATTACCCAAAAGAAACTAAATCCACTAAAATATGCCCATAATCCACCAAAATACCCATATTACTCAAACATACTATCTGTTCAAACACCTGTGGTT
This sequence comes from Conchocele bisecta, assembly GCA_029237695.1. NCBI lineage: Eukaryota > Metazoa > Mollusca > Bivalvia > Lucinida > Thyasiridae > Conchocele > Conchocele bisecta. The sequence goes on from CM055276.1 coordinate 25,011,604, forward strand.
ATTTCCATGTCATTATCGTTGATGATGACAATGCCAACGGATGTTTGCAATGCCGAGCTAACCCGGTTGAAACAGCCCCTGCGAAATAGTACATGTACTGACAGTTCCAAGGCGATATCCAAAGGCTTGCCGCCATGTCTCGAATGACGGGTCATTCTCGCTCGGCTTCCTGATTAAAGGTTATCGCTTCTTGACATGTTCTCGGCAATTCACATAGCAGTTGGTCATTAAAGTATATATCTCTGCTTATTGAAAGAACGGGTCGTCATTTATTATGTGAAGAGATATGCAACAGGTAGCCTGCAAATTATGTTTGTTGAAAGAGAAAGTTAACAAAAATAACAAATGCAAATAATAAGGCAAGTCTTTGAAAATAATAGGTTGTCGGTAATGCATGTTTGGTGCAGGTTTTATATGTGTTTGTTTATTTGTCATAACATATGGTCGGTAAACTAATGGTCTTTGAAACATAAGGTTGCCGTTTGTTTTGCAAGATAGCTGCACGGAACAATATACACAACCGTTTGCGTTAATCTTGCCAATATTATCAACGTTTCTGAACATATATTGACAATGCAAGCTCGCAATCAAGCAGTTTTATTGTCTGAGCCTGATCTGTAGTACAGCTCAGGCTCAGTCAATCAATCTGATTGAGTTCAAGCAAATATTGACAAATATCACCGCTGGTGGCAGTGTACAGGTTGTCGGGTTGCCTGTGCGCATGCGTGTTTCTCCACTTCCTGACAGAAGTCGACAGGCAACAAGCGGCGATATGATCATGATGATCCGCCAAGCGCTATCAGGTCAAGAAGAACGTGTTATGCGGAATAGTACATAGCTTGCATATTGCCAAACAATTCCGCCTGGCTTTAACAAGAAGAGAAGCGGATGTACGGAGCCCCACAGGGGACATGGATTTTCTTTATTAATTCGTTCCCACGAAATAACAATTCGTTCCCTCAATTTAACAATTAGTTCCCCCGAATTAACAATTCGTTCACACGATATAACATTTCGTTCCCACGAAATGACAATTCGTTCCCTCAATTTAACATTCGTTCCCTCGAATTAACAATTCGTTCCCACGATATAACAATTCGTTCACAGGAATTAACAATTCGTTCCCGAGGGAACGAATTGTTATTTCGGGGGAAAGCATTGTTAAATTGAGGGAACGAATTGTTAATTCGTGGGAACGAATTGTTAAATTGAGGGAACAAATTGTTATTTCGTGGGAACGAATTGTTAAACTGAGGGAACGAATTGTTATTTAGTGGGAACGAATTAATAACAAAACAAAAAAATCTACATCCCCTGCGGGGCTCCGTACGGATGGGCCCATATACGTGGCTGTGACTGGAGAAATGGGGCTTATGGGATTTGTAACCCGCGTAGCTCCTGATCAAATAACACACTCCTGTAGCCGAATAACGAGCTATATATTGCTTGTTTGTTACATGTAGAGAAGTTGACGCCCTTGCGATTCATACACAACCGCCTGCGTTAATATTGCCGAGATTAGCAACGCTTCTGAACATCTATTGGCAATGCCAACTCGCAATCAAGTAATTTGATTGTCTGAGCCTGAGCTGTGCTAAAGCTCAGGCTCAGACAATCAAGCTGCTTGCTTTCAAGCACAATAGTCAAATATTTGAAATTGACAAAAATTGGGCATACCATTGTCGTATACACCACCGCATGTAGTAATCTTGCCAATAATTGTAAATTTCATTATTTCAAAATACTTGACAGTTGTGCTAGAAACCAAGCAGACTGATTGGTTAAGTATGTGATGTGCTGCAGCTCAGCCACATGGCACTCAAGTGCTTGATTACGAGCTGACATTGCTAATAAATGTTCAGAAACGTTGATAACTCAGGCAAGATAAACGTAGGCGGCTATGTAAACTGTGTCGCATGCACATATCGATGTAGAAACAAAATTGCTACCCCGCTCAATACCTCTCGCGAGATAACATATCGGAGGCAAAGTATTGTAGCTAACATCGATGTACAGTGGGGTCAGCGTGTAAGTGTACACACGAACGAACACGACAGGTTGGTTCCAACCTGCCGTGTTCGTTCGTGTGTGCACTTACACGCTGACCCCACTGTAGTAGTGTACCTTCGCTAATCCTGGCACTATGGGAGGTCCCAGGAATATAAAGTCTATAGATACATGTACACGGCTATGTTGTTCAGATACAGTGGAAACTCCATAAACTGGACACACTGGGAGGGTATATTTTAATTATTTATACTAATTAAATATTGTCGAAAACATTATTTTTTCAGGTGGCGCATTTAGCGCCATCTGAAAAAATAATATTTTCGACAGATTATAAAGTATGATCTTTGCACATAAACAAAAAATACAGATAATAAATAGTAATGTCCGTTAACATGAATAATAATGCCAATCAATACGTGGGGTAATGGTGAATGAATGTTATTTTGCCAGAAAATGTCTCAGATGATGTCTCTGATATAAAGAACAGATTGTGTCTACTGAGTGGGCATGTACCTTTAACATCCCATATGAAAATTGTATTATATAATGATACACCTTTATTTGCACATTAGTATTTGTATATAAGTATTAAACCAGCACTACTTATGCTTACTTTGGTATGTTACTATGAACATGTTATTTTCATGTTATTTCCAAATAAACTCTTGAATATAATAAATACGGCTTTTTGTCATGTTGGTAAAGGTGTGGTATATTGACCTCCAACAAAAAAATCTACGATCCAGTTTTGAGGAAACATGAACCAACATTAATTCTTTAAAATTGTTGTCATTTTTTAATTACAAAACGATGATTTCGCTGGTTTAAACGTGTCATGTAGAAACATGTCATTTTTACGTTACTTAAAAACAAAATCTTGAATCTTGTATAATGTTTTTACCAACTTTTTACTATATTTCCGGATAATATTAGTACTTGTAACTGAGTACATGTACGTGTTATTTTCACGTTACTTCAAACCGCAATGTTATTGTGAATCTTGATTCGTGTATAACGGTGGTTTTGTTGCCCACGTTCCGCTATATCTTCTGAATGATGCAGCGCACAGATGACGGGAGGTTCCCCAATTCCCATAGCGATATATTACCCGTGCAGAAGCATTCTTTGCGCATTCATCAAAAATTTGCTATAATCATTATTCGTTTCAGCGTATCGGAGGTAATGCCATTATTCGTCTATTGTCTTCCGTAACACTCGAGTGTATAGTCTTCCGTAACACTCGAGTGCATTGGTACACCGCTAGCTGAAGGAATGCATTCATTGCATAAGATGGAATCTCGCAGTACCATAACACAGTGTGTTAACCCTTTCACCCCGACGTAACTGGAATGGGCTGCGATATGTTAATTTTCCGACCAAACAAATCATCACACAATGATTTTCAGACTAGTCCATTTATAAAAAGGGTGTGTGTTTTTTTCTAAAAAAAAATATTAAAATTAGTTGCAAAAAGTGCAGATTCTGATGAGACGGCTCGTCACGAGCCGGCTCATCTGGATCTACACTTTTTTCCCAATACCACTATACAGGCATGTGGTGTTGAAAGGGTTAATACTATACGAGTGTAATACAGATGTAAGTGGGTGATCAGTACATCTTCGGTGAACAATGATGTGCTTATGCAATAGCATATATTGGCAAATATATCCATTCTGAAATTATTAGTTTTCTTTCGACAGGGAAAATAGATAAACTAAAAGTATACGTACTATACTATTACATGTATATAGCGTACTAAATTAAAACTCGTGTGTCGTCTTCATTAGTAACAAGAAAACCAGTCCAATGTGGTAATAAAGGAAGCACAGAATAACATCCCAATATAACAAAACATTTCACTATTCGGATAATCGTATTTTGCATTTGGAAGCCGTGTAATGTCTTTATATCATGTTCAGACAAAATACAAAAGTAATGCTGCTAAACTTGGTATTATCGGACCATGGCATCATTAAAAGGTAACCCCAACCCAACCCCCTAACCCTATACCTCACAACTCATGGGCGCCGCCATTACACAAAACCAAAACATAGACCGCGTGATTCCACATTGTGATTCACGTGCACAACCACCGTTGTCTGAGTGCCAAGTTATTATCGCGGTATATTGCGTTATGTTTTTGTTTACATGGCTGTATCGGTCTCCTTTGGGTATATCATTATCTATTTTACATTCCATGGAATGCATGTTTGTATTGTATCTGCGCATGCACCACGTCAGCACCAAACTAAGACGCATTATAGAAGCCCCCTACAATTCATACACCTGTAGTCTGTTTCACGAAAGCTGCCCAAATTTTACGACTATATAGACAATTCAAAAACAATATTATTTTCGATAATATTAAATTAAGGGAAAATTTAAGAATGAGCCTTCTTTTTATTTCGTGAAATTTGGTCAAATATTGATTTTATTGCGAAAACAAAATTTCCCCATCTTAAATCCCCATAGACATCTTCACGGAGTGAAGATGTCTATGGGGATTTAACATGGGGAAATTTTTTTGAATTTCAGAAATACTGGACCGATTTTTAAAATTTAACTTTTGTTTTCTTAGTTAGATCATATCCAAGCTATCTAGCTAAGTTTCGGAGTCAATTTCCAAATTTTTTCGTTTTTTGACTCCTCCCACACTTCCTTACCACTTTTTCCCCCATGTTAAATTCCCATAGACAAATCAATTTTTCGCAATAAAATCAATATTTGACCAAATTTCACGAAATAAAAAGAAGGCTCATTCTTAAATTTTCCTTTAATTTAATGTTATCGAAAAAAATATGGTTTTTGAATTGTTTATATGGCCGTAAAATTTGGGCAGCTTTCGTGAAACAGACTATAACTTTGTAGTTTAATCCGGTTACTAATTTTAGTTAGATACCTCAATGGCTCGGTTGGTAGAGCGAGGTATCGTGGTTCAAATAAGGTGTAATATTTGTTTATTAATTGTTTTCATTTGTTTGACATTTTCCCCACTATCAATTGGTTTTCTCTGTGTGTTTAAGTCCTTACGTGCACCTATTTCGTAAGATAAATACTAAAGCCTTATTTGTCGTGGCGGTTTACATATGAGACTACTGTCTGTTCCACGTTTTGCAGCCGACGAACTTTTGGCCATTAAACACATTAAATCTAATAAATATTTAAAAGAAAGTACTTTTTCATCAATAACAAAAAAAGTCACCCTCCCCAAAAAATATTATTTGATGAAATTCCATCAAATATTGATTTTATTGCGAAAAAAAGATTTTCCTAATTTAACATAGGGGCTAAAAATAGATTTTTTTAAAATATGTTTTTATTTGTGGACCGATTTTCAAAATCTAACTTGTTTTCTTAGTTACATCATTTTCAAGCTATCTCGCCAGGTTTCGGAGTCAATTTCCAAAACAATTCCAGAAAGTGACTCCCCTTCGTAAATTCGTTAATCGTTTTTTCGCAATAAAATCAATATTTGATGGAATTTCATCAAATAATTTTTTTTGGGGAGGGTGACTTTTTTGTTATTGATGAAAAAGTACTTACTTTTCAATATTTTTTAGATGTAATGTGTTTAATGGCCAAATGTTCGTCGGCAGAAAAACGTGGAACAGACAGTAGTCATGTTATTGTGTACCTAAGAAGATGAGCATTTTTTCACTATTTACGGAAACTATGATTTTTATTGAAAATGACGTCGAATGTTGACGAAATGTTCATAGCAAATGCAGAATTATATAAAGAATAGTAGGTTAATGCCGTGAATGGGAAAAAGTATCTGGCAAGGCTTAGGAAACGGGATGGGCGAGGCTTTGCCGAGCACATCCCGTTTCCGTGCCGCGCCAGATATGTTTTCCCATTCACGGCACTAACCTACTATTCTATTTATCCCGTCAACAAATGGCTCTAAATGCAAAACAAATAACCCCAGCCACCGCACATATTCATACGCAGTGATTAGGTCGTAATGACAGGATATCAAAAATGTTTCACGGCACCGTGTTTCACGGCACATTCGCACTGTGTTGACGGGATCAAATCTATGTTCCGAATTTGCTCTGAACATTTCATCAATTCATTTATGAAACATATCGTGTTATTTGTAAATATTTTACACGAGATATCGCACATCTTCTTATAGGTACACAATCACATGGCTGGTCGCAAACATGCACATGATTGTGATTGCATATGACCCGGTGACGTGCACATGCGCACACAATCAGTTGTATCTGCCAAAGAAAAATAAACTTACCGTCAGTAGGATAAATATTGCGTGTATATCTATCTATTCAACAAAACATTGGCTGTGTCTCCCATCCTCTGGCGCTATCGTCTGCTCGCAACATTGGCGGGAAATGGTCCAATCTGATACTGACGCGATAAAAGTAGAAGCGCTGTGTGAACGATGTATATCGACAAGACGGTTCAAATGATTGATTGCGTGATTGGTTGGTTGATTGATTGAATGTGGTTTTACGTCTGTGAACAGCAATACATATACATACGAGAAAGTACCATCGTATCCATATGGGAGATTAGCTACATGTACAATCGTTTACCTCCATTATGTTTGTACCTGTATTGTAATTTGCGGCGTATATCAGAAAATAATAGGTCGGAAAATCTGTTTAATGGCGACGCGCTAGCGGAGCCATTAATCATATTTTCCGACCTATCATATTTTCCGACCGCAAATTTCAAAATTACAATGCGGTTAACCTATTTCTATTGCACTCCTTTACTACTGCCGTATGAATACATATTGAAATAATTTGCGACCGTTCATCAACAATGATATACCTGTAATGTATGACCATCAGCCAATCAGATTGCGTGATATTTATAGAGTGCATTAGAATTGTGTTTCTAATGGGAGATCACCGTGCATTCAGCTCTATATATGTTCAGCATTATACGACAGTGTCGTGATCAGTAGCCTATTTCACCAACATTACAAAGTATACTTTTCTAGCAAAGTATACTTTGAGTGAGAAATTTTCAATTTTAGGATAAATTTATTAATTTTTATTATACTGAATTTATTACATTATCAAAGCCTGCAAAGCCAAATTCTGCATACTTTTAATCATCACATATATGCAGTGGTTAGTTCTATATTAAATAATGCATTTCAGGAAAAATAAATGATTACTCCTTCAAAGTATACTTTGCTAGAAAAGTATACTTTGCAATGTCGGTGAAATAGGCTAATGGTACCAGACATCCTTAATTATTTCACTAGCATTGCAAACTATAATTTTATAGCAAAGTATACTTTGAGGGAGTATCATTTATTTTTCCTGAAATGCATTATTTCATATAGAACTAATGACTGCATATATTTTATGATTCAAAGTATGCAGAATTATTATACTGAATTTAATACATTATCACAGCCAAAATGGCTGTGATAATGCAATACATTAAGTATAATAAAAATTAATAAATTTATCCTAAAATTGAAAATGTCTCCCTCAAAGTATACTTTGCTAGAAAAGCATACTTTGCAATGTTGGTGAAATAGGCTACTGCCTCTAATGAGCTGCATGCCTGCCATGGTCACTACATGGTCACTACATGGTCACTAGACTCACCGTACCAGGCCCCAGGTGTGAATCCCAGTGAGATTCACCATTAAGATGCGAGTCCTCCAGTCACATACGTGAAAGCTGCACTCCCGCCCGTGCTAATCGTGCCAGTATATGTCAAATTTCAAAATACTTGAACATTGTGCGTGAAATCATGCGATTTGATTTGCTGAGCCTGAGCTGTGACACAGCTCAGGCTCAGACAATCAAGCCGCATGATTTCGAGTCGGCATTGTCAATAGATGTTCAGAAACGTCGATAATTTGGACAAGATTAACAGGGGCTGCGGCTGTGTACATACACTTTGCGTGGACACAGTTGAAAACAAATTCAGGATTTTCTTTCAACAAAATCGTACATCGTCAGCATGAAACGTAGCGAATCACGTGACTTGTATCAGATCGCGCGGCAGCACACCTCCGACACGCTAATTGTTTACTTGTAGCCGCTAAATTGATTAGGTAACATTAATTTTATTACTTACAACTACGGGAGGCGCTAAGCCAGATGCGTTGGCACAGAAACCAGAATAAACAGACTTTTTTTCTTCACACTTTCTGTTGATGGACCGTATCCGGTATGCTATACACAACTGTCTGCGTTAATCTTGTACAGTTTATCAACGTTTCTGAACATCCATTGGCAATGCCAAACTCGCGATGGAGCAATGTGATTGGCTGATTCTGAGCTGTGCTACAGCTCAGAATCAGCCAATAAAGTTGTTTTTTCTTCACACGTTCTGTTGATGGACCGTATCCAATATGATACATGCATGCATAAGAGGCTGCGTTAATCTTGCGCCGATTTTTAATGTTTCTGAACATCTATTGACAGTACCAAACTCGCAATCAAGCAATTCGATTGGCTGGGCCTGAGCTGTAGTACACCTCAGATTCAACCAAGCAAGCTGTTCTTGACTTCCAGAATTCAAGTATTCAGAATTCAAGCAGAGTTACTAGGCTTCGTACTTCGTACGACTAAAATGTTCATAAGTGCAACTTTAGGATCGTCTGCAAATTGCAAGTAATGGGTTTATATTTATTGAGCATAGGCTGCATATGCAGCCTATGCTAAATAAATGTAAATCCAATAATTGTTTAAAAGAAAACATTGTTAATATAAAGTGTACAGTCTAATTTTGCACGTACCAACATTTTAGTAGTACGAAGTGAAACGGCACTCTGGACAACACACGTTTATTTCTACCCTTTGTAAAGTACTGTAATAGCCATTCAAATAATTAGGTTTGTAAATAACGGTGCTGCATGTACACGTGTAGCCTGGTGAATGGAACAGCCGGCACATCGCGGTCATTTACATGTAATATTGTTACATGACTGCCGTTGTTCGACACCGCTCAAACGTACAGCGTGTGCTGTTTGGCCACGGCTGTAGACAATGCTCATTCCGGGGCCAAGCCAACACCTACGTAATGCATGTGTTTCATGACGTTACTAGAACGCGCCATTACGTCACCAGACAAGTTCACAACGGTCGCACGGAAATTAAGAAATTGATGCGGAGGTCGGGGCACCTGCATCACGTGACGTGTACTGCGGCCCCGGAATATGTATGCTTAAATCAGCTATTTGAATATAACAGGTTATCCAAGTATAGAAAGTAATGTAATTACACCATATTTCCGACGGAAAGGTAACAATAACGTTCGACCATGTCCAGCCGTGGGTAAACGTTTGCCGTGATACGGCCTTGGGATTCAAACAGTTCCCTCGTGCCACGGCAAACGTTTACCCACGGCTTGACATTATCGAACCATACATTCATGTGTCGTCGTCGACTAATGGAACGCCAGCGAACAGTTTACGTTATACGTACAAGTACGTCAGTACGTACAAGTACGTCAGTGCCTAAGTCAGTATTTGGTCAAATGTTTACACTGGATAAATGGCGGCGCCCATGAGGTCTCAGATAAATCGTATTGTTCATCAATACGACTGCGGTTTCTTTCTTTTAGTGATGGCCATGTTCCAGTCGTTAGCACTGCGAGTCCACCAATACCAAGTCTGAACATTCTGCAGAGAAATTTGAACCAGACCAAGTTTAAACAACGTTCGATTCCGTCTGATTCAATATTCTCTGCAGAATGTTCAGTAGAACATGGTCATCATTTAAAGGAAGAAACCGCAGTCGTATTGATGAAACATAGATTTACCAGAGACCTCATTGGCGCCGCCATTAACAATATACCTCGTGATCCCATACCCTGACATAGAAAGATCGATGATTTGGCGTTATTGGTAGCGTACAAAACGCAAGTAAAGCATAAAGAGAAGATGGTGGGCGAAGCAATAGATTGGTGTACAACGGTTGCCGCTGCATATTGTAAAAGTTGTAACTCTTAGCCAGTCGTATCTACGGAAGCATGGAGGGGACATGTGTGTTTTTTTTATTTATCTCGTTAATAATAAGTCGTGGCCACGAGATAAATAAAAAAACACACCTGAATTATGTCGTGGCCACGAAATCTTTAGGTGTGTTTTTTTTTATTTATCTCGTGGCCACGACATAATAAGTCGTGGCCACGAGATAAATAAACAAGAGGCCCAAATGGGCCTGTATCGCTCACCTAAAAGCCTCCATAGTGGTCCTCTTGATTTCACAAAGACTCTTCACTTACAACTTCAAATGTTCCACAGAATTTGTTGGTACCTTCTGATCTAACATATATTGCGAATGTGCATGTGTCGGTGGCCATCTTGAATGACGTAATCATCTGATTTTGGCAAAACATGCTCCAGAGTGATCGTCTCGTCGATACCTTGGATTGGATATATTATATGACCATATTCGGGCAAAAATATAATTTGACCCCTAGTTGACCCCTCGGGCCACGCCCATTTTTGACCAAGGGGCCACCATATGAACAAATCTGAAACAGCGTTAAATATCAATCATTCACACCAAGTTTCGTCGAAATCGGCCTGGAGGTTTGTGAGAAGAAGATTTTTTGACAATTTGACCTACTTTTCAACGGCGGACATCTTGGATTTGGTGATGACCTCCATTTTAACAAAAATGGACAGGCTTCACCCACAGACCATTACAGTTAAGTTTGGCCAATATCGGCCAAGCAATTCACAAGAAGAATACGTTTGAAATATTTAGTAAAAGAACAACTTTTTTACCTTTCGGTGGCCATCTTGGATGACAAAATCATCTGATTTAGACAATAAATGCTCCAGAGTGATCGACTAGTCGATACCTTTGATTGGATATATCATATGTCCATATTCGGGCAAAAATATAATTTGACCCCTACTTAACCCCTCGGGCCACGCCCAATTTTGACCCAGGGGCCACCATATGAACAAATCTGAAACAGCGTTAACTATCAATCATTCACATCAAGTTTCGTCGAAATCGGCCTGGAGGTTTGTGAGAAGAAGATTTTTTGACAATTTGACCTACTTTTCAACGGCGGACATCTTGGATTTGGTGATGACCTCCATTTTAACAAAAATGGACAGGCTTCACCCACAGACCATTACAGTTAAGTTTGGCCAATATCGGCCAAGCAGTTCACAAGAAGAATACGTTTGAAATCTTTAGTAAAAGAACAACTTTTTTACCTTTCGGTGGCCATCTTGGATGACAAAATCATCTGATTTAGACAAAAAATGCTCCAGAGTGATCGACTAGTCGATACCTTCGATTTGATATATTATATGACCATATTCGGGCAAAAATATAATTTTACCCCTAGTTGACCCCTCGGGCCACGCCCATTTTTGACCCAGGGGCCATCATATGAACAAATCTGAATCAGCATTAACTATCGATCATTCATACAAAGTTTCGTCAAAATCTGCCTGGCGGTTCGTGAGAAGAAGATTTTTTAAGAATTTGACCTACTTTTCCACGGCGGCCATCTTGGATTGTCGATGACCTTCATTTTAACAAATCTGAAATGGCATCACCCATATATCATCCCTGTAAAGTTTGACCAAATGTTTACGGACGACGGACGACGGACGACGGACACTTTGCCATAAGAATAGCTCACATGAGCTTTGCTCAGGTGAGCTAAAAAAAAACACCTGAATTATGGTCGTGGCCACGAGATCTTTAGGTGTGTTTTTTTTTATTTATCTCGTGGCCACGACATAATAAGTCGTGGCCTCGAGATAAATAAAACAAGAGGGCCATGATGGCCCTAATTCGCTCACCTGATTCCATGAACACCAGAGGAGAATGTGACATTGAGTTCATGTGTTTTAAAAAAATTGTGCTATTTTTAGATGGCGGTCATCTTGGATTAAGCGATGACTCATTTTACAAAATCTGAAAATGCTTCACCCAGCATCGGCCATGTGGTTCCTGAGAAAAAGACGTTAAAATCTTGAATAAATGGACCTTTTGGTGGCCATCATGGATGACATAATCATCCGATTCCGACAAATATTGCACCAGAGTGATCGCCTCATTGATACCTTCAATTTGATATATGACATGACCATATTCAGTCAAAAATAAAATTTGACCCCACGGGCCACCCCCATTTTTGACCCCGGGGTCACCATTTTAACTTTTAAGTTTGGCTACCATGGGCCAAGCGGTTCATGTGAAGAAGAATTTTGAAATCTCTAATAAAAGAACGACCTTTTGACATTTCGGCGGCCATCTTGGATGACATAACAATCCGATTTGGACAAAAAATGTACCAGAGTGATCGCCTCATTGATACCTTCGATTTGATATATAACATGACCATATTCGGTCAAAAATAAAATTTGACCCCACGGGCCACGCCAATTTTTGACCCCGGGGTCACCATTTTAACAAATTTGAAAGAGCATTGTACATCGATCATTCCTACCAAGTTTCGTCGAAATCCGGCTAGCGGTTCCTGAGAAGAAGATTTTTTAAGAATTTATGCTATTTTTAGACGGCGGCCATCTTGGATTAGCGATGACCTCCATTTTAACAAATCTGAAAAGGCTTCACACATGGACCATAACTTTTAAGTTTGGCTACCATGGGCCAAGCGGTTCATGTGAAGAAGAATTTTGAAATCTTTAATAAAAGAACGACCTTTTGACCTTTCGGCGGCCATCTTGGATGACATAACAATCCGATTTCGACAGAAAATGCACCAGAGTGATCGCCTCATTTATACCTTCAATTTGATATATGACATGACCATATTCAGTCAAAAATAAAATTTGACCCCAATTTGACCCCACGGGCCATGCCCATTTGTGACCCCGGGGTCACCATTTTAACAAATTTGAAAGAGCAATGTACATCGATCATTCCTACCAAGTTTCGTCGAAATCCGGCAAGCGGTTCATGAGAAGAAGATTTTTTAAGAATTTATGCTATTTTTAGACGGCGGCCATCTTGGATTAGCGATGACCTCTATTTTAACAAATCTGAAAAGGCTTCACCCATGGACCATAACTTTTAAGTTTGGCTACCATGGGCCAAGCAGTTCATGTGAAGAAGAATTTTGAAATCTCTAATAAAAGAACAACCTTTTGACCTTTCGGTGGCCATCTTGGATGACATAACAATCCGATTTCGACAGAAAATGCACCAGAGTGATCGCCTCATTGATACCTTCAATTTCATATATGACATGACCATATTCTGTCAAAAATAAAATTTGACCCCAATTTGATCCCACGGGCCACGCCCATTTTTGACCACGGGGTCACCATTTTAACAACTTTGAAAGAGCAATGTACATCGATCATTCCTACCAAGTTTCGTCGAAATCCGGCAAGCGGTTCATGAGAAGAAGATAAGAATTTATGCTATTTTTTTAGACGGCGGCCATCTTGGATTAGCGATGACCTCCATTTTAACAAATCTGAAAAGGCTTCACCCATGGACCATAACTTTTAAGTTTGGCTACCATGGGCCAAGCGGTTCATGTGAAGAAGAATTTTGAAATCTCTAATAAAAGAACGACCTTTTGACCTTTCGGCGGCCATCTTGGATGACATAACAATCCGATTTCGACAAAAAATGCACCAGAGTGATCGCCTCATTGATACCTTCAATTTGATATATGAAATGACCATATTCAGTCTTTTTAACCCCAGGGTCACCATTTTAACAACTTTGAAAGAGCAATGTACATCGATCATTCCTACCAAGTTTTGTCGAAATCCAGTTGGCGGTTCTTGAGAAGATGATTTTTTAAGAATTTGTGCTATTTTTAGACGGCGGCCATCTTGGATTACGTAATGACGTCATTTTAACAATTTTGTAATCCGCCTACCTAAGGACCATGACCATGAAGTTTGGTGACCATAGGCCCCATGTTTACCGAGGAGAAGACGTTTGAAAATGTTCACGGACGACGACGACGGAACGACGACGACGACGACGACGACGGACGACGACGGACGACGGACACATTGCGGTAACAATAGCTCACATGAGCTTCGCTCAGGTGAGCTAAAAACACACATGTCCCCTCCATGCTTCCGTACGTATCCGTGAATATGTGGCATTTCTCATAAACAAAAACGAAATACCTCATTTACATACGGAAGCCCATTAGGGCCACTTCACTTTTTTTTAATCTTTTCTTGAATTTTCGAGATCTTTTCTTGAATTTTCAAGATATTTTCGAGATCTTTTCTTGAATTGTCAAGATCTTTTCTTGAAAATTCAAGAAAAGATCTTGAAAATTAAAGAAAAGATCTTGAAAATTCAAGAAAAGAACTTGAAAATTCAAGAAAACATCTTGTTTTCAAGATGATCTTGAATAAATGGAAATTAAAAAAAAGTGAAGTGGCCCTAATGGGCTTCCGTATTTACTTCCTCAATTGTAAAAGCAAATAACGACAGAGTACAGATGTACCTAATTTCCAAATATCAATAGCCGAAACTTGTGACTGAAGACATGGGGCTTATGGGTTTTGCGATCAGTGCAGATCCAGGTCACCTGTACATCCGCACAGTTTGATCATGATCTGCACAGTCCGGCCATCCAGCAATGAAAAGTCCGTTTTGCTTCTAACAAGCAATATAGATCGTTATCAGACTTCATGGGAATGCTATTTCATCATGAGCTACACTGGTCACAAATCCCATAAGCCATGTGTTTGTTTGTTATAGTTATGCTGACCTGGTAGAGTATTTATGGCATTTATTGGCCCATACGGCGCCATATCTCCACAACTATATGTATGGAGATTATCGTGCCATTTTGGTGTGTTAATACCTTTGGACTAGCCAACATCATGGACATTGTACAAGTACTTAGGGAGTAAAACCATGGGCTGTTGCGTTTACTGTAGTAAGAAAAACATTTGGCATGTGTAATGTGCCTGGAGTCCGAAGGGCTAGTAGTCGAGATTTTACCAAAATTAGGTATCATTATTTAACGAATCAACTTCGCGCGATGTCACGTGTGGCTAATGTAATGTACTGGGATACAAACGCAATACGATGAATGGCCGTTTCCATTATGAATATAAATTAGAGGCGTATCAGGATTTTTTAAAAAACACGAGACTATGAAAAATAAAAACGTGTTTTCGTCATGGCCCTGTGTACAGTGGTTTAATTGAAAATATATGACGATACTGGGACCGGTGAAAAAAATGTTTCAGGAATATTTGAAAAAAGTAATCTAATACAAAATATAAATGTGCTTTCACCATGACCCTGTGTAATGTGGTTTAATTGAAGATATATGACGATACTAGGACTGCTGGGGTGTTTCAATGTTCACCGATATCGTTTTCTATCTAGGAAATCAGATATTTATGTACCTATATAGGTGAAAATATCGTCATATATTTTCAATTAAACCACGTTAGACAGGGCCATGATGAAAACACTTTTTTATTTTTATGGTACTTTTTCAAAATAATCTGATATGCCCATTTAAGGACAGTGTAAATATATAATTATACAAAGCTCCAGATAAGCTGCGTATCTGTGTAAAATTGCCGAAACCCCAAGTAGTGAGTATCAAAAAGCAATGCAAAATTGCGGTACCTTTATCATGCTGCAGAAAACAATATACCGACCACAACTATAGTATGTTTTGTTATTTTTCCATGAAAATACATCTTGGTATTTCATTAGAATTGTCTCCTTGGAGACAATTCTAATGAAATACCAAGATGTATTTTCAAGCCAAGACATGTTTTCATTTAGAAGAAAACTATTTAATAATTACTGTCTGCTGATGTGTAAACAGCAGTGTGATTTTATTTTACCCAATTCAAATTTTGAAATACCCAATTGTTTCAGAAATGATTGAGTGACAATACTCAATTACTAATTCCGTATCTGGAGTACTGATTATATGTCGAAAAATAAACAACAGATCAGTGGAATGAATTTGCATTAGCCCTGGCCATGAAACGCGCAGGAATTCCGAGCCTCGCCAAGGAATATATTTCTACCCTTTAGACGCCAGTCGAGATGATAAATATGATATCAAAATACCATAGACAGGTCACTGTTCATCCGCATGTACGAGGAGATAAACGAGTGGATTATCGATCGTACATGCGGATGAAAGTGATATAACTGTGTTATCACATCCTCGTGTCCATACATTGTCCATGTGCTGTGTAAATGCAGAAACAATACTCGAAAATGTATCACAGATGTGATAAGACAATATATAGGTTGACCGTAATAAACAATCACAGTGTTGATTGTATTGAAACAAACAGATGTGATAAGACAATATATAGGTTGACCGTAATAAACAATCACAGTGTTGATTGTATTGAAACAAACAGATGTGATAAGACAATATATAGGTTGACCGTAATAAACAATCACAGTGTTGATTGTATTGAAACAAACAGATGTGATAAGACAATATATAGGTTGACCGTATGTGATAAGACAATATATAGGTTGACCGTAATAAACAATCACAGTGTTGATTGTATTGAAACAAACAGATGTGATAAGACAATATATAGGTTGACCGTATGTGATAAGACAATATATAGGTTGACCGTAATAAACAATCACAGTGTTGATTGAATTGAAACAAACAGATGTGATAAGACAATATATAGGTTGACCGATGTGTTGATAAGAACAATATATAGGTTTGACCGTAAATAAACAATCACAGTGTTGATTGTATTGATACAAACAGATGTGATAAGACAATATATAGGTTGGACCCATAATAAACAAGTACAAGTGTTGATTCTATTGAAACAAACAGATGATAAGAACAATATATATGTTGACCGTAATAAACCTCACAAGATGTTGATTGTATTGAAACAAACAGATGTGAAAAGGACAATAATATAGGGACCGTAATAAAACAATCACAGTGTTGATGTATTGAAACAAACCAGATGTGATAGACAGTAATATATAGGTTTGAACCGTCAATAAACAATCACAGTGTTGGATTGTATTGAAACAAACACGGAAACGTGGTTACCTACATGAAAGGAACCACAGAACTCGTGGGTTACCTACCATGGACATCATCCGGTAACGTCATGTGACAATAATAGGAATGAATGGCCTTATTGTGGAATTTATCGGGGTATAAACTTGGAAAAGTCGCGGGCAATTGAGCCATAAATATGTAATACATTCCACCCGGGCATTTTTTTTGATTAATAGCTTTTATTAAATCCGCGCTAATCGGCAACAACATTTTCGTGTAATACACGATAAATCAAGATTCCAAAACTAATTTCATATTTATAATCCAGTAAACTCCCACGCCGAACTACTTTCCGTGACCGTGAGGCGCAGTTAAAATAAATCTTAAGAAAACGGAAAATAAACACATTTTATTGATGAATTTATTTCAAATGCTGGAATTATAAGGAATGAATGGCCTTTTTTGTGGAATTTATCGGGGATATAAACCTTCCGGCCTTCGTCTAGTATTCCCGCGACTTTTCCAAGTTTATACCCCGATAAATTCCACAATAAGGCCATTCATTCCTATAGTAGATATATACAGAGAATACCGGCTAGTGTAGTTTGATAACATGTTTATCAGTTATTGGAGGTTATGACACGCGTAGAGATTCCCAGGCTTGCCAAGGAACTCCTACCGTTTCAAAGCCGAGCCTGATAAACTTGATATCAAAATACAGTAGCCTGGTATTCTATTTATCTATTTATTTATAGGTAATGTTTTATGCTCGAAAATGACCACAGATGCCGTCGTTATCTATGGATAGAACGCGAACTTGTTTACGTTGCTTCATTACACTGATGTCATTCGGTAACGTCACGTGACGTCATTCGACCAAGGTATTCGGTCAGTACAGGGCAAACAATATGCCTGATAAACGATATGCATGTATCAAATTGCGTCTTATGCTAATAAATGCGCACGTATACCGCTGTATTTCTTGAAAGAAACGCGGAATTTCGCCAGCACACTGACGTCATTGTGTAACGTCCTGTGATGTCATTCGACCAATGACACGTCAGTAACAGTATTTTCTTATTCCGGATTCACAGTTTTACATTGTATCAACGGCAATACACGAAACAACATGTTGTATTTGTGTATTTACTCAATGTTCAGCTGGATATATGACAACATATTTGGCTGTGACTTGAGAAATGGGGCTTATGGGTTTTGCGATCAGTGTAGATCCAGATCAGCCTGTGCATCCGCACAGTCTGATCAGGATCTGCACTGTTCGCCTTCTATCAATGAAACACCGTCCTGCTTCTAATGAACAAACTAGACCGCTTTCAGGCTACACGAGTTTGTAATTTTGATCATGAGCTACACCGGTCACAAATCCCATAAGCCACATTTCCAGTGACGGCCACATTATGACCTCTGTCAAGCAGACTTGTAATGTTGTGGCGATCATGAAGTGGTGCTTGGGAATCATCAATGTGTTTGTTGTGATGAATCTGAAGCATATATTGGCGCAATTCTCACCTCTAGCAATAACCACAGGTAACGCAGGCTCCGGTTGTCGGCGGCCAACGTCCCTTTATCAAAATATTATGATAACCAGCTACTACACAGGATCGATGTGTCGAAACGCCAGGTATTCGGAAGCTGATAACCATTTACGAATAGCTGTAGACAAGCCACGTGATTTTGTACACAACCGCCTGCGTTAATTTTGCCCAGATTATCAACATTTGTGAACATCATACTGCCGACTCGCAATCAAGCAACTTGATTGTCTGAGACTGAGCTGTAGCACAGCTCAGTCTCAGCCAATCAAGCTGCTTACGTTCAAGCGCAATACAAGTATTTTGAAATGAAGGTATTGACAAAGTGTATGTCTGCTCAAGTAATTAACTCTGTTTAAATAACAGTATTAATTATATAGTATTTATTTTGATTAAATCCAAATGTTTAGTCTCCACCCCACCAATATATTGTGCATATTTCTGGTACATGTCAAAGTCACGGATACCTCTAATTGCATTTAATAGGAGGAGACTGTCATAATAATAAGTGTAATAAATCTCAGGAAGCACCTAAGTGTGCTCCATTTGTACTAGATCTGTAGCCTATTTCACCAAAATTGCAAAGTATACTGATCTTGCTAAGTACACTTTGAGGAAGAAATTTTCAATTTAAGGATAAATTTAATATTTTTTATTATACTTAATTTATAACATTATCACAGCCACTTTGGCTGTGATCATGTAATAAATTCAGTATAATAATTTTACATACTTTTACTCATCAAATATATGCAGCCGTTAGTTCTATATGAAATTATGCATTTTAAAAAAATAAATGATTACTCCCTCAAAGTATATTTAAATAGATAAGTATATATGCTTAGCAATTTTGGTGAAATCGGCTACAGATCAGAACCTACATACACCGTTCAAATATCAGACCGCAACATACGATATGTGAGCACATGTACTGTAGCTATTTGTCTATGGAAATTTAACATGGGGGAAAAAGTGGTAAGGAAGTGTGGGAAGAGTCAAAAAACGAAAAAATTTGGAAATTGACTCCGAAACCTGACTAGATAGCTTGGATATGATCTAGCTAAGAAAACAAAAGTTAAATTTTAAAAATCGGTCCAGTATTTCTAAAATTCCCCATGTTAAATCCCCATAGACATCTTCACGGAGTGATTTATTTCGCAATAAGATCAATATTTTACCAAATTTCACGAAATAAAAATAAGGCTCATTCTTAATTTTTCCTTTAATTTAATATTATCAAAATAAATCTTGTTTTTGAATTGTTTATATAGCCGTAAAATTTGGGCAGCTTTCGTGAAACAGACAGTAGAGAAATATGTGAGGGTGTTTTACAGGTACATGTCCACTCAGTAAGAACACACAGTTATTTATATGAATTAAATAAGTGTGTCACTATTCCACCAGTTCTAAAAATTACGAGAGCCCGTTATACAGATATAATGACTTAGTAATATTTATTTTACTGATAGTGACGCGCGGTGGTGTCCGGCTATTTTCGTATGAAAATGAGGCATGCTATTTTTTTTATTATTTATACTAATTAAATGAGTCACCTGAACAAATTTATATTTTCGACAGATTATTAAGTATGATCATTGCGCATCAAAACATAAATACAGATAATAAATAGTAACGCCCGTTAACACTTTAAGGAAACACGTTTATCGCCCCTGATGTCAGTGTGGAAACTTACGTCTGATATAAAATCTATAATAATGCCAATCAATGCGTGGGGTAATGGTGGATTAATGTTTATCTTGCCATAAATGTCTTAGATGATGTCTCTGCTATAAAGAACACTGTGTTCCTACTGGGTGGGCATGTACCTTTAACACCAGTTGTCAGCATATTTGTAACATTTAAAAGAAAACACCGAACACATTGGTCACGTGATATAAACTCAGTTTCAGTGACAAAATAATGTAAACAATTATGCCTAGGTAGATATTTTTCTTTCTTAATCATGTTACAAGTAAGTGAACCTATTGTTTCCTTCGTGCATATCTATTGAAGCCAGGTTGCAAGTAATACAAGAACAATGTATCCGTAGACACAAAATCACTCATTTTGCAGTTGTCAATATAGAACTGAACAGTTCTGTTCTTCAGGGGACCGTTTCACTAAACTTCGTACGACTAAAATGTTCATAAGTGCAAAATTATGATAGTGTGTAAATTTCGTATTAACAATGTTTTCTTGTAAATAATTATTGGATTTACATTTATTGAGCATAGGCTGCATATGCAGCCTATGCTCAATAAATGTAAATCCATAAATTGAAATTTACAGACGATCCTAAATTTGCACTTACGAACATTTTAGTCTTACGAAGTTTAGTGAAACGGGCCCCTGTTATGTTCACTATACAGGTAAGTATATGTAAGGAAATCGCGTAATTATTTAGCTTCAACACATATGGAACGCATCTTTCCTCTTTCACGGCTCATTGCCTTCGCCAGCAAAATTCAACTTGTCTATGGCTCTATAGACACTTTTTAATTATAAAATAACAAGGAACACATGTTGGCTGAGAAGTTACTTGAATATTAAGCCGAGGGGAAAATCACATTTCTCTTCAGCTGTAAATAGCGGAAACCGTCTGACTACATCCTTATATTCATACGTCATGACGAAGTGGCTTATCGCGTCAATCTGTAGCCGATTTCACCAACATTGCAAAGTATACTTATCGTGCTAAGTACTTGACTGTACACTTTGAGGGAGAAATTTTCTATTGAAGGATAAATTTATAATTGTTTATTCTAATGCACCGACAATATAAAGCACGCATCTGATTGGTCAATTGAAATCACAGCCTATAAAATATGACAAGAGCTCCAAGGAGCAAAATGTCCAGCCTAGCGCAGTTTGATAGTACATAAGGAGCTTGTAATAACCTTGGGGTTAGTGAGCAACATGGGTTTTCTGTAGAATTATGCGGGATGTTGTTACAAATGCATGTATGGAATATTAAAGCATAAACTGAGCATTAATTTTTCCAAACACGGAAATTTCTATGTCAGTGACCTTGACCTTTGGGGTTAGCGGGCACCATGGGCTTTCTGTAGAATGATGGGCTTTCTGTAGAATGATGCGGGATGTTGTTACAAATGCATGTATGGCATATTAAAGCATAAACTGAGTGTTAAGTTTTCCAAACACGAACATTTCTCTAAGTCAGTGAATTTGACCTTTGGCGTTAGCGGACAGCATGGGCTTTCTGTAAAATGATGCGGGATATTGTTACAAATGCATGTATGGAATATTAAAGCATAAAGTGAGCGTTAACTTTTCCAAACACGGAAATTTCTAAGTCAACGACCTTGACCTTTGGGGTTTTGCGGGCACCATGGGTTTTCTGTAGAATGATGCGGGATGTTGTTACAAATGCATGTATGGAATATTAAAGCATAAACTGAGCGTTAACTTTTCTAAACACGGACATTTCTAAGTCAGCGACCTTGACCTTTGGGGCTTGCGGGCACCATGGGCTTTTTGTAGAATGATGCGGGATGTTGTTACAAATGCATGTATGGAATATTAAAGCATAAACTGAGCATTAATTTTTCCAAACACGGAAATTTCTAAGTCAGTGACCTTGACCTTTGGGGTTAGCGGGCACCATGCGCTTTCTGTAGAATGATGGGCTTTCTGTAGAATGATGCGGGATGTTGTTACAAATGCATGTATGGAATATTAAAGCATAAACTGAGCGTTAACTTTTCTAAACACGGACATTTCTAAGTCAGCGACCTTGACCTTTGGGGCTTGCGGGCACCATGGGCTTTTTGTAGAATGATGCGGGATGTTGTTACAAATGCATGTATGGAATATTAAAGCATAAACTGAGCATTAATTTTTCCAAACACGGAAATTTCTAAGTCAGTGACCTTGACCTTTGGGGTTAGCGGGCACCATGCGCTTTCTGTAGAATGATGGGCTTTCTGTAGAATGATGCGGGATGTTGTTACAAATGCATGTATGGAATATTAAAGCATAAACTGAGCGTTAATTTCTAAGTCAGTGACCTTGACCTTTGGGGTTTGCGGGAACCATGGGCTTTCTGTAGAATGATGTGGGATGTTGTTACAAATGCTTTTGTAAACAATGGCCAGCGGCGGGGAATGCAAATATTTCCAAATTAATTTCGGTACATTTTCGGTTATCCATTCTGCCATATTCACCTGTACAACCAAAAGCGGAAAAGAGAATCTGCCAACGACTGACAAACGTGACTTCAGTGTGGTGGCCCTTCAACAAATTCCCAAAAATATTACCCCACCCGCCCAAAATACAGAAGAATTTAGATAGTTCTCAAATGCAAACTCGATATGCCAGTACCAGCCTATAACTTTGCGAATTACAATATGCACATATATGACTATACATAATAAACTGTATTGCAGATGGGTAATCACCTGAATAAGGCGTAAATCCAGGGAAATCCTAGGCCTGTTGATACAAGTTGTTGACATTTCCTTTGTAAAAATCACACGAAACCAATGCAGAAATGTTGGCATTTCTTTAAATGAATAAAAGCAAATAAATGTTGCAACTACACATATAAAAGCAATACAATTGTTAAAATAAACAGTACAGTTGAATACATGTATACATGTAGATGTCTTACAAAAAGTCCCGTTAATCTCAATTTGAAAAAATCTCAATTTGAAAAAATCTCAATTTGAAATGGGAATATTCTTCGGCGGAGTTACATTTCTTCAAATTAATTTGGTGTGAGGCGGTTATGGATGACGACAACAACAACCTGCTGACGTATTGAAAATATCACTGTTCGTGATATGCTACGATGTTGCAGAAAGCGGGGAGCACACTAGGTGCATTAGAATGGGGATAACCATGATTTGTTTTTATGGTCTGAGAATCAGTTTTACGGCTCCGCTAACGCGTCGCCGTAAACCTGATTCACAGACCATAAAACTTCCCACATACCGCTCCAAATCGAAAAACAAAGCATGGTTATCCCTTAATTTAATACAATAAAATATTTTCTGACCAAATTATTATACTGAAGTTATTACATAGTTTGTGAGAACCGTAGTTGCATGTAAGATAGAACAGTAGCCGATTTAAGTATACTTATCTTGCTATATGTACACTTTGAGGGAGACATTTTCAACTTAAGAATAAATTCATTCATTTTTATTCTGGATTCATTACATTATCACAGCCATTTTGGCTGTGATAATGAAATAAATTCAGTAGAAGAATTCTGCATACTTTGAATCATCAAATATTAGTTCATTGTATATGAAAAAAATGTATTTGGAGAAAAATAAATTATTACACACTCAAAGTATGTTTAGCTAAATAAGTATGCTTAACAAGTTTGGTGAAATCGGCTACTGGCAAACGTACATGATGAATGATGTACATTGTATTCTCATATGTGGCTGTGACTGGATACATGGGACTTATGGAATGTGCGACCAGTGTAGCTCCTGATCAAATACAACACTGCTCGTGCCTGATAGCGATCTACATTGCTCGCTAGAAACATGGCGGTGTTTCATTGATGGCATGGCGAAGTAGTGCAGATCTTGATCGGATTGTGGGGATGCACATGTTGATCTGGAACTACACGGGTCGCAAAACCCATAAGCCACATTCCCCAGTCAGATATCAGCACTCTTTACGGTGCAATAAATGATATGCAATATCTTATACCGTATTACAGGACCGCCTGCGTTAATCTTGCCCAGATTATCCGCGATTTTTGAAAATCTATTAACAATGACGACTGACAATCAAGCAGTTTCATTGTCTGAGCCTGAGCTGTAGCATGTACTTTAATAGTGTGCTTGCAATTAAGCAGCTTGATTGTCTGAGCATGAGCTGCGCTACAGCTCAGGCTCAGACAATCAAACGGCTTGATTGCGAGTTGGCATTGCCAATAGACGTTCGGAAACTTTGATAACCAGAAAGGTTGATAATCAGAGCAAGATTTAACGCAGGCCGTTGTGTAATGTACAATGGAGACTTGTCGTATCGGTGCCAATGTCACAACGAGAAGCTTATAAAAAGTTTAAAATTTATATGTTACAACGATTACAAAAAAAAGCGCGAGAGCAGTTATACAAATGCTTTCGTTGGCACAGATGAAGGCGTAAGCGCGGTCATTATTGAGGGAGGAAACCGGAGTACACGGAGGAAACCCACTTGTCCGATCTGGTGACCACCATACCATCTCACATATGCCCCTGCCGAGGATCGAAACCGGGGTCGCATTGGTGAGAAGCACGCTCGTTACCGATTTCGCTTACTGGGCTATATAGAGAACAAAAGATTGCTAGAGAGGCAGAGTGGCCACAAAAGCATTGACAACTATTTTCTCATTAACACTAAGGGGAAAATAAATTGCATTGGAAAAGTAAATTGCCATCTACTGTTTCCTATATATTATGTCTTCTCTCTCAAGAAAATGGTTGTCTGACAATACTTTAGAATCATTTCCGTTGGAAATAATTCTAAAGTGTTGTCAACCACGTTTTTTTTGTTCGAAAAGAAGGTAAATACTAAGATAACTAGACATTATGTTTGTAAAACATGGATATGCCCCCGTGGCGTACTGGACTCTAACTGGAGAAACTCTTTTTTTTACTTTTTTTACTTTTCGAGGTAAATGCACACAGACGGACGGACGTACATAAGCCTATCGCATACACATCCAACGAAAAACATGTAATTCCGAATTATAAGGGTTAAGTACAATATATGAGTCACAGGTCAACGAGACCTTAGCTAATTTATTACACAGAGGTCCAATTTTGAAGTGGGACCGAAGTACTTCTATCATTCCGGCCAGACGTATAAAGTGAGTTAGCCATTCACGAGAGACAATTTCCCTGGAAGCAATGCCTTAATCAGGCGCAAAATGCACCAATTATTACCTAATGCATGATATATATGTCCCGACATGTCGACTATTAAAGGAAATGGCATAGACGCATAACCTCGGGCGTTAGTTGTGGTTTAGATGCTTTGCTAAGCAAGATGAGTCTGACCTCACGGTTACAACATCGATCGTACATGTATGACATACAAGAAAACTGATGTAGGCACATAACCTCGGGCGTCAGTTGTGGTTTAGAGGCTTTGCCAAGCAAGATGAGTCTGACCTCGCGGTTTGGCTTAGAGCCTTTGCTAAGCAAGATGAGTCTGACCTCGCAGTTACAACATCGATCTTACATGTATGACATACATGTACAAGATAACTGGTGTAAACGCATAACATCGGGCGTCAGTTATGGTTTAGAGGCTTTGCCAAGCAAGATGAGTCTGACCTCGCGGTTTAGTTTAGAGCCTTTGCTAATTAAGATGAGTCTGACCCCGCAGTTACAACATCGATCGTACATGTATGACATACAAGATAACTGGTGTAGACGCATAACCTCGGGCGTCAGCTGTGGTTTAGGGCTTTGCCAAGCAAGATGAGTCTGACCTTGCGGTTTGGTTTAGAGCTTTGCTAAGCAAGATGAGTCTGACCTCGCAGTTACAACATCGATTGTACATGTATGACATACAAGAGAACTGGTGTAGACGCATACCATCGGGCGTCAGTTATGGTTTAGAGGCTTTGCTACATGTAAGCAAGATGAGTCTGACCTCGCAGTTAAAGCATCGATCGTACATGTACGACATGCAAATTCATCCTTAACTTGAACATTTCTCCCTCAAAGTGTACTTTGCAATTTTGGTGAAATCGGCTACTGGTGTAGCCACACAATATCGGGCTTATGGTTTAGAGGATTTGCTCATTTGACCTCGTAGTCACTGCCTCGCTAGTATGACAGACAGGGCATACGTTGCGGTCAGACTGTAGACAAATGCAATCATACGTATTGTCATGGTTTTACAAAATCGGTCTTATTGTATGGTTGATGGTAGCTGCAAGTTTTCCGCTTTATATGCAACAGGTTGCACAATATTGCTACGCCACGCTACACAGTAAAAATGTGCGTACACGTAATAGTATTTATGTCCACTAACACATTTACCATATGTACGAGACCTGTCGCATTGCTTGGAGTGGTGGAAATAACAACACAATGCTTGTGTGTAATGGTCATTTATTATAAATGACGGGTTTTTACACTTCGCGCACTAAAATATAGAAAATACCTACAGGGCGGTGACGTTCATACTTCGCTATCAATGTATAGTTATTGAGACAAACATATTACAGTCGAACCTCCCCGAACGGCCACCTCTCTACAACAACACCCTCTCTATAACAGCCGCTATTTTATATCCCAAATGGATGATTTCCTCTGTATCAAACCCTTATACTGCTGTTGCTTTTGCCTTCTCAACAAAAACATGTTTTGACAGCATTTTAAAATCATTTCCATTGGAAATGATTCTAAAATGTTGCCAAAGCATGTTTTTGATGAGAATTATCGAAAAAAATAAAATAAACAGCGGACGATAAAGTTTAATTCAGCATTAACCTCCCTACAACAGCCACCTCTCTACAACAGCCAGTTTTGCGTCTACCCATGGGTGGCTGTTGTAGAGAGGTTGCACTGTACCATACACTTACGTAATAAAGTGTGTATTAGCAACATTCTTAGGACACTCTCCACGAAGTAAAAAGTAAACAAAGAACGCTTCAAACGCACATTCGGAAAGACTACTCCGTCATAACGCTTATGTAATGCAGTGTAATGAAATGTAATTAGAGTTATGTACTGAGAACTATAGGTAGATGGATGCCAGAATTAACAGGGCATAAACCGGTACATTCACGCGGATCTACTTTCATTGAGAATCGTATACAATACACAAATGCCTGCGTTGAGCTTGCCCTGGGGGCCGTTTCACTAAACTTCGTACGACTAAAATGTTCGTAAGTGCAAACTTATGATAGTCTGAAATTTTCACATTAACAATGTTTTCTTGTAAACAATTATTGGATTTACATTTATTGAACATAGGCTGCTCAATAAATGTAAATCCACCAATTGAAATTTCCAGACGATTCCAAATTTGCACGTACGAACATTTTAGTCGTACGAAATTTAGTGAAACGGGCTGCAGATTATCAACGTTTCCGAACACATATTGACAATGCCAACTCGCAATAAAGCAGTTTATCCCGTCAACACAGTGCGCATGTGCCGTGAAACACGGTGCCGATACACATTTTTGATATCCAGTCAATACTATTTTTGCATTTTAAAGCCATTTGTAGATGTTGACGGGATAAATAAAATAGTAGGTTAGTGCCGTGAATGGTATATGTATATACCAAAGTATATGTTGTGACCACTCATTTGAACCGTCTCGGCGAGACGTTTCAAATGGGTGGTCACAACATATACTTCTGATGAGAAATAAAGAAATGATTGAGCCTTGCCGGATATTTTTTCCCATTCACGGCACTAACCTACTATTCTCTATTTGATTTCTAAGCCTGATGAGATGTAGCACATCTCAGGCTCAGCCAATCAAACGGCTTGATACAAAGCGACACTATTCAAGTATGCTTAAATAAATAAATTGACAATTTGGACAAATTAGCGAGGGCGGTATTGTATGCTGTAATGGATTGGTAGCCGCGGGTACGAGCGCTAGCTTTCTCGTGTGCCGATAAAATTGGCAAGATTAACGCAGGCGGTAGTGTAATGAAATTATCCCCTAGCTGACAGCCCTGATAAAAAAAACGTTAACGAATTTGCCTTACAAATAAGGTGAGCATAGCTATAGTCCGTTTCACGAAAGCTGCCCAAATGTTACAGCAATATAAACAATTCAAAAACAAGTTTTTTTCGATAGTATTAAATTAAAGGAAAATTTAAGAATGGCCTTCTTTTTATTTCGTGAAATTTGGTCAAATATTGGTTTTATTACGAAAAATTGATTTCTCTATGGGAATTTAACATGGGGGAAAAAGAGGCAAAGGAGTGTAGGAGGAGTCAAAAAACTATTTTTTTTGGAAATTGACTCCGAAACCTAGGTAGATAGCTTGGAAATGATCCAACTAAGAAAACAAAAGTTAAATTTTGAAAATCGGTCCAGGATTACTGAAATTATAAAAAATGTCCCCATTGGGGAAATTGTGTTTTCGCAATAAAATCAATATTTGACCAAATTTCACGAAATAAAAAGAAGGCTCATTCTTAAATTTTCTTTAATTTAATATTATCGAAAAAAATATTATTTTTGAATTGTTTATACGGCCGTAAAATTTGGGCAGCTTTCGTGAAACAGACTATAGGTTCGCAGTGACCTTGACGTTGGGCGGTCGGGCGTGGGTCGTATGCAAAACAAGGCACCATCCCTAGACACACATTGTAACCAAACTTGATCTAAATCAGTGAATCGGTTCACAAGTTCTTGAAAAATGAAAGGTATTACTAACGTACGCACGCACGTACATGGACTAACGCTATATCCCCTCTTACATATCGGCGAGGGATAATAAGCCCGGTCTTGTACATCGTGCCCGTAATTTGGTTTACGTTCACTTGCGCTGCAGGTCAAGTGAGTTATTCCGAATACCAGACATGTCTAGCGGAGTGGCGGGAAGACTGTTGATATTTGTCGGGGACTGGCCAAATGGGGCTTATGACATTTGTGGCCAGTCTACATCCTGATCTGTTATCATGCCTGTGCAGCCTGAACATGATGTACACTGTTATGATGTAACACAGTGGGTGATCCACTGACAGAATAGCGGACAGTGCAGACCCTGATCAGATGCGCAGTCTGATCTGGGTCTACACTGGTCGCAAAAGCCATAAGCCCCATTTATCCAGTCACAGCCACATATTTAGTTACTTCGTAAATGATGACTGCAGGCTACACAGAGGATTTGAAACGAGAGATGATTTAATATGGTATTTATAACATGTTTACTAATTTCAAAAGAAACGAGGCGATGTTGAGTTTCTTAGACAATCTGTCAGCACGTTTAATAAATACATTATTAAAGGTACATGCCCACTCAGTAGGCACAATATGTTCTTTATAGGAATTAAATAAGTGTATATAATTGTGTCACTATTGCACCAGTTCTAAAAATTACGAGTGCCCGCTATACAGATATAATCATTTAGTAATATTTATTTTACTGATAGTGATTCGCGGTGGTATCAAGGTATTTTCATATGCAAATGAGGCATGATATTATTCAATTATTTATACTGATTAAATGCGTCACCCGCTAACATAATATTTTCGACAGATTATAAAGTATGATTATTGCACGTCACAAAATAAATACAGAAGTTAAATAGTAATGTCCGTCAGTATTTTAAGGAAAAACGGTTATCACCCCTGGTATCAGTGTGGAAATTTACGTCCGATATAAAATGTATAATAGTGCCAATCAATACACGGGGTAATGGTAAATGAATGTTTATTTAACCAGAAAATGTCTCAGATGATGTCTCTGATATAAATAACAATTTGTGCCTCTGAGTGGGCATGTACCTTTAAATACTCGCGAATGTTAGCTTATATTTATTGCACAACCACAGCATCATGCAATGAAGCTGGTCTTATTATATCGCACGTTTTCTATTTACATAATTATTACCCTAGAGTACAGTATTTTATTGCACGTTTTCGATTTACATAAGTATTACCCTACTGTCTGTTTCACGAAAGCTGCCCAAATTTTACGGCTATATAAACAATTCAAAAACAAGATTTCTTTTGATAATATTAAATTAAAGGAAAATTTAAGAACGAGCCTTCTTTTTATTTCGTGAAATTTGGTCAAATATTGGCCTTCGTCCAGTATTCGCGAGACTTTTCCAAGTTTATACCCGATAAATTCCACAAAAAGGCCATTCATTCCTATATAAGAATCAGACACATGTCTGTCAGTCCTGCACGGGAGGTGGAATTGCAGATATTACGAGTAGACTGTTATGTTCCTTTAAAGTGGCGGTGTCTCGGATGGTACTTCCGAAGATTTATTACACTCTTGCAAATTATTTGCACGGGTTTCGCTGTGAGAGAAAACCCGTAATCACCTCCTTACAAATAATACACCGTGAACAGAACACCCGTAATTGTACAATAACGTACACATAATGGACACAGATTGCGAACAAGTAATATAAACCCATGTTCGAAATCCGGAAGTTTGTACCAGCAAGTACCAGAAATAGTGGACCGATTTTCAAAATTTAACTTTAAATTCATAAACTTAGATCATTTCCAAGTTATCTAGCCGGGTTTCGGAGTCAATTTCCATGATGAAGACACTTGTACAAACTTTTTGACGCAAAAAACTAACTAAGTGTTTCCGCAAAATGTGAAAGTAATAAATGTCAAGGTGATGTAACTGGTGGCATGAATGTGTAACTGTTCCATATGCTCACATATATCAAGTGTCCAAATATTGAAGCAATCCGTCAAGTAATATTAAAGTTATACCATGATACCATGATACCATGTTGAAGAAGCCTGTACAAACCTTTGACGCAAACAAGTATTTCCGCAAACAAATATGAAGGTATTAGAGGTCAATGTGATGTTAATGGCAGCATGAGTGTGTTCCAAATGCTCATATGTATCAAGTGTCCAAATATTGAAGCAATCGGTCAAGTTATATTAAAGTTATATCATGATGACGAAGCTTGTACAACTTTTGTTTGACATTTCGGACGACGACGCGGACGACGCGGACGACGACGACGGAAAAGGCGACTATATTCGCGACTTCTGCTAAAGAAGGCGCGACAAAACAGATCAGACAAGCCATGTGATTTTGAACCTTCGGACATCTGCGTATTTTCATGAAATACGTCTACAAACATTTTAATAAATAAAGTCAAAAGTTGACAACATTTTCAGAGTACGCTTCTTTATATCAGATACATCATCTGAGACATTTTGTGTCAAAATAAACATTCATTCATCATCACCCCACGTATTGATTGGCATAATTATACATTTTATATCAGACGTAAATTTCCACACTGATATCAGGGGCGATAACCGTGTTTCCTTAAAATGTCAACGGACATTTCTATTTATTCTCTGTATTTATTTTTTAATGTGCAATAATCACACTTTATAATCTGTCGAAAATATTATTTTTTTCAGGTGACGCATTTAATTAGTATAAATAATTAAAACATATCATGCCTCATTTGGATATGAAAATTGTCTGATACCACCGCGAGTCACTATGAGTAAAATAAACATTACAACATTATTATATCTGTATAGCGGACACTCGTAATTTTTAGAACTGGTGAAATAGTGCGACAATTATACACTTATTTAATCCCTATAAAGGACATTTTGTGCCTGCTGAGTGGGCATGTAACTTTAACAGAGTTTGGTTTTGCAAATGTATGGCGAAATCAAGACGACATGAAAATCCCGTGCGCTCAGATCAAACAACGGTTGCTAGACAATTTCGATCAAACATGGCACGCCTCAATACACGAATCAAACAAACTAAAACTTTATTGCCGTTACGAGACAAATTACAATGCAGGGGGCCGACCCACTAAACTTCTTACGACTAAAATGTTCGCAAGTGCAAAATTATGATAGTCTGTAAATTTCACAATGACAATGTTTTCTTGTAAATAATGATTGTATTTACATTTATTGAGCATAGGCTGCATATGCATAAATTGAAACTTACAGACGATCTTAAATTTGCACTTACGAACATTTTAGTCGTAAGTAGTTTAGTGAAACGGGCCCCAGATGCATACATGGAAAATATCACCAGCAGAAGTTTTAAAACTGCTTTAAGCAGACCTAGACTATTGTAACGTAACGTTGTTTATTTGTGGACCGATTTTCAAAATCAAACTTTTGCTTTCTTATTTACATCATTTCCAAGATATCTCGCAGGTTTCGGAGTCAATTTCCATTTTTTTTTCGTTTTTCGACCCTCCTCATCATTTTTGCCTATGGGAATTTATCCTATTTATCCCTACAGTGTATGAAAATATTTTATGGAATGTAATCAAATACAAAAATCGGGGAGGTTGAGATTTTTGTTATTGATGAAAAAGTACTTACAACATTTAAATATTTTTAGATTTAATATATGCCAAAAGTTCGTCGGCAGCAAAACGTGGAACAGACAGTAGTCTGAGTAGATCTTAATGTCGTTACACTATCATTCCATTCACTAGCCATTGAAACTGGCAGGTACAACAACACGGCCAGGGAGGACAGACTATGCATAACAGTGGAACCTTTCTAAACCGGGCACAAACAAAACACCTGTGATCTTATTTTTGATGCGTTTCTTGTTCCTTTATCTCAGGTGATAATGTCTGTTCGTGATCGCATAGCACACACATGTACTTGTGGCTCAGAATGATCAAATTCCTGATGTATAGAGAAATCTCTCTAAGCCGGACACCCTGGGGGCCCACAGGGTGTCCGGTTTAGAGAGGTTTCACTGTAATTGTATTACACGCTTTAATTTTACTTATTTTAATGTGTTCCAGGGCCCGGTTTCTCAAAACCTCTGGTAGCTTATCAGACTGTTAAATCCTGAGCAATGCTAAGGATTTAACAGTCTGTTAAGCTAACAGAAGCTTTGAGCAACCGGGCCCAGGGTGTTCGGTTTGCAGAGATTTCACTGTACTGTAACATGCATAGACTTGAATATGAATACCATCTATTATAATTGTATGCCTCCATTACTCGGATTTGAGAAATAAATGTTTCTCTAAATACATGTACTATTGCCATTGGCAAACGTTAAATAATTCCAGCACAAAAATATTTACACAATTCCCTAACATTTGATTGGCCCGTAGCAAGTCTCTGTCCAAAATGTATATCCCAGTAAACTCCCACGCCGAACTACTTTCCGTAACCGTGAGGCGTAGTTAAAATAATTCTTAAGAAAACGGAAAATAAACATATTTTCCTGATGAATTTATTTCAAATGCTAGAACTATAAGGAATTAATGCCCTTTTTGTTGAATTTATCGTGGATATAAACTTGGAAAAGTCGCGGGAATACTGGACGAGGCCTTCCGGCCTTCGTCCAGTATTCCCGCGACTTTTCCAAGTTTATACCCCGATAAATTCCACAAAAAGGTAATTCATTCCTATAATAAATTCGCTCAATTAATATCAGCACCGATCAAGATTAAAAACGTTTGTACCTTTTTGGTCTATGCATTTAAACGGCGAACGGCTTGACAGTGACGCAATACTTGTGACACCGGTTGAAGGTGAGTCTTGTGTTGTTTTCAACCAGTACCTACAGGTTCCTGAAGAACGGTTCATATTTCGGTGTTTCATGGGTTATTTCGGTATAGCTGGTGGTTTGGGTGCATTGTTACCAACATACAATTTACGTCATCTCCCGCGAGTTACGCGTATAAGTACGGTAATTTACGTGTTTTGAAAGTATGAAAGGGGTCTGAAAGTTCGAAACGGTGAATGTATACATAATTGATGATTTGTGTCGTGTGTAATGATTGGTAGTTGCACAAAGCTATGTAAATTACCCAAAACCAGCGAAATCCACCAAAATCTACCGTAAATTCACCACCATGCCTATATGAAACCAACATACTGGCCATCTGTTCAAATACCTGGGGCCCGTTTCACTAAACTTCTTACGACTAAAATGTTCGTAAGTTCAAATTTACGATCGTCTGTAAATGTCAATTAATGGATTTACATTTATTGAGCATAGGCTGCATATGCAGCCTATGCTCAATAAATGTAAATCCAATAATTATTTACAAGAAAACATTGTTAATGTGAAATTTACAGACTATCATAATTTTGCTCTTACGAACATTTTAGTCGTACGAAGTTTAGTGAAACGGCCCCCTGTTGTTATACCGTACATCGACGACCTACTGTGTTTGTTAGATCTACATGTCTCTTGACTGAATGACGAGCGGAGTGTCCGCTTGATCTGTATGGAACGCCAAATCTACATAATTAATGCTAGCTCTAAATATGTAATGCTAGCTCTAATTATCTAGAGTTAGCATTAATTATTTGTAGCTGTGACTGGAGAAATGGGGCTTATGGGTTTTGCGACCAATGTAGATCCATATCAGACGGTTCGCCATTCCGTCAATGAAACACATGTCATGCTTGTAACAAGCAATATAGAGCATTATCAGGCTATAGAAGTGTGTTATTTGATTAGGATCCACACTGGTCTCAAATCCCATAAGCCCAATTTCTCCATTTACTGCCAGCCGGTCTTGAAGCACGGAATCCTAGGCGGTTCTGAAGCTACACTCGTTGCGAACAACATATGGTCCCATTTTGCCAGCTGTTTGCCCAGAAACTTAAACAAATAAAATACGACGAGTTCACCAAGTCCGTTCTAAATAAGCCACAGTTAGATCACGGTTCGTCCGCATGTACGAGGAGATAATCTGCGAGCTTTATCATACATACGGATGCTTGGTGGTTGGGAGATCTCATGCAGCAAACACAGGGACTTTCAAGTACGAATGTCGCTGTGGTTGTACACTGCGATCTCCGGAGGCACTAACGCCCATTCTTTCTTCGAAGAGTCCAATTTAACATTACTACTCAAATATTACTTCAGGTTTCACATTTACAGCTCCTCAACTGGCATGTATTAAACACATCATATATTTTTCTCACTGTACTGAATTGAACTAAAATTGTATATGGCAAAAACATGTAACGTCTGTTACAGTGTAACCTCTCCAAACCGGGCACCCTGGGAGGTCCCCAGTACAGTGGAACCTCTCCAAATCGGACACCATGTAAGGTCCCCAGTACAGTGGAACCTCTCCAAATCGGACACCATGGGAGCTCCCCAGTACAGGGGAACCTCTCCAAATCGGATACCCTGTGAGGTCCCCAGTACAGTGGAACGTCTCCAAATCGGAAACCCTGTGAGGTCCCCAATACAGGGGAACGTCTCCAAATCGGACACCCTGTGAGGTCCCCAATACAGGGGAACGTCTCCAAATCGGACACCCTGTCAGGTCCCCAGTACAGGGAACCTCTCCAAACCGGACACCCTGTGAGGTCCACAGTACAGGGGAACCTCTCCAAACCGGACACCGTGTGAGGTCCCCAGTACAGGGGAACCTCTCCAAACCGGACACCGTGTGAGGTCCATAGTACAGGGGAACCTCTCCAAACCGGACACCCTGTGAGGTCCACAGTACAGGGGAACCTCTACAAACCGGACACCCTGTGACGTCCACAGTACAGGGGAACCTCTACAAACCGGACACCCTGTGACGTCCACAGTACAGGGGAACCTCTACACAAACCGGACACCCTGTGACGTCCACAGTACAGGGGAACTAC
The DNA here is from genome assembly GCA_029237695.1 of Conchocele bisecta. Classification (NCBI taxonomy): domain Eukaryota; kingdom Metazoa; phylum Mollusca; class Bivalvia; order Lucinida; family Thyasiridae; genus Conchocele; species Conchocele bisecta. Next base: position 25,047,402 of record CM055276.1, read on the forward strand.
AAACCGGACACCCTGTGAGGTCATAGTACAGGGGAACCTCTACAAACCGGACACCCTGTGACGTCCACAGTACAGGGGAACCTCTACAGACCGGACACCCTGTGAGGTCCACAGTACAGGGGAACCTCTCCAAACCGGACACCCTGTGAGGTCCACAGTACAGGGGAACCTCACGCAAATCTGACACCCTGTCAGGTCCACAGTACAGGGGAACCTCTCCAAATCTGACACCCTGTGAGGTCCACAGTACGTACAGGGGAACCTCTCCAAATCGGACACCCTGGGAGCTCCCCAGTACAAGGGAACCTCTCAAAATCGGATACCCTGTGAGGTCCCCAGTACAGTGGAACGTCTCCAAATCGGACACCCTGTGAGGTCCCCAATACAGGGGAACGTCTCCAAATCGGACACCCTGTGAGGTCCCCAATACAAGGGAACGTCTCCAAATCGGATACCCTGTGATGTCCCCAATACAGGGGAACGTCTCCAAATCGGACACCCTGGGAGGTCCCTAGTACAGTGGAACCTCTCCAAATCGGACACCATGGGAGGTCCCCAGGGTGTCCGGTTTGGAGATGTTTCACTGTAAATCAGACATGTGACTCCATGACACGTTCCAGTGTCTTGCAATCATGAAAAGTCATTGCAATCAGAGAGACATAACAGCGAACACATCTAAGGTAAACATATATGTTATCCAGAGTGTCCGGTTTAGAGGGGTTCCATTGTATAAGCCAGAATACATCGCATCGCATCGCACGCATCGCACTGCACTGCACTGCACTGACTGCACTGCACAGTGCACTGCACTGCAACTGTACTGCACTGCACTGCACTGCACTGCATTGTATTGTTCAACTTGTCTCATGCCATCATGCACGTTCGCGCGCCAGTTCCGTATCATAGACACGCAGCGTTAACTTTTGTATTCCTTCCAACATAACCCCACACAATATATTTCTGGCCGTGACTGCAGAAATGGGGCTTATGGGTTTTGCGACCAGTGTAGATTCAGATCCGCACAGTCTGATCAGGATCTGCACTGGTCGCCATTCCATCAATGAAACGTCCATTATCTTCTAACACGCAACATACATGTAGCTCGCTATCAGGCTGCGGGAGTGTGCTATTCGATCAGGAGCTACATGTACACCGGTCACAAATCCCATAAGTCCCATTTTTTCCAGTCAATTAATCGAACATAGTTTATCTGTTTATTTGACGGAATTGGTATTGCATGGCGTTTGCATATTGCGTCCTACATATTCGTGTGGGCAAATATTTACAATACAAGCAATATTTACTCTTGTCATTGTGGCCAGAGTAGCTGGCTGTGTGGCGACATGGGCGTCCACTACTAACTACACTACCGCCTGCGCTAATCTTGCCAATATTTGACAGTTTATTTGTTTCAAAATACTTTAATATCGTGCTTGAAATCGAGCAGATTGATTGACTGAGCCTGAACTGACCACAGCTCATGCTCAGACAAATTGCTTGATTGTGAGTTGGCATTGACAATATAATTATGTTCAGAAACGTTGATAATCTGGGCTATGTATTTCAAAATATTTTAACATTGTGTTTCAAATCAAGCAGATTGATTTGCTGAGCCTGAGCACCACAGGATCAGACAATCAAATTGCTTGATTACGAGTTGGAATTGCCAGTATTTGTTAGAAATGTTGATAATATGGGCACGATTAACGCAGGCGATGCTGTATTGCGGTAACCGTGAACGTAATTTGAGACACGCCATCCGATTTTGTACAATCGGACATCTGCGTAATTTCATTAAATACGTTTACAAAATTTGCAATAGTTTTCATAAATAGAGTCAAACTTTGACATAATTTTCAGAATACATGCGGAATATAATTCCACATGTACTCTGAAAATGTTGTCAACTTTTGACAGCATTTACATAAAATATTGTAAATTTTGTAAACGTATTTCAGGAAATTACGCAGATGTCGGAAAGTACAAAATCACAGGACGTCTCTCATATGTGGCTGTACCTGGCGAAATGGGACTAATGAGATCTGCGACCAGTGTAGCTCCTGATTAGATAGCACACAACTGTGGCCTGATATCGATTCGTTTAAAATATCCGGCAAGGCTCAAGAATTTCTTTATTTCTCATCAGAAGTATATGTTGTGACCACCCATTTGAACCGTCTCGCCGAGACGGTTCAAATGAGTGGTCACAACATATACTTTGGTTCAGAAATAAGGAAAATAGATAGAGAATAGTATGTTAGTGCCGTGAATGGGAAAAATATCTGGCAAGGCTTAAGAAAAGGGATGGGCGAGGCTCTGCCGAGCACATCCCGTTTCAGAGCCGCGCCAGATATTTTTCCCATTCACGGCACTAACCTACTATTCTATTTATCCCGCTAACACCTACAAATAATGCAAAAAAGTAACCCCAGTCACCGCATATATTCATACGCGGTGATTAGGTCGTATTGACAGGATATTAAAAATGTTTCACTGCACCGTGTTTCACGGTACATACGCACTGTGTTGACGGGATAAATGTTCATACACGTTGATACTCTGGGCAAGATTAACGCAGGCGGTTGTGGAACCACCAGGTTGGATACTTGTCAGCCGTATACTATTGCCGTAGCTGATTGTGAGCTGACACAAATTGAGACCAATTTCGTCTTACTGCGTCACACACTTGCTCAGACGTAAGCTGTTGCGATATTTGTCCACCGTTGATAACATAGCAGAACAACAATAACACGAACATAGTTACGTCATTGTGGGATAGGATATTTACACGGCGTCAGTTAACTGGGTTCGCTTTTATGTACGAGGGCTGATCCAGAAGCTCGTGTCAGTCAGTTAACAGACCGAACATGGAGGTAATCTGTACATGTACTCTGTAAGTGACACTAGAAGTTATAGCTATATACAAGTATCCGTATTAGATACAGTACCCGTTGTACATGTATATGGTAATATATTATATTTACAGCACTGAAAACATGTCTAATTATACTTGTACAATGTACATAGTTGTACCAGTGTATGGAATCACGAACGTTTCCGAATGACGTTTTTCAACGTGACAAAATCGTTGACGTCATTTTAACACTATACATGTATTTGCTAAAATATGCCTAACAAATAGACGGATTTTGATGATATATAGCGCATCAAAGACGATGACATAAGTGTTTTATGTTTGCCCTAACATTTCTATACAAAAACATAACTTGCATGAAGAATCGAGTATCTATCGGTTATTCCTTATATTCCCGTACGCTAGATTTTAATTTACATTGACAATAGCCGATTCTTCGTCAAAACGAGCACACTGTGCAATAAAGGGCGAACTGTTTCGCATTTACTCTGCTATGTTTCACATTCGTTCATTTCGTTAGAAAGATATTAAGGAAAATATACTGTGAACATATTTAAATACAGACGTTCGGAAAACACGTATTCCCACACATTGTGTACTAGATGCTCAAATGTTTTATCAAAATATCACACATGAAGCATACAAATATCACTAAATACAGTGAAACCTCTCTAAACCGGACACCGAAGAAACATCTGAAACCTTATTTTGATTGGTTCTTGGTAATTTTTTGTGATTTCAAAGCACACAGACATGCCTCAGAATGGTCAAATGTCTGATCTACAGTGGAAAATCTCTAAATCGGAAACCCTGGGGACCTCCCCCCAGTGTCGCCGGTTTAGAGAAGTTTCACTGTACGAGTATACAGGTGTACGCGTATACATGCATGTAGGACAAAATACCGTTCGATTCAACAAAATTCAAGACAGCATAACATTATGCATTAACCACGGCAGTATATAGAGTTATGTCATGGTCATTCGGGCAACAGTCAAAACATATTGCTCCTCGGTGCTGTGGACGACCGGAGGTACTATTGCCCTCGGCCTCCGGGCAATAGTACCTCGGTTCGTCCACAGCGTCTCGGGGTTTTCAGGGGTGAACTAGTACACGGTTATTTCATGATAATTCGTGGAAGTCAAAACTATTTCCTCGAGGTTTTGTGGACGACCCTAGGCACTATTGCCCGGAGGACGAAGGCCCTACAACACCGAGAGGCAATATGTTTTGACTGTTTCATTACTCTAACAGTGCATTTGCCACAATGAACGTAAAGTTGGTGGGGCACGTCGACAGACCAATCTAAATTACGTTCAATTGATGACGTAATCTTCAACGTCATGATTTTCAGGGGCGAAATTGTTTCGACTATTGACCGGGCACTCGGAACTATTCACCAGGCACGCGGAACTATTGCGCGTCGGCCTATTGCACAGGCACGTCAAAACCCAGGAAATTAGTCAAAACTATGATATATTAAATTAAAAAGGGAGTTGGGTAATAATATGCATTATGCACTAACCAGAGTTGTCTGGCGCCTGTTAGAGCGGTTAGCAGGCAATCTTGGGTTGGGTGTCTTTATAATCAAATTTCGTTTGACAAATATATGATGATGGCTTTTGAAGCATGGTATTATTTTAAGTATTTGTTGAAGCTCTGGTTTATCTTTAAGGATGGGAATGGCTCAAAGAACATTCCATACCCGGACATAAGAGCCCAGAACATACATGTTCAAGCCTATGGCCGTTGGCCCGTTTTCGAAAAAGTTGCAATGCAGTCGATATTGTGCGTTAAATTAATGAGGTTATGAGGCGGTTATATTAACCTCGCTGGTTCGTCTATCAAGCACTTGTGTCTCTGTAAGTGCACTTCATTTGACAAATATATGACGATGGCCTTTGAAGCATGGTATTCTTTGAAATTCTGAAGAATTATAATGCATGTTATCTCAACACTGTGATGAGAGGCTCTGGGAAAATCGACCTTACCGCACACCCACGTGTTGAGTGTTCTGGTATTATCTAGGCGTGAAATGGCGATAAGTTTCCCGATTTATCATTTATTATAATTGTAGTTATAATATATGTATCATCCAAATAACAGAAATAAACTAAGCAATATTACTATGTTCAACTTCAACAATTCTGCAAAAACCAGGAATCCACTTTTCCGACGTTTCGGCACAATTATCAAGGAATTAATATTTGTGAAATCTAAAATGGATGCCACTTAGCGTTCAATATAAACCTGGTTTTTGCAGAATTGTTGAACATATTAATTGTATTATTGCGGAAAGATTAATATTACTATAGAAATCACCTGTAGGAGATTTGTATTTTTTAGTTACCTTTTATGTTTTTGTTGTGAGTTCCCAATATGCAATTACAAGAACATCACTCAACGGTTAGTGCAGTAATAAATTAAGATGTTTGTAATTCCTTTCGCCCCCAATGTTTGTCAAAGTTACGGTGATCGTCACCCATGTCATAGTAACGCGACAATAAATCGGCCATCGACTGGGAAAATGTTACCTTATAACATTTACAAACATTTTAGATGGAACTATTTGTCACAGTATAAAATTATTATAGTATAATAGTCTTACTGACGACAGCACAGCTACATGTATTTTCGTGCCACAACGGGGGTAGAATGTGCGGATACACCGGCTGACATGGGCTATGGTGCCATACACGTCGTAAGGTGCATTTAAGCTGAATCAATATAACTTAAAATATAATACCAACATATATGTATTTTGAGTATTAGGCCTACATGAAATTATTAAAGGAATGAATGGCCTTTTTGTGGAATTTATCGGGGTATGAACTTGGAAAAGTCGCGGGAATACTGGACGAAGCGATAAAAAATTACAATTTTCGAAAAAAACAAAAAAAAAACAACATTTTTTTTTTTTTTTTTCGATAAATTGTAATTTTGTAAGGCCTCGTCCAGTATTCCCGCGACTTTTCCAAGTTTATATCCCCGATAAATTCCACAAAAAAGGCCATTCATTCCTTATAATTCCAGCATTTGAAATAAATTGTGTTTATTTTCCGTTTTCTTAAGAATTATTTGAACTGCGCCTCACGGTTACGGAAAGTAGTTCGGCGTGGCAGTTTACTGGGATATAAATTTTGGACAGAGACTTGCTACGGACCAATCAAATGTTAGGGAATTGTGTAAATATTTTTGTGCTGGAATTATTTCATTTTCAATATTCGTCTACATCCCACGGGTAGCTGTTGCCCAACTCCTGGGTGGTTATTTATTTATTATCAATAGCATGGAAATAAGCTGGTTAGACTGGGCGGTTGCGCAGGCTGATCTTATGCTCATTCATTCGGCTTATTCATTCGGCTTATATTTAAGGGTGGGAATTGGCTCGAATACCCGGTGAACTTAGGCTAATAATAGCTATATATTATATAAATGTCCCTGGGTTGAGTCGAGCATTGTGGATTATCTCCCCGAGGAAGCAATATCTCCCGAGGCGATTGCCGAGGGAGATATTTTTTTCGAGGGGAGATACTCCACAATATGCCCCCCCCCCCCCCCACACCAAACAAGGGCGGTACTTAATGTATTTTACCGAATATTTAATAAGAACATGATTAAAGTCGATGATTCAGAGTTCATTGGTGTGCCTTTGCACTTCCATTTTGGATAAACGCCGAGGCAGTCCAACCATAATTCGGCTATTTCCGTAATTATGCTTCGGGTATTTTCGGGACGCGATGGTAATATTGCCCTCTCATATTGCCCGCAACGTAGTGAAGCGAGCGGCACGGTACACTATTTGTATCCAGTGATTTAAAGTTGACCACAGCGTCTCGGGGTTTTCAGGGGTGAACTAGTACACGGTAACGCGTATATCTTGCAAGGATGTATAATAATATAAGCTAACTTTTGTTTAACGTATACGCATTCGCTGTGACGTGTTACATGTACTGGTGGAAATAATTCATAATACATTAACATAAGTAAAATTAACGCGTGTAATACACATACTACAAGTACAGTGGAACCTCTCTACAACAGGCACCAATGCCGGGATGACGCAAAACTGGCTGTTGTAGAGAGGTGGCTGTTGTAGGGAGGTTAATGCTGAATTTTGTCGTCCGCTGTTTATTTATTTTCTTCGATAATTCTCATCAAAAACCTGCTTTGGCAACATTTTAGAATCATTTCCAATGGAAATGATTCTAAAATGCTGTCAAAACATGTTTTTTCTTGAGAAAGAAGGCAAAAGCAGCAGCAGACGACAATGTTCGTGCTCAGCAGTCGAAGGATCAGATACAGAGGAAATCATCCATTTGGGATATAAAATAGCGGCTCTTATAGAGAGGGTGTTGTTGTTGTAGAGAGGCGGCCGTTCGGGGAGGTTCGACTGTAGTACATATTTCTAGTTACAAAATATCAAGGTATGCGTATTTGTTCTGATCAAATTCGACAATTCTCATGTGTCTGTATTCATATATTTTGGCGCTGAAGACGGGTTGACCTGGCTGCCATAGAAGACATAAATTAATCATACTCGAGGACATTACATTTGACGTGAGTATTGTGTGAACTGATTAATATCGACACCAGGACCTGGCGACACGCTTGAACGGTCTCCACTTGTGCATGGCGTTGTACAGGTTATAAATAGTTAATTATAATTATGATAAATGAACTCGATCTCATCCGCGAGATAATATACCTTGTGAGATATACACTTCCGCGGGCGCTAATTTTGCCAATAGTTCAAGTTTCAATTTGTTTATTTTGAAATACTTGCACACTGTGCTTGAAATCAAGCAGCTTGATTGATTGAGCCTGAGTTGTGCTATAGCAACATATAATATACATTGTGACGCATACACTACCACCTGCAATAATCTTGACAATATTAATCACCTTCATTATTCCGAAATACTCGAGTATTGCAATTGCAATCAAGCAACTTGATTGTCTGAGCCTGAGCTGTGTTACAGCTCAGGCTCAGACAATCAAATTGCTTGAATGCGAGTTGGCAGTGACGTTACATGTAGATGATCATAGGCGTTGATAATCTGGGCGAGATTAACGCAGGCGGTTGTGTATTTGTGTCAATGACTCAGAAAACGCGTCTTATAACATTAGGAGCAATTGGAAATCATTGATCTCTTGTATAGTTACTTAGTACGATTAAGGATAATAGTAAGTCTACTCCAGAGACTGATTGGCGCACAGCGTAGTCCCTGATCAGAATGTGTCCGTTTGATATTTGGGAATATCACGCCGAGCATTGAACGCGTAATGTTTGTTATATGTATAATGCGAACAGGTAAACTGGCGACACGATTGGCTATTTTTTATTTTATTTAAGCTGTATATATTTTACCACGATTACAAACAAGCGCAAGTATGACAGTATATTTGTGTCTATGTCAAACAGGATATTTTCATTTGAATACCTTTATTATTATCAAAAGCATAAAATAGTGTGTATGTATATAAATAAGGCAACTATGCTATTTGAACATAAACCCAAATCTACTACAATAGAGTGTATATAATATATACTATATATATATAAATAAGGCAACTATGCTATTTGAACATAAACCCAAATCTAATACCATAGAGTGTGTATATATATATATATATATATATATAAATAAATAAGGCAACTATGCTATTTGAACATAAACCCAAATTTACTACAATACGCAGGGGCACTTACATAACTGCTTTCGTTGGCACATATGGAGGCGTCAGTGTGGTTCTTAACGTGAGAGGAAACTGGAGTACACGGAGAAACCCCACGTGTCCGATCTCGCGAATACCATACCATCTCACATACATGCACATATGCTGACCCGGCCGAGGATCGAACACGGGCCGTATTTGTTACCAATTACAATTGCGCACGTTACCAATCGTCCTAACTGGACAGCGGGCTATTTTTCCTTGTTTTATATGTTTAACCCTTAGACCGCTACTCACAACAATTGTCGTCGGCTGTTGCTTTTATATCTTGCATTATTTATCTATAAAAAACATGGTTTGACAGCACTTCAAAATCATTTCCAATGGAAATGATTTTGAAATGCTGTCAAAGCATGTTGTAAATTATTCCAAAGTGCGGTCAAAGCATGTTTTTGATGATAAAAATGGAAAATAAAAAATAAACAGCAGACGACAAAAATAATAAGATAGCGGTCTAAGGGTTAATACCCGCAATGAGGTGGGCAGAAAAACGTGGAACAGACATTACGTTTGTTTTATCACGATCACGACGTAAGGTTATTGCACCTAACACTCATTACTTGGATTTTTTATTTCGATGTGAACTCTACCACGTGTTTCGATGATACGCCATACGATATGTCAATCATTTGAATGGTTGAATAAGTGTTGATAACTTCCCACTTAATTAGCGCACTTTTGGCGATTTCCATTGTACACAACCGCCTGCGTTAATCTTGTTCAGATTATCAACGCTTCTGAACATATGTTGGCAATGCCAACTCGCAATCAATCAATTTGATTGCCCGAATCTGAGCTGTAGCACAGCTCAGGCTCAGTCAATCAATCTGCTTGATTTCAAGTGCAATATTCAAGAATTTTTAAAATAAAGAAATGGACAAATATTGGCAAGATTAGTGCAGGCGGTACTGTATGATATATTGGCTACGGTATATACTTTGATGCTGAAAGTACTTCATAAAAGTCGACTACCGAACACACATCAGCGAATTCTTTGGTTTGTAAAAATGGACAATTATTATTCGTGGCGCCACCATTCCGCCATCTCAATTGCGAACAGTACAGGCCCTGATCAGACTGTGGGATGAGCAAATTGATATGCGGCTATATGTGCATGTACATATGTCAGAAATTACGCTATTGTACACTACTGACTGTGCTAATCTTGCCATTTAGTATTTTTATGTAATTCAAAATACATGTACTTGGATATGTGCTTGTAATCAAGCGGCTTGATTGGCTGAGCCTGAGCTGTACTACAGCAATGCATATAATTACACGTGTGGCCAGTGCAGATCTTAATCATCACGTGATTGTGTGTTGATACAATCGAAATGCGATTAACTACGGAAGCCCATTAGGGCCACTTCACTTTTTTTAATTTCCATTTATTCAAGATGTTTTATTGAATTTTCAAGTTCTTTCCTTGAATTTTCAAGATCTTTTCTTGAATTTTCAAGAAAAGATCTTGAAAATTCAAGAAAAGAACTTGAACATTCAAGAAAATATCTTGTTTTCAAGATGTTTTCTTGAATTTTCAAGTTCTTTTCAAATTCAAGATCTTTTCTTGAATTTTCGAGATCTTTTTCTTGAATTTTCAAGATCTTTTCTTGAATTTTCAAGAAACGATCTTGAAAATTCAAGAAAAGAACTTGAAAATTCAAGAAAACATCTTGAAAATTCAAGAAAAGATCTCGAAAATTCAAGAAAAGATATAAAAAATGAAGTGGCCCTAATGGGCTTCCGTAATTAACAGTGTTATCACATGGCATAAACAATGTTCTATTTGCGGACTGGTGAACAGGTACGATTTGAACAATTTACTCTGTAGCCCAATTGCCGTTTCACTAAACTTCGTACGACTAAAATGTTCGTAAGTGCAAATTTAGGATCGTCTGGAAATTTCAATCGATGGCTTTACATTTATTGAGCATAGGCTGCATATGCAGCCTATGCTCAATAAATGTAAATCCAATAATTGTTTATAAGAAAATAATGTTAATGTGAAATCTACAGATTATCATAATTTTTCACTTACGAACATTTTAGTCGTACAACGTTTAGTGAAACGGCCCCAGGTGTGGTGCAGTGATACCTAAACAACGGCATCGTTTTTACGAAGCGAATCTCATCACTGACAGCCTTGATAATAAATAGAGAAAAACACTAAACAACTTTTAACCCTTTCATCCCTAAGTAACTGCAATGGATTTTGATATGTTCATTTTGCAACCAACCCAACCGTCACAAAATGGTTTTCAAACTAGTCCATTTATGAAAAGGGGATATTTTTTGTTCTCAGAAATATTAAAATTACTTTCAAAAAGTGCAGATTCTGATGAGACGGCTCGTTACGAGCCGGCTCATCTGGATCTGCACTTTTTGCATAAACCGCTATAGCGGGATTTCGGGTACAAAGGGTTAACGCGTTTGCCTTACTAAGTCTTACAAACAAGGTGGACACAAGTCTGCAGTGATCTTGACCTTGGGCGGTCAGACGTGGGCCGTATGCAAAACAAAGCACCATACATTGGCATACATTGTGACCCAATAGTATCAAAATCGGTGAAGCGGTTCAAAAGTTATTGAAAATGCAAGGTGTTACTAACGTACGTACGTACGCACGCATGGACTAACGATATATACCCTCTGCTTATCGGCGAGGGGATAATAAATCTTGGTAAACCGAGATCAAAGTTTGTATATTTGCAAAACGGTTCAAATTGATCGTCTCTGCGGATGTGTGGAAACGGATGTGAGATGTATCTCCCTGAACCTTGTACAAACATTTCAACGTTCCATTTGGACAGTCCGCTGACTGAAGGTATACCTTAATCTGCTTATAACCAGCGTAGTCGTGGATATCACGTTTCCTTCACATAGTCTCGTCAGGACGTACACTGACCGTCATTAAGTCGCTGAAACAGCGCTACTCAGTCGTTGGACAGATTTGGAAGATCCCGATTCGCAACTAACGATGACCGAACGCGCTAATAAAGACACATTTATACGTTAGCTGGTGGTACGTTTGTAATTTGTACCTTGACGACGTGGAAAGTGAAATATAATCAAATATAATCATTTGTAAAGGTTGTTGAGATAGCGTTTACAGTAGCAGTGAATGTAATCTTGTTATTTATATGTTTTTCGCCTGCTATTACAAAACCTACCCGATTGTGGCTATCTGTTTGTACTCACAAAACTCGGCCTAGATACGCTACGGACTCGCCCTGAGGAAATTGGTTTTGCGATCAGTGTAGACCTTGATCAGACTGCGCATCCGCGCAGTCTGATCAGCGTCTAACTGTTCGCAAATATCCGTGAAACATTCTAGCGAAACATTTACAGCCGTAGGCGACTCTATTATCGTCATACCTGATCAGACTGACAATACACTGGTCAAAGTACAAATAAGTCCAATTTCGTAAATTTCTGTTACATATTCCGACAGATAGGGGCAATAAGGAAAATCGTTTAATCTTATGGAATGTACATTGAGTGGGTGCTAAACGAACGTGCTTGTATCCCCATGTTCACCATTTAATTGATGTTGGCCCTATAACCATTTACAAATCATTAGCCCGAATTTCGAGAGCCAACTCTTCGCGTTGTCATAACATCGTTACATGCGGGTTTTAATGAGGAAAACATGAATCCAAAATGTGGCTACCAACAACGTTCGCGCAGTCTGATCAGGGACTACAAAGTTCGCATGTTAGTAGTATGAATAATGTGTGTCGATATAACGGACAGAGAGACGGATTTAGACATGTTTCACTGTAAAATCAGAAGATGTCGTGTATCCGGCTTCAGACGCCGATAGAAGCATTGTAATTTCCTCAGCTAGACTTCAAGGCGTTGTTTCTCAAAGGATTTAGCTGATATTCCATTTGGCATGTTTTTGCTTCAGACACTGCGAATAACATAATAACCAATATCACGATTTTGTTTGATCAAATTCCAATAACATAGCGTTCTATCCGAGCATAAACAGCCAGGAATTGTCATAAACAGGGAGATAATCTGGTTATGCATTTTATACATTTTATGCACGTATACTACGGCCTGCGCTAATCTTGCCAATATTTGTTAATTTATTTATTTCAAAGTACTTGAATATTGTGCTTGAAATCAAGCAGCTTGATTTGTTGAGCCTGAGCTGTGCTACAGCTCAGGCTCAACAAATCAAGTTGCTTGCTTGCGAGTTGGGATCGCCATGCAATAGATGTTTAGAAATGTTGATAAGTTGGGTACAATTACCGCCGGCGGTTGTGTACCAGGAAGGAAAATATATGACATTTTGTTCTTAAAGGTACATGCCCACTCAGTAGGCACAAACTGTTCTTTATAGGAATTAAACAAGTGTATAATTGAGTCACTATTCCACCAGTTCTAACAATTACGAGTGCCCGCTATACAGATATAATCATTTAGTACTATTTATATTACTGATAATGATCGCGGTGCTATCACGCTATTTTCATATATGCAAATGAGGCATGCTGTTTTTTTTTAATTATTTATACTAATTAAAAGCGTCACCTGAAAAATAATATTTTCGACAAATTATTAAGTATGATCATTGCACATCAAAAGATAAATACAGAGAATAAATAGTAATGTTTGTTAACATTGTAAGAAAACGCGGTTATCGCCCTTGATATCAGTGTGGAAATTTACGTCTGATATAAAATGTACAATAATACCAAACGTGGGGTAATGGTGAATTAATGTTTATTTTGCCAGAAAATGTTTCAGATGATGTATTTGATATAACGAACATGTTGTGCCTACTGAGTGGGCATGTACCTTTAAATAGTCATACATTGGAACCTCTCTAAACCGGACACCAAGAAAACACACGTGGTCCATATTTTAATGATTTTCTTGGTCCTTTATCTCAGGCGATACTGTCTGTTCGTGATTACATAGCTCACAACTATGGCTCAGAATGATCAAATGCCTGATTTACAGTGAAACCGCTCTAATCCGGACACCCTGGGGACCTCCCAGGGTGTCCGGTTTAGAGAGGTTTCACTGTACTATACCTGACATTTCCATTATAGATACTGATTTAATTAATTTAAGTCAAACTTAGTAGCAGTTCTTTTGTAATAAAACAAAAGGCATCGTTTGTAATGTTAATTATAGTTCGGTATTGCAGACATTTCAAGCGACTCATACATAAGTAAGGGTTCAGAAACGCGGTACAACTGTATAATTAAATTGTGTTTTAAATATAAATCCATTCGATCACATTCCGCGCAATATATGAGACCCGCCATGTGATTTTGTACCTTCAAACATCTGCGTAATTTCATAAAATAAGTTTACAAAATTTACCATATTTTCCATAAATGACGTAAAAAGTTGACAAAAATTTAAGAGTACATGCGGAATTATATTCCGCATGTACTCTGAAATTTGTGTCAACTTTTGACGCCATTTATGAAAACTATTGTAATCTTTGTAAACGTATTTAATGAAATTACGCAGATGTCCTAAGGTACAAAGTCACATGGCGTGTCTCAATTATTATCTGAGACCCTGAGTCACCCAGTGTCATTTACGTTGTAGTTATCACGTTACAGATATCATTCACTAATATCGATTGTGTCTTTCACTTATGTTTTATTTTGCATATTAATAATTATGTAAGATAATTATAACATAAACGCTACTAAAGAAGCACATAATACAATACGCCAATAAAGCCATTGATCCCACCATTTCCTCTGTTAGAATGATCATGAAAGGGACTTATATGCGTTACCAATTAGACTTATTTGACGTGAACCAAAATCTATTTGAACTCAGCAGAAAAAAAATTGGCAGCGGTGGGATTCGAACCCACGCCTCCGAAGAGACTGGTGCCTTAAACTAGCGCCTTAGACCGCTCGGCCACGCTACCGGTGAATGTTAACTTGCGGCTTAGAAGAGAATACACCCCCAATATGGCGGCACTTTTGTTGTCCCATTTCACATCAAGACAACGGAATAAAACCTAGAACACAAGAAAATAAACTTTCATAATACATGAAATTATTTCACCACTACGCATTTTCATAACACGTCTGGTGCTTTCATATATTTACTGTGATGCGTGCATGTCCGTCATTGGTCCTTCTGCCATAAACTGTAAACATGGCTGCCGTAGTCATGACGATTTAGTCCTTGGTGGTACGCTATACCAGGATTGGTTTACAGTTTATATATTACTTTTGAGTGGACGGGTTTCTCTGATGTATTCATGCCGTACGGCGATACGCATACAACACGTACTGAATAGGCATGTCAAGCCGGTTAGCTCAGTTGGTTAGAGCGTCGTGCTAATAACGCGAATGTCGTGGGTTCGACCCCCACACTGGCCAATTTTTATTCTTTGTGTCTACATGTATTTTAGTCAGTGACAGCGAAATCGAGTGGTTTTCAAGCATAGGGGAGATAACTCATCGCATGCAGTATTATAAGGATGTACACTTCCTCATTGTCATGATTAGCATATATACTAAATGTGGTTAAGCTATTGAAAGCATAACTTAAGTTTTTCACGTAGGCACGCCGTATCCTTCAATCGGCCACCCGTTCTAAGTGAATATACATGCTGAATGCTTTTTTTTTAAACTGGCGAATACAAAATGCAAGCACAATTCAAATAAAAAGTCTTGGCAGCGGTGGGATTCGAACCCACGCCTCCGAAGAGACTGGTGCCTAAAACCAGCGCCTTAGACCGCTCGGCCACGCTACCGATATGTTTGTGTTTATGAAGCTAGATGTAACGACCAAACATTCTATATTTTATTTTAATAAGTACTTTAATGGCCAGTGAATTCATTACGCAATTGAAGCCAAGTACCAGTTATGTCACATCTTACACACTGTGTATGTAAGATAATTATAACATAAACGCTACGAAAGAATATAAAGCCATTAATCCCACCATTTCCTATGCTAGAATGATCATGAAATGGACTTATATACGTTACCAATTAGACTTATTTAAGTTTAAACATATTGTATTGCTCTAAATTTACAATGTAACTTTACAGTTAATAAATACAGGTTAATTTAGAAGTCTTAGAGCAAACGGGTTGGGCTACAAGTTTTAGCAACATTAGTTACAGCCCGTCCCAATTGCTTATTGCATATATATAAAGTGGTATAATAGTGGTAGGTAAATAATTATGATGTTTTTACATATTCTGTAGAGCAAGTATATATACAAACATATATATACACATATATACACACATATATATACATATATCGATGTGCACATGAGCATATCGGTCTAGGTGTTGAAACAATACGTTTTTCATAAACAGTCATATTAATGTGCTCATGATAAATCGAAAATAAACAATAAAACAGGATAAGTGTTCAATGTAAAGTTGTGCTGCACCAAATGTCTTCACCGCGCACACTCCAGAAACTGGGACCACGATTATGAGACCCCCAGAATATGCTCACGTACTCCATACTCGAAATCAAACAGCTCTGCCCGCCATTACCGAGCGAAGCCCAATCATGACCGATAGAGAGTTCAAATGTGAGCACGGAGCACCTAACACATCGCGGAAGACCCACGAACACGAGCCCATGTAACCATTTATAATAATTGTATTCATGCAGGAACGCAGTATTTATGTATGTAGTTAATTGTTATATAGACGTTACTTGTTTAATGTTGTTTTGTAAAAACGCAATACATACGGATGTAGTTTATATGAATCGTCGAGTCAGTTTAATGTAAGTTTGCACTTCTGTAAATATGCGAGTATTGTCTTCCACATTTAGTGACTCGTTTCAGAATAATAGGGTTTTAACAGATAGTGGATGGTACTGACGGGTTGCTGTAAACAAGTTGAATCGTTGCTGATGGAATAGTTGGCATTTAAAAAGGAAATCTTCGGCATCTTCATCTTCGAGTGTACATTGGCATAAAGGGGATTCTCTCAAGTGATTCCTTTATAGATCAGCATTAAGATTACTACATTGGTAAATGCGGCAGTGGTAAATGGATAATGTTCTGTCGCCGATAAGAAAATATTTTGGAACAATTGGAGGTCTGAATAGTTGTTTTAGTTTATTTTTAAAAACGGCGGTCGATGTAGAATTTTTTATATCCTCATTTAGTTCATTCCAAGATGCTACTGATGACGGTAAAAACGATCTAGAATACAGTTCTGTCCGTCTGGTTAATGTGATACAATTGTTCATATTACGTATTCCACTAGTTGTGGAAATAGTTCATGTATATATGAGGGAAGTTAGACTTATTTGATGTGAACTAAAATCTATTTGAACTCTGCAGAACAAAAATGGCAGCGGTGGGAATCGAACCCACGCCTCCGAAGAGACTGGTGCCTTAAACCAGCGTCTTAGACCGCTCGGTCACGCTACCGGTGAATGTTAACTTGCGGCTTAGATGTATTCTCTGATGTATTCATGCCGTACGGCGATACGCATACAGCAAGTACTGAATAGGCATGTCAGGCCGGTTAGCTCAGTTGGTTAGAGCGTCGTGCTAATAACGCGAATGTCGTGGGTTCGACCCCCACACTGGCCAATTTTTTATTCTTTGTGTCCACATGTATTTTAGTCAGTGGCAGCGAGATCGAGTGGTTTTCAAACATAGGGGAGATAACTCATCGCAAGCACTTCCTCATTGCCATGTTTAGCATATATTATTGTAGACATAACACTATGGCTTTACTACCGATACCACCGTGGCCTCAATGATAGCCACTGTAGCGACTGATTTCCAGATTTGAAATATGTCGATTATTGTCTAAATACGCGTCTAATGGTGTTTAATCTTTCTCCAGTCACAACCACATGTATGTGGTCTATATATACGCACCTTGTGTCTGGCTACAAAACGTGTACAAAGTTTACAACGCTTCGGTCGCCATCTTGCCAAATATCATGATATTACCTGATAACCAACTTGTGTAGTAAATAGTTTATGTAATTACACTTGGATACTACATCTAATAATTTAAGTATACAGAATCCTGGGGGCCGTTTCACTAAACTTCGTACGACTAAAATGTTCGTAAGTGCAAAATTATAATAGTCTGTGAATTTCACATTAACAATGTTTTTCTTGTAAACAATGATTGGATTTACATTTATTGAGCATAGGCTGCATATGCAGCCTATGCTCAATACATGTAAATCCATCAATTGAAATTCCCAGGCGATCCTAAATTTGCACTTACGAACATTTTAGTCGTACGAAGTTTAGTGAAACGGTCCCCATGTATTAAGTCACAGGGAACATTTATTATACACCATTAAACAGTATCGGCAATAACGTAAGTCTAATATGGCCGCCGGAGACGAATATAGTACACTACAATAGTAATACAATTATATAATAATATAATATTTCAAATTGTGCATTCAGTTAGATATTTTGGATATAGTTTTGTCTTGTCTTGCCATTCCATAGAAGCATTCATACTTATATTGGCGGCAAGGAGATATATTGATTGCACTTTACAATATACTTCAAGGACTTCCTAATTGGCTCCAAATGCTCAATGTGATTTACTGTGCAGCATCGCACGAAATTGCTCCTCTAGGTAGCGCCATTAACAACTTGAGTGTCTGAATATAGCAATTGAACAAGTACAAATGGATGATACGTCTATATATTTCTGTCAGAATCGGTGACTGCAATAACATATTTCAGCCATACAGTAGCCTTATTCCAGTTTCCGGGTACCATTACGTGCTTGCAACCCACTTAGCACGCCCACTGATATTATTGCGTGTTTCGGTCACATATTTTCTTTCTGTGAAAGTAGTCAGTTTCCACAAAGCGGCTGTATGCACATGACGGTTGATGTACAACATTTTAATATCACTTAATACTTTGTAAGATGCAAGTAATTGGTGTGTGTTTCAGACAAATATCGACGATATACAGCAACATATGTATATGATGAGGTAATTTATGTAGATCAATTTTCTATGTGTATTGTTTCTAAGATAAGCAATACAATCACTTTACTTTACTTTACTGGTCGCAAAACCCATGAGCCCACTTTATCCAGTCACGGCCACATATAATATATATACGTATTAAGCAAGATTGCTGGGGCCAGTTTCACTAAACTTCGTACGACTAAAATGTTCGTAAGCGCAAACTTATGATAGTCTGTAAATATCACATAAACAATGTTTTCTTGTAAACAATTATTGGATTTACATTTATTGAGCATAGGCTGAATATGCAGCCTATGCTCAATAAATGTAAATACATCAATTGAAATTTCCAGCCGAACATAAATTTGCGGTTACGAACATTTTAGTCGTACGAAGTTTAGTGAAACGGGCCCTGGCTTCGTAAGAAATCACACTATGCTGAGTTTCTTCTGAAATCGGTCAATAAATATGTGAAATGTAGTATTAAATCAACGCAGATGCTAGATTATATGCATAGCATAAGCATACCATCATACATTGAAGCTGTAATTATCATAATATACCATATTTTCTGTATAGGTCTCATTCACATAGTTATTACACTAGTGTAGTATTATTTATAATATACTGCGTATATAATATAACGGTAACACGGGCATCGTTATCACGAAGCTAATCCCCTCGCTGACAGCCTAGATAATAATAATAATAATAATAATAATAATAATAAAACATGTTTGCCTTACAAACAAGGTGAACATAAGTCCTTAGTGACTTTGACCTTGGGCGGTCGGACGTGCGTTGTATGCAAAACAAAGCACCATCCCTAGACACACACTGTGGCCAAATATTATACAAATCGGTGAAGAGGTTCATGAGTCATTGAAGAACGAAACGTGTTACTAACGCACGTACGCACGTACGTACATGGAATAACGGTATATCCCCTCTTGATTATCGACGAGGGGATACTACTACTAATACTATATGTTGTACTACTACTGATCATAATAATAACAAGAATTCCGCGGAATCAAATATCTCGCCTTGTTCCGCCTTGACCTTGACCCTGGGGCATTGACCTTGACCCTGGGGCCCCGAGAATAGTCCTATATTCATCTACATATCATAGTAAAGATATGTATAAAGTTTGATGACTGTAGCTGATAAGGTGTTGAAGTAATGACCGTAACACGAAAACTTAACATTGAATGATGACGCCGCCGACTCCGGAAAAGCAAAACATATGTCTCGCTTTCCGCTTTCGCGGGCGAGACAAAAACCTCGACGCGTGTACATAACATTGCATAAACAACATACTCAGGAAATAAACTGGGGCCCTTTTCACTAAACGTCGTACGACTAAGAAGTTCGTAATCGCAAAACTAATATGTACAAGAAAATTCATGTTTACAGCCGATTTTGGGAAATCGTTGGTGGATTCGTTCATATTTAATTACCGGTATATGTAGGCTGAACAATTGTAGCATTATTAATGAACCACATGGATGTGTGGAGTGAATTTTCCGAACAGTTTTGTCGAACGGCGTTTAGAGAAATGGCCTATAAGCACGTTTTTCTCAAGGCGGATTGTAAGAAAATTATATAATCAAATGCACGGGATCACATTCGTCATGCGGTTGCCCACTAGTGGCACTACCTGTCCATATCTGTCACATGTATATGATTTATATTTGCCGAGAACAGTGAACACTTATTATGAAATACGCATTCAAATCATCGGAATAAACCGACTTTATTACCTCTATTACCGGTCTAGGCCAAATCAAGTCTACGCGTCCGTAGTCTACGCGTTTTATTTTCACCGACATTGCAAAGTATACTTTTCTAGCAAAGTATACTTTTCTAGCAAAGTATACTTTGAGGGAGTAATCATTTATTTTCCCGAAATGCATTATTTCATATAGAACTACCGACTGCATATATTTGGTAATTAAAAGTATGCAGAATTATTATACTGAATGTATTACATTATCACAGCCAAAATGGCTGTGATAATGTAATAAATTCAGTATAATAAACAATAATAAATGTATCCTTAAATTGAAAATTTCTCCCTCAATGTATACTTTGCTAGATAAGTATACTTTGCAATGTTGGTGAAATATGCTACAGATCAGCCTGTGCATCCGCATAGTATTGTCAGGTTCTTCTCCATTGACTGTTCAATAGTTAAGCAGTCATACACGTACGTGTATAACAATACTATGGGGCTGTGACTGGAGAAATTGCTTTATCGGATATTCCACAAGTGTAGATCCCGATCAGCCTGTCCTGATCAGGATCTGCACTGTTCGCCATTCCATCAATGACACACCGTCATGCTTCTAACAAAGACTATATATTGTTATCAGTCAACAGGAGTGTGCTATTTGATAAGGATCTACACTGGTCACAAACCACATAAG
The DNA here is from genome assembly GCA_029237695.1 of Conchocele bisecta. Lineage (NCBI taxonomy): Eukaryota > Metazoa > Mollusca > Bivalvia > Lucinida > Thyasiridae > Conchocele > Conchocele bisecta. The sequence continues at coordinate 25,068,378 of CM055276.1, forward strand.
CCCATTTTCTCCATTCATAACCACATATAGTAGTGTGAGGGTCTTCGCTGTTGGCTGCTCGATATATACGCAGCCATACGTGTACGGTATGCGCGTGTATACTATTGTATTATATACCTACCCGTGAAATACATAGTTATACGATGTAAATAAAAGTCATATGTTCTCATCGATGAAATAAACATCTTCCGGTGAAAATACGACTACTTCCACTATCTATATTCATAATGCGCACATGCAGTGCCGGACTCCAAATAGGCTGCAAATACACATTCATTACCGTATACAGTCTAAAAAACTGCTAATTTCCATGGAGCGGTATATAATAAATAGAATATTCATATTTTTGCAACGAATATGACATATATGCTCATCTCGTTGTGTGAAATGTCCATATTTCACTCGTACCTAACGGCATGTATACATGTATGTCATATTCGTTGCAAAAATATGAATATCCTCTATATATTACGTGTACGATGTATCAGAATCTATGCTGGTATATGCATAGAAAAGCCAGGAAGTTCTGTCGAGAATCATATTAAAAAGGAGCATGGTCCCCGGAATCACACCCACCCCATACTCAAGGTGCATGATCACGTGGTTACAACAACAACAACGTCGCCCACTCCAAAGTAAGTATTATTTGATATTAGGTTTGAGGAATTTGATTCCTCAAACCTTTTGTTTTCGTTGGTTTTTTTTTTCTTTTTCTTTTTTTTCTTTTTATTCAGCCGTCGAGACTACAGCCCAAACCGCTGGTCGGATCGACTTCAAATTTTGTATACCGATTCGCATCAACAGTGAGACGAGAATAACGCAATTTTCAGAATTCTCATGACGTCACATTTTACGAAACCGGAAGTGACGTCATATATCATATAATTCCCTATAACTTCCTTATTTTCCAACCGATTTCAAAAATTCTTTTTGAATTGTAAAGCTGCAAGAATTCTCTATCTTCGCTTCGCTGACAATGTTTGGCTATCTGCTCAAATGAGAGAGCTATAGACATGTGAAATTGAGAAAAATGAAAAAAATCAACAATTTCAGATTTTTATTTTATTTTAACGGGTGGTCTTTGAAAACAGTTTCCAATTTGTACAGTAATCTCAGCAACATAATTTTTTGACAGCGTCACGCGGGACATTCATCCGCACAGAAGATGATATTTTTCAGAGCAATGGCTTGAATAGTTCTGATTCTATTGTCTTTCAAACTTGGACGTTTTTTTTCAATTTTTCAAATTTGAAATGGTCATAACTTTTTTATTATCTAACCGATTTCAAATATTTTTTTTGCATTAAAAAGCCAACAAAATTCTCTATCTCCGTTTCGCTGGTAGTTTTTGGCTATCTGCCCAAATGAGAGAGTTGTAGGCATTTGAAGTTTTTAAAAAAAATTGAAATGGTCATAACTTCCTTATTATTCAACCGATTTCAAATATTTTTTTTGCATTAAAAAGCCAATAAAATTCTCTATCTCCGATTCGCTGGTAGTTTTTAGCTATCTGCTCAAATGCGCGAGCTACATGCATTTGAAGTTTGAGAACGAGCATATAAACTTAGCCGCCTAGAACAGTGTGTACAGCTGACAAACTTCGAGGTGGAGGCCAGACAGGTATGGTGGGCTGTATCAGACACTGGTTTTATATACGAACTGACATGCTGTGAGTGCTTTAGAATCGTCTCAACTTCAATGTCAGACTAGGGGGTTAACGGTACACATTTCGTAGAACGTTATATAATGAAAAATGCTTAAGATAGTCAAGCGATTCTGAAAATACAAAACTTTATTTTTTCAATTTCATTGGAATTGCATCAATTTTTTTTTGAGTTTCATATGTTTTCGTCATTGGCAATGTCTTCTAATCACTTTGCCAGTGTACGTTTGTCAGTACATCAAGCCTCAAACCGTTGATGCAGCTTCAGCTGCTCTAGTTGTCTTTAATATGCAACGGCTTTTGATGAAATATGGTGCAGCAAACGCGTCTTCGTGAGCTGCATTTGGTGGTCCAGGGAGTTCGGCACAGACTTATGTCGTTTTTGCGAAGAATCGATTTCCGTGTCGGTAGGCACGGCAATCGATTATTTGCAAAAACGACTGAAGTTTAGGCGAAAATACAAATATCACCAAATGCAGCTTAACAAGACGCGTTTGATGCGCCATATTTCATCAAAAGCCGTTACGTATATAAGGACAATATATAGAGAATAGTAGGTTAGTGCCGTGAATGGGAAAAAATATCTGGCAAGGCTCAGGAAACGGGATGTGCGAGACTCTGCCGAGCACATCCCGTTTCCGTGACGCGCCAGATATTTTTTCCCATTCACGGCACTAACCTATTATTCTATTTATCCCGTCAACACCTACAAATGGCTGTAAAATGCAAAAAGAGTATTGACTGGATATCAAAAATGTTTCACGGCACCGTGTTTCACGGCACATACGCACTGTGTTGACGGGATAAAAAAGAATACGTACTTTGAATCAGATTGATTCTGGAAGTTTCAGTACTTGTTGTTGTTGTTAGTACCACGTGATCATACACCTTTATACTCACCCCCTCGCCTCATCGCCTCGTCATACATCTTCATTTCGAAAAATGTTCCGTTAATGATGTCGAAGGTGACAGAAGTTTCAGACCTCGTGCGGAATTAAATACCGCATGAACTATAAAAGTTATGTCAACGTTGGACGTCATTTGCGGAAAATATGGATGATTTTAGAAATTAATATCGGTGACAAACGGCGACCCAAAGGTGGGAAGGTATTTCCAGAGCCGGTTTTAATTATTTCACATCCTATTTTCTCAGCCGGATTGATTTCGAAAAAATATATGACTATTTTCAATTTAATCACGTCGAAAGATATGTCACGTTTCGGCATCATTGCGAAAATTATGTACGATTTTCGAAATCAGTATCTGCTAAAAACGACGATCCAATAAGGGGAGGAAACTCTAGAACCAGGTTAGATAATTAACCCTTACAATGCTGAATTAACTTTTGTCGGCTGCTGTTTATTGTATTTTTTTCGCATCAATAACATGCTTTGACAGCACTTTAGAATCATTTCCAATGGAAATGATTCAAAAGTGCTGTCAAATCATGTTTTATTGAGAAATAGGTCAAACAATATAAAGCAACAGCAGACGACAATTTTATGTCCAGAAATCTAAGGGTTGATTTTGTTTATTTGATTTTGTTTCCAGGGGTTTAATGGCCTATCAACAGTTAAGGTCATTTAAGGCCGGGTCAATGGGTTTAGTACTAAATCCCATATATTACCTGTACATGTACAAATGGGGAATGGGGCTGGGGGGGGGGGGGGGGGCGCATAACTGAATATTTACAAAAACTATATATTCAGCTCTGAATTCCGAATAATCCTGATCTGATGCCAGGTCCTCGCCACACCAGAATCACTTGGCCCCCTCCCAAAAGAAGTAGGATCAGTAATAATCTTACTACTTTTATAATGGGGCAATAACCCTATTCAACTCCCAGGTAACAAAAGAGCCAATGATAAAAAACGTACCTGAATGCCAAACCAGGCAAATCGTGATTCCTATAAGGAGGAACCCCTACCGTTAATTTGCGCCGTCGCGTTCGCCCGACCAACCACCGGGTTGAACATCCTGGGGGTCGTTTCACTAAACTTCGTACGACTAAAATGTTCGTAAGTGCACATTTAGGATAGTCTGTAAATTTCATCTGATAGATTTACATGTATGCAGCCTATACTCAATAAGTGTAAATTCAATAATTGTTAACAAGAAAAAATTGTTAATGTGAAATTTACAGACTATCATAAGTTTGCACTTACGAACATTGTAGACGTACGAAGCTTAGTGAAACGGCCCCCAGGTCCCATGGTAATGTTTATTTTCTCAACCGGCGTCCACTTGTAAGCAATGAATGACGCCAGTAATAGTGTATACAAATGTTTATGTTTGTCTTTATGGCGTGCACTGGGTGCGGAATTAATGAACAAATGTTTCTAAATGTAGCTTACTGAACTCGTTTTCTTCGTTAAAATCCTTCATTCAATCAAGCTACTGGATTGATGTGTCTACGTCGTCTTGCAGTCTCCCCCACTGACCATATAACCAACTGAAGAAATCACAGGTTCTTGAAGAACGGTTCATATTTCGGTATTTTATAATTATTTCGGAAAATCTGGTGCATATGCAGCCTATGCTCAATAAATGTAAATCCATCAATTGAAATTTACAGACGATCATAAGTTTTCACTTACGAACATGTTCGTCATACGAAGTTTAGTGAAACGAGCACCTGTTCAAACACCTGTGGAAACAAACTGGTGCAAAATATTCTGTTCTGTTTAGGTCGTTTTCTTTGAAATACATGTAGTTGAAGTAATATTAAACATAATGAATACGAGTGCAATTCGGAAACTGTAAACCTCCGTCCTCAAACAGGACACTAATTTCACCTCCGGTTGTTCAATTTGGATAGCTTTCACTGTCATTTAGCGGTATTGGTAATTCTAGTTCATGATCAAAGACACCCACACATGTATTGTGAGGCTCATCTACAATAATTACAATGGAACCTCTCTAAAATGAACACCCTGGGGACTCCTCCCAGGGTATTCGGTTTAGAGAGGCTCCACTATATTTCTAATTCTAAAGTAATATTCCATAAGGAATAAAAAAACACATTCGTTTCAGCGTTGTTCCTCTGTCTTTGAACTAATGCTTTGGGGCCAATACAAGGTGGCTCTATTATATTTTATATCAGGGGGCCGTTTCACTAAATTTCGTACGACTAAAATGTTATTAAGTGCACACTTATGATAGTATGTAAATTTCATGTAAGCGATTATTGGATTTACATTTATTGAGCATAGGCTGCCGATGTTCGACAACTATAAATCCATCAATTGAGATTTCCAGAGGATCCTCAATTTGCACATACAAACATTTTAGGCGTACGAAGTTTAGTTAAACGCCCCCCCCCCCCCCAGGGGCCCGTTTCACTAAACTTCTTACGACTAAAATGTTCGTAAGTTAAAATTTAAGATCGTCTCTAAATTTCAATTTAACGATTTACATTTATTGAGCATAGGCTCATGCCCAGATTACATGTATCAGCGTGTCTGAACATGTATTGGCAATTCCAACGCGCATATCAAGCATTTTCATTGTCTGATTTCATCTAAGTATTTTGAAATAAAGAAATTGACAACTATTGGCGAGATTGACACAGACAGTAGTGTATTAAATACAGGAGCCAGACAAGGTGTTGTTTATTGAAAATAAAACATTTACGGAGATACAGCCCTCATGGTCCTTCTATTAATGTATAAGGTACAGCGTTCAATCTATTGGGGGGGGGGGGGGGAGGGGGCGGGCATGCGGCCATTAGTCCATATTTGTAAAACAAAATTATGGCCCCAAAAATTAATAATGAGGGTCCATGATGGCCCATACATTTTAGGAATGGCTCAGAATGAATCATGATAATTCCCAAGGAGCAATCACACCGAAACAGAAGAAAATAGAAGATAGGAGGGGACATGGATATTTTATTATTAATTCGTTCCCACGAAATAATAATTCGTTCCCTCAATTTAACAATTTGCTCCCTCGAATTAACAATTCGTTCCCACGATATAACAATTCGTTCCCTCGGATTAACAATTCGTTTCCACGGATAATTGTTATATCGTGGGAACGAATTGGTAATTCGTGGAACGAATTACCAATTCGTCACGATATAACAATTCGATCCCACGAATTAACAATTCGTTCCCACGAAATAACAACTCGTTCCCGTACGCTTAAACACAATTTATAATATCTGATGTATACATGTAGGAAAGTTGACGCATAACAAGATATTTTCATTGTATTATTAAAATCTGGAATACAATGAGGTAAGAAGTATGACAATATGTGTATAAAAACGTTTCCTGCTATAAAGGCATACATTTTTATGATGGCTCTGTTTTAGGCAGGGGTGGTCCAATTTTCAAATATGGATGGGCCATTGGCCCAAAATGCTGAAATCCTAGATTGAACCTGAGGTATAAACGGCAACAACTATGAATGAGATTAAGCAAAACAAACACTTTTTGTAATAGCATTTCTTCACATTAAGAGCATCAATCCAGGCCCAATTTGTCAACAACCATGCGACCATAGAGCAAATACACATGTACTTGAAGTCAAATGGCTTGATAGTCTGAGCCTGATCTGTGCTACAGCTCAGACTCAGACTATCAAATTGCTTAAACGCGAGTTCGCATTGCCAATAGATGTTCAGAAACGTTGATACTCTGAGCAATATAATATCTAATGATAATGTATATTCATGATTTCAATGAGAACGAACTCGTATCACTCGTACGTTTGCATGCGATTGAATTACAGTGGAACCTCTCTAAACCGGACACCCTGGGGCAACCCCAGGGTGTCCGGTTTAGAGAGATTCCACTGCAAAACAGGGATGGGCTGTGGACGAGTGGATATGGCATTGGACGTCAATACCGAAGGTTATGAGTTCAATCCTCACCCTAGGCTTAAAACATTTCCATCCCACTGGTATGTCGGATGAGATTTAAGCTGTGGTCCCGTCTCTGTATAACCTTAGCTGCTGGTGAGACGTTATACCATTCACTTTCAATTATTTCCACTGCAAAACAGTATGCCTGATATTGGCAAGCCTAGCAATTCGACTGTCATCTCTATTGCGAATAATGTCGGTAATAAAGCAGACAATTCGCAGCACCAGGCGACGAGTCGGTGTTTTCGGGATATGGCGGAATGCTAACAGACATTTACAGTTGTTTTATTGGTCAAATGGAGCACGTGTACATCTGAGATATCCGTCTGCATGGAGGCGACACGTGTCTCCTCGTCGTCCACTCTAGCGGCGTCTTATATGGACAGCGGAGGCGTACATTTTGTACCGGGGGCATACACAACTGTCTGCGTTAATCTTGACGAGGTTAGCAACGTTTCTGAGCGTCTATTGGCAACACCAACTCGCAATCAAGCAGTTTGATTGACTGAGCCTGAGCTGTAGCACAGCTCAGGCTCAGTAAATCAAGCTGCTTGGTTTCAAGCACAATGTTTGATTGATTGAGCCTTAGCTGTAGCTGCTTTCAAGCACAATATTCAAGCATTTTAAACACAAAGTGAGAACTATTAGCAGGATTAGCGCAGGCGGTAATGTACTGCAGGAGAACCGCTCTACCGGAAACTCGGTACATCTCAGGGCCCGGTTGTTCAAAACATCAGTTAGCTTAACGGACTGTTAAATCCTTAACTGAATGGTTAAAATCTCTGTTTAAACAGAGATTTTAACCATTCAGTTAAGGATTTAACAGTCCGTTAAGCTAACGGATGTTTTGAACAACCGGTCCCTGGCTGTTAAAGGGGCATGAGTGGATTTTAAGAAAAAAATAATATAAAAAATAAAAACGTGTTTTCAGCATGTCCCTGTGTAAAGTGGTTTAATTGACAATACACGCACATGTATATGACGATACTAGGGCTGCTGGGTTGTTTCTGTTTTCACACATATCGATACATAGAGAATAGTAGGTTAGTGCCGTGAATGGGAAAACATATCTGGCAAGGCTCAGGAAACGGGATGGGCGAGGCTCTGCCGAGCACATCCCGTTTCCGTGCCGCGCCAGATATGTTTTCCCATTCACGGCACTAACCTACTATTCTATTTATCGCGTCAACACCTACAAATGGCGGTAAAATGCAAAAATAGTATTGACTGGATATCAAAAATGTTTCACGGCACATACGCACTGTGTTGACGGGATAAATAAATTATCGGCTTTTCTATCCTGTTGAACGCAACACGATAGAACGTTTTATATTTTCGCGCCAATTATTCGCAAAGCATTTTGGGACAGATGAGGCGCCACATCAACAGAACATCAAATCATATCAACAACATATACATGTAGACTGTTTGTTACATTCCCATAAGAAAACTGTTTGTTTTTTCGCAATAAAATCAATGTTTGATGGATATTTCATCATAACAAATTGGGGGAGGGTGACTTTTTGTTATTGATGAAAAAATACTTACACATAAACAGTTTTAGATTTAATGCGTTTAATAGCCAAAAGTTCGTCGGCAGCAAAACGTGGAGCAGACAATTAGTACTATTTATGCGTGAATTCCCCAAACCGCAATCCAATTAATATGCAGCTGCGGATTTATGACGTAATTGAAACCTGGGTAAAAGTTACGAGCAATAAAAGTCCGAAACAGCTGGAAGCTTTGTAATATCGCATCACTTGGCAATAAAACACCGATCGATCGAATTAGTTTTGGGAAAAAACATCTTGCCGATGAGCTAGAAACGGGTATCAGATATGGTTATTAAAACTCCGGGTGAATTTTTAATTTTATTTTCACCCAGTACAGGGGCCCCCGTTTGACTAAATTTCGTACGACTAAAATGTTCGTAAGTGAAAATTTAGGATCGTCTGGAAATTTCAATTGCATGATTTACATTTATTGAGCATATGCTGCACATGCAGCCTGTGCTCAATAAATGTAAATCCAAGAATTATTTACAAGAAACATTGTTACTGTTAAATTTACAGACTAATAATTCCATCACAAAAATATTTACACAATTCCCTAACATTTGATTGGCTCGTAGCAAGTCATTGTCCAAAATGTATATCCCAGTAAACTCCTACGCCAAACTACTTTCCGTAACCGTGAGGCGCAGCTAAAATAATTCTTAAGAAAACGGAAAATAAACACATTTTCTTGATGAATTTATTTCAAATGCTGGAATCATAAGGAATGAATGGCCTTTTTGTGGAATTTATCGGGGATATAAACTTGGAAAAGTCGCGGGAATACTGGACGAGGCCTTAACAAAATTACAATTTTCGAAAAAAAAAAAAAAAAAAAAAAAGTGTGTTTTCCCCGGGTATACACTGGGGTTTCCTCCGAAATTGACGACAACCATTAGTTCACCATCGAACGCGTTTGTATAAATGCCCACGCGCTTATTTGCAACAGTTGTAAACAAAATAAAGTTGTATTACAGTTTAAATGTTTAGAACCAGCTAATAAGAAATAAATGTGTGTGGTAGACGGCTACAGATAGTCAACTAGAACACAAGTCAGCATATGAAGGCGATTGAACTTTTAATTCACATTACCACTGGTACTGCACTCCGCGTCAGAGTAAACTTTTTCACGTTGAAATAGGTGCAGGATTCCTGACGAATTTATTACGAATTCACATTCAGCTGCATGTAGGAGATACAGTATAACACATTTTCGTATATTAACCGGCGCAAGAAATTTGCGCCAGTTGCTAGGGGAAAATGTGTTTATGCGATAGCTCTCAGTAGAGCTGAGTGGCATCTCGTCGGGAAACCGGTGCATTTTTCGACGTGAAACATTTTACGCTGGTGCGGAGTGCAGCACCAGTGATCATAACTTTCTTTTCGAAAGTTAACGAAATGACAGATGACGTGAACGCACGTGAAGGTGAGCGTCTCAAGTCCATTTCGCTGCCAATGTTTCACGAGAGAATATGAGACACGCCATGCGATTTTGTACCTTCGGACATCTGCGTAATTTTATTAAATACGTTTACAAAATTTACAATATTTTTCGTAAATGGAGTCAGAAGTTGACACAATTTTCAGAGTACATGCGGAATTATATTCAGCATGTACTCTGAAAATTTTCTCAACATTTGACTTTATTTATGAAAGATATTGTAAATTTTGTACATGTATTTAATGAAATTACGCAGATGTCCGAAGGTACAAAATCGCATGGCGTGTCTCATATTCTCTTGTGAAACATTGGCAGCCGAAATGGACTTGAGACGCCCACCTTCACGTGCGTTCACGTCATCTGTCATTTCGTTAACATGGCGCGTTTCATATGTATTGTAGCCAAGATACTGGTAAAATTATGACCAACTGCGATAAAAAAAAATATAATAATTTATGGTCTGACCAGTGTAGCTTCTGATGAAATATCACACTTACACAGCATAATGCGGATCTACGATGTTCGTTAGGAGCGACAAAAGTGATGTCACTGCACAATAGCGAACAGTGTAGGCCCTGATCAGACTGCGCAAATGCGCAGTCTGATCTGGGACTACACTGTCCGTCAACTGGCATCAAACACAATACGTCCTATCTCTAAAAATCATGGCCAGATATATATTACGTCCCTTAAGATGACATAAAAGAATTTACCAGAAGCGAACCAAACGTAATTATTCCGAATTGGCCTCGAATCTATCACTCTATACATATATATTGACGTTTGACAGGCTATTATGCGTTATTCCATTATATGCGGGTCAGATTGGTCATGTACAGTGTCATCATGGGACCATATCGGCCATGTATCGTATCGGCATGGGACCCATAATGCTGAAAAATAATAAATCCGGGGTTAATCGCGGGTGAATCACGGAATGAAATATTATTTTGACTAGGAACTGCTTCATTTGCGGTAACTATATGACGCACCAGAAAAAATGAAATATAATGAATGGTGTGAATTGGGTTTAACGTCCCAGCAACAGCTAAGGTCATATAGGGACGGGACCACAGTTTAAAGTCCCATCCGACATACCAGTGGGATGGAAATACTATGAAAGTATTGTTTATAGCCTAGGGTAGGTTTTGAACTCACAACCTTCAGTATTGAAGTCCTGCATTCTATCCCTGAGCCACAGCTCATCCCTAGACGCACCAGACTTAATTTTGATCAGGTTCATTGCCATTTATCTCCGAGATGCACATTCACTCAGACCTCTCCGAACCGGACATAGAGAAAAGTTAGTTCTACTTAATTTTGATCAACTTCATTGCCTGATCATTTATCTTCCGGCGGCTAATGTGCATTTTGTGTGGTAATTCACAATGTATATTCATTACATGTCAATGTTTCGCGTAAATGTACAGGCTAGTATTCACACAGTTTGACAGTATTTGCCCTACAAGATGCATGCCTTACATTGACGTTCGCTCAAGACGGAGCTAGCAGGCGTTTGCATCATGGAATATGGTAATAATGTCACACATTGTCAGGAGCACTAAAACAGACCTCACAATGTATACATTGTGAGGTCTGTTTTACTGCTCCTGACAATGTGTGACATTATTATACATTGTGAGGTCTGTTTTAGTGCTCCTGACAATGTGTGATATTATTACCATATTCCATGATGCAAACGCCTCCTAGCTCCGTCTGGAGCGATCTGGGTTGACCATGTATCCCTTGACTAAAATGTATTGTTTTTGTTGTATTTCAAAATACTTGAACTGTGCGCTTGAAATCAAGTAGCTTGATTGTCTGAACATGAGCTGTGCTACAGCTCAGGCTCAGACAATCAACTGGCTTGATTGCGAGTTGACATTGCCAATAGATGTTCTGAAACTTTTATAATATGGGCAAGGTTAGCGCAGGCGGATGTGTATCTGCTACATATGTCGACAATCAGTCACGTGTGAAACATCTAATGTCTACGTCATGTTCCGATGTTCTGCACCTCCTCCGATGCGATATCGGACCATGTTCGGGAGTTTCCGCTCTTATTTGATCGGCGTTTTTCGCCGATATTGATTTTTAAAATCATGCGTATATGGATGAAAGTTGATAGAAATTTCAGAGAACATGCGAAATTCGATTTTTCTGTCAACTTTCGACATCATTTGTTGGAAATATTTTATTCTTTTTTCAAAATCATTATCGTCGGAAAACGGCAATGCGACATATGGGGTCATTCCACAGCCGAAGACACTAAGGGACCACACACAAATCCAAGGTGTATGATCACATAGTACTAACAACAAAAACAAGTACCGAAATTTCTGATTCAAAGTACGTATTCTTGTATAGTGTCCTTATTACGTAACGGATTTTGATGAAATATGGCGCATCAAACGCGCCTTGTTAAGCTGCATTTGGTGGTCTCTGTATTTTCGCCCAAACTTCTGTCGTTTTTGCGAAGAATCGATTTCGGAAATCGATTCTTCGCAAAAACGACATAAGTCTGTGCCGAACTCCCTGGACAACCAAATGCAGCTCATGGAGACGCGTTTGCTGCGCCATATTTCATCAGAATCCGTTGCATATTAAAGAAAATATCAAATCATACTTACTGTGGAGTGGGCGACGTTGTTGTTGTTGTAACCACGTGATCATGCACCTTGAAATCGGTCATACTATTTTCTAAACCAGTGTAGCCTCAGCTCAGTCTGCATGGCATACATGTATACCTACACTATTCGCCGAAAATATGTAGCAGACAATCTACATGTGCCGTTAATATTGCTACAAAGGCTATATATCTATCATATATAGAAAGTTAGAATCTGACTAGGTGCTACGCTATTCAACCCGCTATTACGGTCAGTTCTCCCGTGATGAATCGCAGTTATGATAATACCCAATATGAAGAGACGACTATCCATCAGACGCCACAGTTACTGGCGTCTCTGGAGACGTCCGCGGTGATTATTGACGTCCGAAATATATGGTCTAGCAAGCAAACTATTACATTTACAGAACGGCCTCTCTACACCGTACATCATAGATTGTCCCCGGTGTGTCCGGTTTAGAGAAGGTTAAACCTATTTTTGTGCAGTGGAACCTCTCTAAACCGGACACCCTGGGAAGTTCCCCGGGTGTCCGGTTTAGAGAGAGTCCACTGTAAAACGGACAGGTGACTGCTTCAAGACAACAGTGGGTGCTTGGCGATCACGAACTGACATTATCATTGGTGGAAAATGGCAATGAACCCGATCAAAATCAAATAATTCCAGCACAAAAATGTTTACACAATTCCCTAACATTTGATTGACCCGTAGCAAGTCTCTGTCCAAAATATATATCCAAATAAGCTCCCACGCCGAACTACTTTCAGTAACCGTGAGGCGCAGTTAAAATAATTCTGAAGAAAACGGAAAATAAACACATTTTCTTGATTAATTTATTTAAAATGCAGGAATTATAAGGAATGAATGGCATTTCCGGCCTTCGTCCAGTATTCCCGCGACTTTTCCAAGTTTATACCCCGATAAATTCCACAAAAAGGCCATTCATTCCTATCGTAAAACTAACTTTTCTCTGTTCCCGGTTTAGAGGGCTTTGACTGTGTATATGCGCTTGGATATGGGTAAATAGTGTTTTGCTTTTATAATCAGATATATTAATAAAGATAATTGCAAGCTATTAAAGACGATGGGCACAGTTGTTTCTGAGCATTCGTTGATTGGTTGTATCCATTTTCGCAAAGTAAAACTATCAATAATGTAGTATAACATCGCTAGAAATGAAGCTGTATCTGGAGCCATGGGGCTTGTGCGATTTGTTTTACCACTGTAGCTCCGGATCAAATAGTACACTCCTGTGCCCGTTTCACTAAACTTCGTACGACTAAAATGTTCGTAAGTGCAAAATGATGATAGTCCGTAAATTACACATTAACGATGTGTTCTTGTAGACAATTATTGGATTTACATTTATTGAGCATAGGCTGCATATGCAGCCTATGCTCAATACATGTAAATCCATCAATTTAAATTTCCAGACGATCATAAATTTGCACTCACGAACATTTTAGTGGTACGAAGTTTAGTGAAACGGGCTCCAGTAGACTGAAAACGATCTAATAAGTGTGTTGCTTGCTAGAAGCATCACGGATGAAGCTTCATTTATGAAATGGCGAAGAGTGCAGATCCTGATCCGACTGTGTTAATGCACATGTTGAGCAATGGTCTACATTGGTCGCAACGCCCAAATGTCCCATTTCTCCAGCCACAGCCACAAATAATGGTACAAAGGAACGATTATGATTCTGCACAGGTACATAACAGTTATCCAGACAAATGAAAATACCTGTTAATTAACTCTTTGCATGTTGGGAAACTTATGGGCTATAAATAGTTCAAAACTAGCGGACAAGATTTCATCATATTTTCTTGTATTTCTCCCCGTAAATATCATGAATATGTCTTGGAATTTCATTAGAAATGAGTCCTGAGGACTCAATTCTAATGAAATTTCAAGACATATTTACAGAGAGAAATAAAACATATACTCCTAATTCGTTTGGCAGATATTTTCGCCGCTAGCATGCAAAGAGTTAAGCGCATTCTTTTGATCAAATTTTCTAACGAACACATCTAAGTCACACAGGTGCTTGCTGTTTCCATGCCAGTGTGAAGAATATATCGCCAAGGTAAACATTTTAGTATAATTTGCTGAAACATTCCCCAATTCTGCCCACAAATTATTTACGTCAAAAGTCACGTGAGAGCTCACTCGAGTGCGCCAATTTCGTCACTGCAGAGTTGAATACAATACATTCTATAAATACGGTGTTTTCCAAGAATCGAAGGGTGTTTACTCTCGTTTACAGGCGAACAAATATGATTTGAAGGTGAGAACAGAAGTTTATATAAATACGTTTGTCCGGATAACTGAGTGTCGATGTTGATTGTGGGGCAATCTTACCGCGACTGATGATCTTACCCAATTTTAAGTGAGAAAGATGACATATATTGCTAAATAGTTTACATGCGTTGATAAAGCAAGAACCTATGATGGTTCTGTGAAAATGTTATGCCCCTGCATGTAGCTGATATTTTCAGAAAATATCGTAAAAAATCTGCCACTTTTGTTGGATAATCTGGAGGATCCCAGCAATGCTTATTCTATACAAGATCATTTCAGTCGCTGATGTACTAAAATGTACGGAACCCCGCAGGGGACGTACAATACTTTTTTTTATTAATTCGTTCCCACGAAATAACAATTCGTTCCCTCAATTTAACAATTCGTTCCCACGAATTAACTATTCGTTACCACGAATTAACAATTCGTTTCCTCAATTTAACAATTCGTTCCCATGAAATAACAATTCGTTCCCATGGGAACGAATTGTTAGTTCGTAGGAACGAATTGTTATATCGTGGGAACGAGCTGTTAATTCGAGGGAAATAATTGTTAAATTGAGGGAACGAATTGTCATTTCGCGGGAATGAATTGTTAATTCGAGGAAACGAATTGTTAATTCGAGGAAACAATTGTTAATTCGCGGGAACGAATTGTTATATCGTGGTAGCGAATTGTTACTTCGAGGAAACGAATTGTTAATTCAAGGGAACGAGTTGTTATATCGTGGAAACGAATTGTTATTTCGAGGGAACGAATTGTTAAATTGAGGGAACGAATTGTTATGTTGTGGGAACGAATTAATAAAAAAATGCATGTCCCCTGCGGGGCTCCGTAGAAATACCATTTCTAACACACGATATTCCACACTACCACCTGCCATAAACTTGCCAATATTTGTCAATTTCTATATTTCAAAATACATAAATATTGTACTTTAAATCAATCAGCTCGGTTGGCTGAGCCTGTGCTGTGCTACAGCTGAGGCTCATACAATCAAATTACTTGATTTCGGCATTACCAATAAAATTCAACAGGGAGAACAGCGCATATGCGGATCAAATTGCGAGTTCATCTGATGATACACTGGTTGCCATTTTGAATGCTGAACAACGATCGGACTGCGTACATGCGCCGTTTAATCTGGGTCTACGCTGTTCACACAGATCTTCTCATGACGAGTCGGGTATGGATACATCTGTAATTGCCATTCAGCCTCGTTTGTATATTTCCTATTCTCACTTGCCCCTCACGATGCCATGTAAAGTGGATTGAGTGATAACTGAACTTGATTAAACAGAACTAACAAACCTTGCTAACATGTGCAGCATTAACGAAGGGGAGTGTGTCGACCATGATCAGACTGCGCGGATGCGCAGGCTGATCTTGGGCTACGCTAGTCGCTTTCGTCCTACGGCCCGTTTTATCAAACGGGATCCCCATACATCGCATGATAGGTAAGTCATGTGCGCGCTGTGGTGGCGTGCGTGTGGTACGCAGGTTTTGCGCAAATTGCACTTGAAGGTGCCTAGTTATCATTCACGGTGCGCATAAAACAATGAAGCTACTAGAGCTCTAAATTGGACCACTGTCAAATGAAACGGACCTTACGACGTTTGCAACCAATGCAACCTCAAACCAGCCCGTTCGTTTCACCAAGCATAGGCCCTGGCCTATAAAACGTTCTGAACACGGTCTTCATATTCATATTCATACTCAAAAGCATGATGTCTGATTGGCCGAGACTGTGCACAGTCTCGGCCAATCAAACTTCCTGATTTCCATCATATAACGGAGAACATCCTCAGAAAGTTGAAGCACCTTCTGCAACTTCATACTTGAAATCATGAAGTCTGATTGGTCGAGATTGAGCATTCTCGGCTAATCAAACTTCCTGATTCAAGCATTGAACAGAGTGCATCCTTTTAAATACGGATTATGATAAGAGCCTATTCTGCTCGCTATTGAATACATGATTTATCCCCACTGGTTCAATACTAGTGTAATAATGCGCTACACACAGGTCGGCTAGTGAATACAATGTCAGATAATCATCATATACTCTGGTCTAAACTATAACACGGTCCTTTTGTCTAGCCACAGCTACACAACTGCCTGCGTTATTTTTCCCCAGGTTATCAACGTTTCTGAACATATATTGCAAATGCCTACGCGCAATCAAGCAGATTGATTGTCTGAGCCTGAGCTGTAGCACAGCTCAGGCGCAGCCAATCAAGCTACTTGATTTCAAGCAAAATATGCTAGTATTTTTAAATAAAGAAATTGACAAATATTGGCAAGATTAGCGCAGGCGGTAGTGTATAAAACGTTCTGACTGAGTATACATGTACACGTAGCTATGCTCAGTCTCGGCCAGTCAAACTTCCTTCGATTTCGAGCACGATAATACAGTTCGTCCTCAGAAATGAATATCAGCACGGGTTCTGATACAATGTAGAGCTTAGCTATTCGTTATTGAATAGGTCAGACATGACGCAGTACCAGTACAATGTACTAGTGCTAGGCACCAGGGGCGCGTTCACTAAACTTCGTACCACTAAAATGTTCGTAAGTGCAAAATTATAATAGTCTGTACATTTGACATTAACAATGTTTTCTTGTAAACAATTATTGGATTTACATTTATTGAGCATAGGCTGCATATGCAGCCTATGCTCAATAAATGAAAATTCATCAATTGAAATTTCCAGACGATCCTAAATGTGCACTGTCGTTGTTTGTAAATGCCAAGCGCGTTTGATCACAAGTATTGAACTGTATATGTTGGATCCTAAATTTGAACTTACGAATATTTTAGTCGTACGAAGCTTAGTTAAACGCCCCACCCCCCCCCAGGGGCCCGTTTCACTAAACTTCGTACCACTAAAATGTTCGTAAGTGCAAAATTATAATAGTCTGTAAATTTCACATTAACGATGTTTTCTTGTAAACAATTATTGGATTTACATTTATTGAGCATAGGCTGCATATGCAGCCTATGCTCAATAAATGAAAATTCATCAATTGAAATTTCCAGACGATCCTAAATGTGCACTGTCGTTGTTTGTAAATGCCAAGCGCGTTTGATCACAAGTATTGAACTGTATATGTTGGCGAAATTTGGTAGCTTTAGTCAACAAAAATGATGTGTAAAGTAAATTCCGAGAAATCGTTGTACGATCTTTTTTTATCGTACATAGTTTAGTGAAACGAACCCCTGATACATTAATACTATATACAAAATCCGTGTATGCACATTGTGGCTAACGAATGATATTCAGATAATCAGGATCTACTCTGGTCAAAGAATACAACACGGTCCTTCTGTCAGGCACGTGCACTGGAATGCGATGATCACTTTCGTTGCATGTTCCAGATGTAAACAGATAACGTTCACCATTGCGCATGGAACCGCTCTCGTCTGAATTTCCGCTTCCGTTTCCTGACAGCTGAATCATCCTATTCCGGTACGGTATTTTATCAGGGGACGGTTTCACTAAACTTCCTACGATAAAAATGTTCGTACGATCATTTTCTGATTATGTTTTAACTAGCAGATTACTTTTGCTACCATTTATTACGTATACTGCTGCCTGCGCTAATATTGTCAATGTATTTATTTCAAAATACTTAAAATCGGAATCAGATTCACCAACGATTTCACAATTTCATTAATGCGAACTTTTTGGTGGTTTTACAGTTTGCACTTACGAACTCTTAGCCGTACGAAGTTTAGTTAAACGGGCCCCTGTTTATCATGTTCGGCTCGGAAACGGTAGTAATTCCTCGGCGAGCCTCGCAATTCCCACACGTTTCGTAGCCTCACCTGGTAAGTTATTCTTTATCACATGTATTCTATATCTATATATTTTATTTTATTTATTGGTGTTGAACGGCCGATCAAAAACTAAGGATCTTTAAGGTCTAAGCCAACGGATTCGATACCGCATTTAACCGGCTGCATTTAATTCCCAAAATCAAAACGCAATATTTACATCGAAATAAATATATATTCAGCCCTGAAATTATAAATACCTGGTATTCTATAGACAAAATCCGGGAAATACATGTAAATATTAGTACTACGTATATAAATGTGGCTGTGATAGGAGAAATTGGGGTTATGGGTTTTGCGACCAGTGTAGATCCTGATCAGCCTGTGCATCCGCACAGTCTTATCAGGATCTGCACTGTTCGCCATCCATCAATGAAACACCCGGCACACTTCTAACAAGCAATATATATTGATATCAGGCTACATGAGTGTTCTATTTAATCAGCAGCTACACTGATTATAAATCCCATAAGCCACATTTCTCCAGTCACAGCCACACATGTGTCACTCATTTTGTTTCAACTGAACAATGCATACTGGTATAATATCACATGATGTGTATTCTCACAGGTGCTAGCGACGTAATGATCAACAGCTAATTATAAGGCTAATTGAAATTATTTCTAGTGCCACAGATGAAAGAACATGTTTAAGACGATATGGGTTATTGCGTGTTGGGTGCCTGACAACCCCATATCAACAATGCCGCAATCCATCTGAATTAGTATACATACACATTCGCCTGCGATAGTCTTGCCCAGATTGTCAACGTTTCTGAGTATCAATTGGCAATGCTAAATGAAATCAAACAACTTGATTGCCTGAGACTGAGCTGTAGCACAGCTCAGTCTCAGTCAATCAAGATGTTTGATTTGAAGCACAATAGACAAGTACTTTGAAATATAGACATGGACAAACATTGGCAATGTTAGCGCAGGCGGTAGTGTATATCTTCTTAGACTTATAATACATTCTCCTTTCCATGGAAACATCCTGGTGCCAATGCTAAAATATATGTATCTCCTAATTAGGACTTATTATCTCCTAATTAGGACTACTATATCATAATTAGGACTTAGTATTTCCTAATTAGGACTTAATATATCCTAATTAGGAGTTAGCATCTCCTAATTAGGAGATAAATCATGTTTAAGATTGACACATATAGTAAGTCCTAACTAGGCGATAGTAAGACCTAATTAGGAAATAATAAGTCCTAATTAGGAGTTACTAAGTCCTAATTATGAAATAATAAATCCTAATTAGGAGTTACTAAGTCCTAATTAGGAGACACTAAGTCCTAAGTAGGAGATAATAAGTACTAAATAGGAGATATTAACTCCTAATTAGGAGTTACTAAGTCCTAAAAAGATATTTTAGCATTGACACCAGGACGCTACCAGTAACAAAGAGCGAAGCATTCATCAACAAACTTCATTTTCCTGTATATGTACAATTCAACAGGAGTTATCCTGGTGCGCCTATCAGAGGCAGGATCTACGGCCTACAACAACAACAAATTGAACAAGACATTCCACCCATTTACGTTGCGAACTACACTATGGTAGCGAACAAGGGATATTTCGGAGCCATTCTATTTTCTTGCACGTATCAATGATTTCAAGCCGCAGAGGGTACGTATATTGTGGTAATTACACAACAACAAACACAATTTCTAGAATCAAATATGACTTAAAGAATAAAAATAAACAAAATGTACGTCATTTTGTCTCAATGCATCGAACACAGGCCCGTAGCCAGACCTATTTAAAGGGGGGTCGTTTCGAAGGCCCAATGGGCCTGAGGTATATAGGGGGGTCTACAAAAGTGGACCTCGATGCTAAAAAAGTGTACTTCGAGGCTGGGCGGGGGGAAGGGGGTCGACGACCGCTCCGACACCCCCCCCCACCCCCCCCCACTCCCTGGCTACGGGCCTGGAACAGCGACAATGCCGGTCAATATATACCGTTATTGACAATACATGGAGATTAATGACGTCAATCACACTTTAGCCAATCACCACCGTCGTGTGAAATCACGTGTGGCTAATTTAAACATTGGGTTGCAAACGCAATCGCACATTCAACGTATTGCGTTTGCTTGCATCCCAATTACATGGATTCATTTATTGAAGTTGTAAACATAAACATATATGCAAAAGGTCATGTATACATGCACTGTTATTTCAAACAAACAGCCGCATAAAGTCAACATGGCCACCGTTTCGTCATACATGTACTTTACTCAGTTTTCAAGGAGGGACACCGCCATTGATTTTTCTAATATAATGACTATCTGACGATTTAGTTTGGATCAACGGCAACAACGCTTCATTGTATACGACTAAGGACAACATTGAATCATATGGTATTTAACCATGTGTATGCCATTCAAGATGTATCCATATGCCGAGATATAATGAATCCACCATACATTTCTATAGCCTCCCAACATGGTATAATCCCATTCAATTAGTCTTGTGACAATAAATGTTACATGCATCATTTAACAACGATTCATAGATGCACATAATCAATGGTAGGATACTGCGTCATCGCACACTCGCTGATGATTCCGGAGTCAGTGAAATTGATAAGCCCCCTCTAGAATAGTAAAAGTGTCATCTTCCGTTAAACGACCTTAATATAATCTTTAGGAACTTATTTACAGCGCAACAAACCAATACCCATGTTAAGTAAAGTGCTTTGACTGGATAATTAGCCTGTTAATGCATGAAAGGCATCGCCTCGCTTCTTATGACATCGTCAAAGAGTTTAGTAAGTTCATATTAAATCATCGCACATGTACGATCCTCGTGTAATACCATATTAAATCATCGCACATGTACGATCCTCGTGTAATACCATATTAAATCATCGCACATGTACGATCCTCGTGTAATACCATATTAAATCATCACAAATGTTAGATTATATTTATTGCATAAACACATCATTGAATACGCACATACATTTAAGTTGTACTGGTCACTGATGTATTATCACTATTGTGGATGAATACAATTAATTGAACGACTAGTTGTGTTCTATCTTTTAATTGGTACTATGTTCTCTGAGTGCTATTACTAGACTGACTCTGTACATGTGTAACATGGGGAGGGCGGGACTTAATAAGCATGATAAGGGGCTGCTGTGATTGGCAGGTGCCATGCTACAAGGAGCATGGTCAGGGGTCAGGGTGACTGGTCACTGCAACCTGAGTGGTTGCATAACGACATTGATGGACATAATGTAACAGTCACCAAACCCGTTTTTTGCATATTTATTACACTGGTGTAATATGATTTTTATTACACTGTGTTATTACACTGTGAGTGCCCATTTTATGCAAACCAATTATTGCAGGGGTATGATCGGAATTGATCGAGAACCCTTGCCATACATGTTTGAAACGTTCTATCCAGAAAAAAGCGCTTTTAATTACTAATATTAAACTGGTTATTGGGAATCTTTGTTGCGTTGTACATCATTTCCTAAATGTAAGGTCTTCAACAGAAATGTATGGAAGCGTCCTGGTGCCAATGCTAAAATAGATTTATCTACTAAGTCCTAATTAGGAGATGATATCTCATAATTAGGACTTAACACCTCCTAATTAGGAAATACTAACTAATATCCTAATTAGGACTTACTATATCATAATTATGACTTAGTATCTCCTAATTAGGAGTTATGGTCTCCTAACTTAGGAGATAAACCATTTGTTAGCATTGACACATATATTAAGTCCTAATTAGGAGATACTGACTCCTAATTAGGAGATAATAATCGAGACTCCTTTATCACGTGAGCGATGACGTAGTATCCTATCATTGAGAATACTATAATATACATGTTAGCAAAAATGTACATTTTTCACTTTTCAGCTGTGCCCAAGAACAATGGGTGTATTACCCAATATCCAAACAGTATCCCGTCAGAACGTGATTGCAAGGCATATGCCATAACCGACTAATTGAACTTGACAAACGATCGAAATTCTCGTCTTCGTTTTACACAGATTATTCATTGGCCCTTAGAGTTTGATTACAACCGCCAGACAGCTGACAGCTAATACGAATATAGTTGTGCCACGCTTGTCTGTCACTTATCAAAACACGGCTCGTTGGACAGATCTCGGGGATACGAGATTGGTCCCAGCTCTTCAACAGTGGCTGTGGCTGCATAAACGGAGCTTATGGCGGTTGTGACCAGCGTAGCTCCTGATCAAACAGCACGGCCGTGTACACTACGATAACACGCGATAATCTTGCCGAAGTTCTTTACATAAATCATTTGAACCCGAAAGCACGCTATAGCGGTGTTTGCAAACAGTGCAGATTCAGATGAGACGGCTCGTGACGTGAGACGGTCGTTTCATCAGGATCAGCACTTTTTGCAAGTACTTTTTATACTGTAGTGCTGTGAAGATTTGATTATTTGGTTGCAAAATTAACATATCAAAATACATTCCATTTACTTAGGGGTGAAAGGGTTAAGTACTGGAATATTGTTCTTGAAATCAAGCATCTTGACTGACTGCGCCTGAGCTGTGCTATAACTCAAATGCTTGATGGCGATATGACATTGCCAGTAGATGTTCAGAAACTTTGATAATCTTGGCAATATTAACGCAGGCGGTTGTGTAGTCGGATAACGATCCATATTGCATGTTAAGTGTCTCATTCATGAACTAGCGAACAGTGCAGATCCTGATCAGACTGTGCGGATGCACAGGCTGATCTGGATCTACACTGGTCGCAAAACCCACAGGCATCATTTCTCCAGTCACCGTGGTAAAAAATAATTATGATCCACCATGAGTAAATGGCTCTCATTGGGATACAATCGAGGGTAACACTATTGTCTGTTCCACGTTTTTCTGCCGACGAACTTTTGGCTATTAAACACATTACATGTAAATCATATTTAAATGTAAGTACTTTTCACCAATATGGGAATTTAACATGGGGAGTCAATTTCCAAAACTTGCAAAACCTGAAGGATCAAAAAACGAAACCTGGCGGGATAGCTTGAAAATGATGTAACTAAGAAAACAAAAGTTATATTTTGAAAATCGGTCAACAAATAAAAAAGATATTAAAAAACAAATAAATTTTAGCCCCCATGTTAAATTCCCATTGGAAAATCGTTTTTTTCGCAATAAAATCGATATTTGATGGAATTTCATCAAACTAATTTGTTTTTTTTGGGAGGGTGCCTTTTTTGTTATTGATAAAAAAAAGTACTTACTTTTAAATATTTTTTAGATTTAATGGGTTTAATAGCCAAAAGTTCGTTAGCAGAAAAACGTGGAACAGACAGTTTTGATGAAAGTCAATATTAGTGCAGATGAAGAATAAGTATTTATTATATACCTACCCATGAAATACATAGTTATACGATGTAAATAAAAGTCATATGTTCTCATCGATGAAATAAACAACTTCCGGTGAAAATACGACTACTTCCGCTATCTATATTCATAACGCGCATCTGAAAGAAAACAGCGCAAATAGGCTGCAAATACACATTCATTACCGTATACAGTCTAAAAAACTGCTAACTTCCATTGAGCGGTATATAATAAATAGAATATTCATATTTTTGCAACGAATATGACATACATGTATATGTTCATCTCGTGGTGTGAAATGCCCATATGGCAAGGCATTTCACACCACTCGATGAACATGTCATATTCGTTGCAAAAATATGAATATCCTCTATTTACTTCTACAGAAACGCATTATTGTCTGTAAAACCAACACATTTGCTACCCACGCAACGAGTTGTGGTGGAGGTGCATACTGGAGTCAGATAGACGTCTGTCTTGCTTCTGTGCGTCCGTCCATGACACTCCGATCTCCGACTTGGCATCGTCCCAAAACTTTACATTCAGTTATTCTATTCACAATCCTGCATCATTCTGTGACACATCTACGATCTACGGACTCGCTTATGCCTATGTCAAAATCGAGGACTTAGGAAAAAAAATCTGAAGGATGAAAACACATTCCGCAAACAAATTGAATACGTCACTGGAACCATTTTCTAAAATCATTTACTTGGTTACATAATAGAAAATAAACAGTTTCTGTACAAATCTAAAAGTATTCAAACAAAGTGTACTAGGCACTTTTCGTGAAATACCTATATCTTATTAGACTGTTATAATACTGCAACTTTCAGTAAAAACGAGCAAAATAGTCATATCAACATTAGTTTATACCCTACACATGTAAGATCGCACATCAACCGATGGGGCCCGTTTCACTAAACTTCGTACGACTAAAATGTTCGTAAGTGCAAAATTATGATAGTCTGTAAATTTCAGATTAACAATGTGTTCTTGTAAACAGTTATTGGATTTACATTTATTGAGCATAGGCTGCATATGCAGCCTATGCTCAATAAAAGTAAATCCATCGATTGAAATGTTCAGACGACCGTAAATTTGCACTTACGAACATTTTAGTCGTACGAAGTTTAGTGAAACGGGCCCCTGGAGCGTAGTCACACCATGCCATGTTTCTACAGTCGTGACCCAAATCAGTTATCTACCATCAATGAACGTCAGAAGATCAAATTTTGAGTACACCCTATACATACACAATTACCTGCGCTAATCTTGCCGATATTTGTCAATTTATTTGTTTCAAAATACTCGAATATCGGGCTACAGCTCGTGCTCAGAAAATCGAATTGCTTGATTGCGAATTGGCAACACCAGTGGATGTTCGGAAAACGTTGATAATCTGGGTAAGATTAACGCAGAGGGTATGTACATAATACGATCGTACGTCAGAGCTGGAGAATAGTCGAAGTAAGCCATGTTTCTACGGTCGTGACCCAGATAAATTATCTACCATCAGCGATTGTCATTTCCAGATCAGCTGCCTCGTTGATGAATGCTGGATAGCGATAATATAATGGGAGCGATATTGGCGTGTCAGCTTCATTTACAACGTCTCGGGAATAAGGATAGATAGATGGTCAAGCACGAGTATAATTATCATGTATATGGACACCACTACATAAATGTCTGAGGCGCGTGCCGAGCATCTACACCTACCCTGCCCGTCTTGGGGCTTTAACAATTCGTTCCCTCGACTTAACAATTCGTTCTCACGATATGACAATTCGTTCCATAGAAATAAGAATTCGTTCCCACGCAATGAAAATTCGTTCCCTCAATTTAACAATTCGTTCCCTCGAATTAATAATTCGTTCCCTCAATTTAACAATTCGTTCCCACGAAATAACAATTCGTTCCCACGGGAACGAATTGTTATATTGTGGGAACGAATTGTTATTTCGTGGGAACGAATTATTAAAACAAAAAATAATTCTACGTAGCTAACAGACATACATACTGTCTGCGTTAACCGTGTCCAGATAATCAGCGTTTCTGAACATCTACGAGCAGTCCAATCCAGGTATACGGAAAACGTATTGCCAAATTTATACGATAATAATAATACCTAGCTACACAACCGCCTGTGTTAATCTTGTCCAGATTGTCAACGTTTCTGAACATCTATTGGCCATGCCAACTAGCAATCAAGCAAGTGTGTGGTCTGAGCCTGAGCTATAGCCAAACAAGCAATATAGAGTGTTATCAAGCTACAGAAGTGAGCTGTTTGACTAGTAGCCGACTTTGAGGGAGTAATCATTTATTTTTCTGAAATGCATTATTTCATATAGAACTAACAAAATGCATATATTTCATGATTAAAAGTATGCAGAATTATTATACTGAATTTATTACATTATCACAGCCATTAAATGGCTGTGATAATGTAATAAATTCAGTATAATAAAAATTAATAAATTTATCATAAAATTGAAAATTTCTCCCTCAAAGTATACTTTGCTACTAAAGTATACTTTGCAATGTTGATGAAATAGGCTACGTATCCGATTTCACCAACATTGCAAAGTATACTTTTCTAGCAAAGTATACTTTGAGGGAGTAATCATTTATTTTTCCTGAAATGCATTAGTTCATATAGAACTAACGACTGCATATATTTGATGTTAAAAAAATGCAGAATTATTATATTGAATTTATTACATTATCACATTCATTTTGGTTGAGGTAATGTAATAAATTCAGTATAATAAAAATATTAATAAATTGATCCTTAAATTGAAAATTTCTCCCCCAAAGTATGCTTTGCTAGAACAGTATACTTTGCAATGTTGGTGAAATAGGCTACAGGAGCTACACTGGTCACAAATCCCAAAGCCCCATTTCTTCAGTGACAGACTCGTGTTATGATGAGTATCATAGATATGTGTATTGACAGTGTCAATTGTTAAGGTTTCAAGGAAGGTGAAATTGACGGCCAGCTGTGCAGCAAGTATGGTCGTGACGCCAGTTTTCGGGGTAGTCGGAGTTTTCTGGGTATTCACATATTTTGTAATTTGTAGATATGTGTGCAGCCGCGATGTGCTTTACGTCAGGCGATTAAAATAAGCATGACATTACCTATGTTAAGTCCTTAACAATGTCACCAAATCCAGTGTTTGGACTAAATACTGGTAATTTTTGCCATTTATGTCATTTTGTTCACGAAACTACCGTGATTTTCGTGATTTTCTGCGTCCGCCATTAATCTGCTCTTTAATAGTGTTAAAATCATAATCAATAGAAAAGTTTCAAGTTTTCCTTCACTGTGCCTCATTCATCTGCGAGATGATCTAACAGCCAATGGAAACTCGGGACGAATAACCACATTTATTGACACTTTCGGAAGATACCCCGAAAACTCCAACCATAAGGCAATATTCAAGATGGCTGACGCATGTGTTGCTAAACGCGCTAACGCGAATTTTAATCTAACAACAATCTTATTTTGAAGGCAAGAAACATTGAAAGAAATGTTTATCATTTTATTGAACTGACAATTTAGCTCATGTTATGTTTTATAAAAACCGCTAGTTGATGAACTTGTTAATGCCCCGAAAACTAGACCCACCATCATACATTAGCTGCACATTTTCCACTTTATATGCAATGGGTTGCACTATATCCAAGATGTATGATCACGTGGTACTAACAACAACGACAAGTGCTGAGACTTCCAGAATCCATCTGATTCAAAGTACGTATTCTTTTATATTGTCCTGCGTCATATTTCAACAAAATCCGTTGCATATTAAGAAAAATATCAAATAATACTTACTTTGGAGTGGGCGACGTTGTTGTTGTTGTAACCACGTGACCATGCACATTGATATCGCTACACAACAGTCAACGGTATGGATTTGCGGAATAATATTTCAACTTCGCGCACTAAAAAAAGGAATTCTAAGTAGTGAGTATCAAAAAGCAATACAAAATGTGGTACCTTTATCATGCTGGAGAAAACAATAAACCGACCACAAATATAGCATATTTTTCTTATTTTCCCATGAAAAGAAATCTTGGTATTTCATTAGAATTGTCTCCAAGGAGACAATTCTAATGCAATGCCAATACATGTTTACATTTAGCAGCAAACTATTCAATAATTGCTGTCTGCTGATATGTAAACAGCAGTGTGATTTTATTTTACCCAATTAAAATTTTGAAATACCCAATTGCTTAAGACATGATGGAGTGACAATACCCAATGACTAATTCCCTATCTGGAGCATTGCTGGTCACAAATCCCAAAGCCCCATTTCTTCAGTGACAGACTCGTGTTATGATGAGTATCATAGATATGTGTATTGACAGTGTCAATTGTCAAGGCTTAAATGAAGGTGAAATTGACGGCCATCTGTGCAACAAGTACATTAGCTGCACATTTTCCACTTTATAGGCAATAAGTTGCACTATATCCAAGGTGTATGATCACGTGGTACTACAAACAACGACAAGTACTGAATCTTCAAGAATCCATCTGATTCAAAGTACGTATTCTTTTATATTGTCCTTATTACGTAACGGATTTTGATGAAATATGGCGCATCAAACGCGTCTTGTTAAGCTGCATTTGGTGGTCTCTGTGTGTCCGCCCAAACTTATGTCGTTTTTGCGAAGATGTCGTTTTTGCGAAGAATCGATTTCCGTGTCTACTGACACGGAAATATATTCTTCGCAAAAACGACATAAGTCTGTGCCGAACTCCATGGACCACCAAACGCAGCTCTTGAAGACGCGTTTGCTGCGCCATATTTCATCAAAATCCGTTGCATATTAAGGAAAATATCAAATAATACTTACTTTGGAGTGAGCGACGTTGTTTTTGTTGTAACCATGTGATCATGCACCTTGATATCACTACACCACATTCAACGGTATGGATTTGCGGAATAATATTTCAACTTCGCGCACTAAATATAGCAATAATATCCATGACGTTGACGTTCATACGTATGTAAGGTAATATCCGCCATAATTCTATGTGACTTGATGCTTGCGTCCTGATGACATTACAACTTATATTCATGTTATTTCATTCGTCATTTGTATTTATTACATCTGAAATCTGCTTGTTGTAATTGTATTTGTCTTTCTTACATGTCCATTCTGTAGATTGCTTTGTTCATTCGTCTTATTTACATTACAATTATTGGTCCTTATTAGTGTCCCTGTTTTATTGCACTAAGCATTTGCAATAGAAAATAAGAACAAGCACTTAGCACTTTGAATAAGGCCGAAAGCAGTAAGGACAAAACCGCAGGAAGTGAGCATCAAGCCACAGTCCGAAAGCGGAAACCCGCAAGCAGAAAGCATCAAGCCACAAGCAGAATGATGCAAGCAATATATGGGTTAGTAGTGCCTCATTATGACGCCAGATGGCACTGCTGTCAATGTTAAGAATCCTCTGACTAATAAATAATAGTTCGAGATGTGATTGGCTGTTTGAGGTACACCTCCAATGCCGGTGTTGATGTAGTCTTTCACCTACAAATGATCACAGTATAGGTTAGAAGACACCAAATAGTTTTACTATACACGTTAACCGAATCCCATCCAATAAGGTCAGTCTCTCCTACTTTCACTATTCGTATGGATGTTGTGGGGTCTACTTGTACATGACATGCAGCCGGTCTGTACTGGTTCTGCATGAATTAAACAATAGCTTCACTTACTCCAAATCCAACCTCGTCATGTCCCACAATATTGTTTACATTTTGTTTTTGGCCACGGAAACTCTGTTTATATCACATGACCAACATGTTCCTCAAGTGAAACTGGGTAGTAATGGATCAAGATTTGCAAGCAAACTGTGTCAGTGACCTCAAAAGATCCGCACGATTTTGTTCATACCGGACTACTTTTACCGTCTTGACGATTTCGCACCATTTGTTATTCTCTAACCTTTATTAACTAAATTGCATATGTATGTATGGTGTTTGACTTACTAATGTGTTTTATACATACATGTATCCTCATAATACAATTACATATGTATGTAATTGAAAACAATCACATTTGTATAGTAAGTTACACATATGGTAACTTACACAGGTTGACTGTCAAACTGGCCCGTTACCGATGCAAACCAAAAATCGTCCGGGATCAGACTAAGGTGGGCCACCACCATTGATTTTCCCTAAAACACTGACCCGTTACCACACATTTTGCTATTCTCTGCTTCTTTCATTTTTTTATGGATGTTGTAGGACCTAATTTCCAATAACCTGCACCCATTCTGCTCTGGATATTGACTAATTAAAATATAGATTTAATTATTGTTGAAGCTGGGGTCCCATCTAGTAGGTACAAACTTTTCTTTATGGAACTTAAATAAATGTATAATTGCAACGTGTCCACCACTTTTAACAAGAGCTGTAGGAGAACAGCATAGCTCGACTACGAGGGTTGTCGATGTACACATAGCTTGACAAAGAAGGTGGCTGCGGCCTGCATAAAAACCTTAACCAAGGTCGACTAAAAACATTAACCAAGGGAAACTAGAAATGTGGCCTGTCGGCACACGAATACCCCCACTGGCAGCCAAAGAAAACGAGGCATTTTTGATTATAAGCCATTTAGCCGAGCGTTAAGGTTTCAAACGCATCAAGTCTGTGACCTTGACCCTGGGCATAGTGTGATAATCCATGCATCGGTGTAGAAGATATAGAGCGGAAGGGAATTTCAATAGGTTTGACCTTTGACCTTCAACTATGACCTTGACCTTGGACGTAGGTGCGTGGTTATTGATCGAGACACACCTTCTCATCCTGAGAAACATTTGTGCCAAGGCATTTGATAATCCATGCATCGGTGTAGAAGATATAGAGCGGAAGGGAATTTCAATAGGTTTGACCTTTAACTTTCAACTGTGACCTTGACCTTGGACGTAGGTGCGTGGTTATTGATTGCGAGACACCTTCTCATCATGAGAAACATTTGTGCCAAGCCATTTGATAATCCATGCATCGGTGTAGAAGATATAGAGCGGAAGGGAATTTCAATAGGTTTGACCTTTGACCTTCAACTGTGACCTTGGACGTAGGTGCGTGGTTAGCAATTTGATAATCCATGCATCAGTGTAGAAGATATAGAGCAGAAGGGAATGTCAATAGGTTTGACCTTTGACCTTCAACTGTGACCTTGACCTTGGACGTAGGTGCGTGGTTATTGATCGCGACACACCTTCTCATCATGAGAAACATTTGTGCTAAGCCATTTGATAATCCATGCATCGGTGTAGAAGACATAGAGCGGAAGGGAATTTCAATAGGTTTGACCTTTGACCTTCAACAGTGACCTTGACCTCGGACGTAGGTGCGTGGTTATTGCTCGCGACACACCTTCTCATCGTGAGAAACATGTGTGCCAAGCCATTTGGGAATTTCAATATTTTTGACCTTTGACCTTCAACTGTGACCTTGACCTTGGATGTAGGTGCGTGGTTATTGATCGCGACACACCATCTCATCCTGAGAAACATTTGTGCCAAGGCATTTGATAATGCATGCATCGGTGTAGAAGATATAGAGCGGAAGGGAATTTCAATAGGTTTGACCTTTGACCTTCAACTGTGACCTTGACCTTGGACGTAGGTGCGTGGTTATTGATTGCGACACACCTTCTCACGGAAACAGCCAACCATTTGATCAACACTTCTATCATGAAACTGTGCCAAGCCATTTGATAATCCATTACGGTGTAGAAGATATAGAGCGGAAGGGAATTTCAATAGGTTTGACCTTTGACCTTCAACAGTGACCTTGACCTTGGACGTAGGTGCGTGGTTTTCCAAGTATGGTTTGCTGTAGGCCCAGGAGTATTCCATATACAAGCTTGAGTAAAAAACAAAAACCGTAACCAAGGGAGATAACTAAGTAATCCAAGGATAAAAGTAGGTCAAGGTGAAATATAGGTCAGGGATTATTGATGTACATCACTAGGAGATGAAGTTGTCCAAGTATGGTTGATGTAGGCCCAGAAGTATTCCATATACAAGCTTGACTATAAACATTAACCAAGTAATTCAAGGTTAAATGTAGGTGAAGGTAAAATAAAGGTCAGGGGTTATTGATGTACATCCCTATGAGAAAAAGTTATCCAAGTATGGTGTATGTATGCACAATAGTATTCCATCTACAAGCTTGACTAATAACCTTAACCAAGGTCGAGTAAAAACCTTAACCAAGGGGAATTAAGTAAGTAATAATTTAAGGTTAAATGTAGGTCAAGGTCAAATATAGGTCAGGGGTTGTTGATGTACATCACTAGGAGATGGAAGTTGTCCCAAGTATGGTTGGTGTAGGGCCATGAGTATTCCATCTACAAGCTTGAGTAAAAACCTTAACCAAAGAGAATTAAGTAAGTAATTCAAGAGGAAATGTAGGTCAAGGTCAAATATAGATCAGGGGTTATTGATGTACATCACTATGAGAAAAGGTTGTCCAATTATGGTGTCTGTATGCACAATAGTATTCCATGTACAAGCTTGAGTAAAAAGCTTAACCAAGGTCGAGTAAAAACATTAACCAAGGGGAATTAAGTAAGTAATTCAATGTTAAATGTAGGTCAAGGTGAAATATAGGTCAGGGGTTGTTGATGTACATCACTAGGAGATGAAGTTGTCCAAGTATGGTTGGTGTAGGGCCAGGAGTATTCCATGTACAAGCTTGATTAAAAACGTTAACCAAGGGGAATTAAGTAATTAAAGAGGAAATGTAGGTCAAGGTCAAATATAGATCAGGGGTTGTTGATGTACATCACTAGGAGATGAAGTTGTCCAAGTATGGTGGGTGTAGGGCCAGTAGTATTCCATATAGAAGGTTGACTAAAAACCTTAACCAAAAGGAATTAAGTAAGTAATTGAAGAGGAAATGTAGGTCAATGTCAAATATATATCAGGGCTTATTGATGTACATACCTATGAGAAAAGGTTGTCGAAGTATGGTGTGTGGATGCACAATAGTATTCAATGTACAAGCTTGAAAAAAAACCTTAACCAAGGTTGACTAAAAACCTTAACCAATGAATTAAGTAAGTAATTCAAGAGGAAATATAGGTCAAGGTCAAATATAGATCAGGGGTTATTGATGTGCATCACTAGGAGATGAAGTTGTCCAAGTATGGTGGGTGTAGGGCCAATAGTATTGCATATACAAACTTGACTAAAAACCTTAACCAAGGTTGACTAAAAACCTTAACCAAGGGGAATTAACCAAGTAATTCAAGAGGAAATGTAGGTGAAGGTCAAATATAGATCAGGGGTTATTGATGTACATCATTAGGATATGAAGTTGTCCAAGTATGGTGGGTATAGGGCCAGTAGTATTCCATATACAAGCTTGACTAAAAACCTTAACCAGGGCGTGACGGTGACGCCGACGCCGACGCCGACGCCGACGCCGGGGTGACAACATAAGCTCTACTTATTCTTCGAATAGTCGAGCTAAAAATTACTAGTGCCAGCTGCACATATATAATTATTTAGTAATCTTTAATGTACTCATAGAGACTCGCGGTGGTATCAAGCTAGTTTCATATGCAAATATTTTTAAATTATTTATATCAACTAAATGCTGAATAAATATTTTTATCGACATATCATAAAGTATGATATTGTACATCAAAAAATAAATAAATGGAATAAATAGTTGCTTCCGTTATCATTTTAAGGAACCCCGGTTATCGCCTCTGATATCAAACTGGCATTTCGCGTTTGATATAAAAAGTATAATAATGTCAATTAGTACGTCTGGAAATGGTAATCATTTTGCCAGAAAAATGTAAGATTGAAATAATAAAGAAAAACATGTCTCCCTATATTATAACCTGGCATGTACACTCTAGGTTTAAGGTTAGAAAAGGGGTGTTTTTAACACCAGTTTTCGGCATATTTGAAGCATTTAAAAGAAAACACTGAGCCTGTTGGTCACGTGATGTAAACAGAGTTTCCGTGGCCAAATAACGTAAACAATATTGGGGGACATGACGAGGTTGGTCCCACAACAGCCATACGAATAGTGAAAGTAGGAAAGACTGGCTGGGATTCGGTTAAATTATACAGTAAAACTATTTGGTGTCTTTTAACCTAAAGTTTAGAAGACACCAAATGGTGCGAAATCGCACAGGGTGTATGCAAAAGTAGTCCGGTATAAACAATAGTGCGGGTGTGTTGAGGTCACAGACACCGTTTGCTTGCAAATCTTGATCCATTACTACCCAGTTTCACTTGAGGAACATTTTGGGGGGGGTGCCTTTAACACCAGTTTTGAGCATATTTGTAGCATTTAAAAGAAAACATTGAACCTGTTGGTCACTTGATGTAAACGGAGTTTCCGTGGCCAAAAAATGTACACAATATTGGAGGATATGACAAGGTTGGACTTTTCTTTCTTAGGAGTAAGTGAACATATTGTTTAGTTCATGCAGAACCAGTACAGACTGGCTGCAGGTCATGTACAAGTGGGTCACACAGCATCCATGGGTACGAATAGTGAAAGTAGGAGAGACGACTGGCCTTATTGGATGGCACTCGGTTTAAATTATATAGTAAAACTATTTGGTGGTGTCTAACCTAAACATGGCGCAACAGAAAAGGCGGCATCAATCTACATCAACACCGTTAGGGACATGGAACCAATTTAGAGAGCAACGCATTTTAGGACGGGTACCAGCATATTAGATCATTTTAGGGAGAACTATTTTAAGTTTTAGCAGCGCACCTGGCGTCATAATGGTTGTTCCCAAATTACTATTGCAATTGTTGTTGTCAAGGGCCAAGACGTATTAGCGAGGTAACAAAACGCACGGCAAAACAGCGATACAATAATCAATAATGGAACTCCGGATGTCACTAAGAAGCTACTTAGAATGTAACACAAAAGCATTGAAACAGTGCGAATGAATAAAGCACCAAGCCAAATGCACATGCAATTTAGAATACAACCAAGAAGATTTCAATTACATGTCACAAACACGAATGACGAATATAATAACATGAAAGTAAGTTGTAATGGCACCAGCCAGCAAGCATCAATAAGACGGATAGAACTTAGAATGTCATCAGCAAGCAAGCATCAAGCCTAATATAATTATGGCGGATATTACCTTCCATACATACGGCGGTATATTCTTATTGAGAGAACAATTTTACAATATGATACATCAATGCTATCACAAATGCACCAACATGAAGTGTGTATCACTCTCCAAGAAGTAGAAAGTAAACAAAGAACGCTTCAAACGTTAACTTGGAAACACTACTCGGTCTAACGCTTTTGTAATGTGTCTTATTTTACAAAATACTTGAGCTTGAACTCATGCAGCCTGATTGAATGAGAATTTCGGTATATTTTAAAGTTATTCGCATTTTTTAAACAGACCAAATGTTTTGAGACCACAGTAACTGCAACAGCCCATATATTCAACATACCGCTAATACACTACCGTCTGCGCTAATCTTGCCAATATTTGTCAATTCCTCGATTTCAAAGTACTTGATATTAGGCTTGTAATCAAGCAGCTTGATTGCCTGAGCCTGAGCTGCGCTGCAGCTCAGGCTCAGACAATCAAGTTGCTTGACTGCGAGTTGGCATTGCCAATATATATTCAGAAACGTTACTGATCTGGGCAAGATTAACGCGAGCGGTTGTGTAAGTACAACACTGCGGCCTAACTATGCACATGAATTTCAAACGGACCGCCGACTTTGAAGATGTAATATGTTTATATAGACTACAGAAAAAACGAGCATTTGCATACAAAATAGAAACGGTTTATTCGCGTTTATAGCTCTATTTACATTTCTATTACGTTTGGGATCGTTTGTAGAATTATATTTACGCCGTATGCGCATGTAAATCCCATAGTCCGTTATCTATAATAGAGACGAATATCCTAGGGGGTCTTAAATATGTTGTGTAATTGTACGAGGGTATTTTATTACTACCGCCGGAGAATTGTAAATTCCACTGCTTTATGATGCATCACGAGGACTTGAACTTTCCAACGCTACACCCCCACCTGCGGTAATCTGGACACTATTCGTCGATTTCTTTATTTCGAAATACTTGAATATTGCGCTTGAAATCAAGCAGCTTGATTGACTGAGCCTGAGCTGTGCTCAGACAATCAATGTGCTTGATTGCGAGTTGGCATTGCCAATAAATGTTCAGAAACGTGTCTAATCTGGGCAATATTAACGCAGACGGTTGTGTAGATGTTCAGAAACGTGGATAATGTGTAGATGTTCAGAAACGTGGATAATCTCCGCAAGATTAACGCAGGCGGCTGTGTATATGTTCAGAAACGTGGACAATCTGGACACAATTAACGCAGGCGATTGTGTACATGTACAACAAAGAGTGCACCAGTCAGAAATGAATCTATCGCCTGTAACAGTTACTCTCATCAGAAGCGATGACAGTCCCGGAGCTAGTTGCGAACGGTAACTCTTGCAATCTACTCCCGTACCGTCCGTAGCCACGGACGGTACGGGAGTAAATTGCAAGAGTCACCGTTCGAAACTATACCGGACAGGGTACTGTCACAATGTATGAGTCCGTACTCCATAACCATGCTCGCCACCAGGGGGCCGTTTCACTAAACTTCGTACGACTAAAATGTTCGTACGACGATTTTTATGAATTTTCTTTTCACGTTGACGTGTTGCTCTAACGCTACCATTTTGTACCTACGGTTTCGTGTCATGTCAGAACAAATGTTATTTTGGATTTCAATTTAGCACTTACGAACTTCTTAGTAAGTGGTCGTAAGTGCAGATTTATGATCGTCTGTACATTTCAATTAATGGATTTACATTTATTGAATATAGGCTGCATATGGTCAATAAATATAATTATATACAAGATTACAAGAAATCTTTGTTAATTTTGAATTCGCGAACTATCATAATGATGCAGTTACGAACATTTTAGTCGTACGAAGTTTAGTGAAACGTACGAAGTTTAGTGAAACGTACGAAGTTTATTGAAACGGCCCCCTGGTTGGTAGATAATTCAGTCGTTCTACTAATTTTAGTAGTTCATTTCGCTCACCTAGTATGCACACCATGGGCCCGTTTCACTAAACTTCTCACGACTAAAATGTTCGTAAGTGCAAATTTAGGATCGTCTGGAAATTTCAATTGATGGATTTACATTTATTGAGCATAGGCTGCATATGCAGCCTATGCTCAATAAATGTAAATCCAATAGAAAACATTGTTAATGTGAAATTTACAGACTATCATAATTTTGCACTTACGAACATTTTAGTCGTACGAAGTTTAGTGAAACGGCCCCCAGGACAACAAAGCCTTTATTTTCAATAATCAGACAAGGTAAACATAAGTCCTCAGTGACCTTGACCTTGGGCGCTCGGACGTGGGTCGTATTCAAAATAAAGCACCATCCATAGACACCCATTGTGGCCAAATACTATCAAAATCAAGGAAGTGGTTCATAAGTTATTGGATAAACAAAAAGCAACTTTAACGCGTTTGCCTTACACACAAGGGGTGAACATCAGTCCTCTGTGACCTTAAAGGTAAATGCCCACTCAGTAGGCACAACATGTTATTTATAGGAATTAAATAAGTGTATAATTGTGTCACTATTCCACCAGTGCCAAAGATTAAGAGTGGCCGCTATACAGGTATACTCATTTAGTAATATTTATGTTACTGATAGTTACGCGCGTTGGTATCAGGCTATTTTCATATGCAAATGAGGCATGGTATTTTTTAATTATTTATACTAAATAAATGCGTCACCGGAACAAATTTATTTTCGACAGATTATAAAGTATGATAATTGCACATCAAAAAATATATGCAGATTATAACTAGTAATGTCCGTTAACATATTAAGGAAACACGGTTATCGCCCCTGATATCAGTGTGGAAAGCTAAATCCGATATAAAATGTATAATAATGCCAATCAATACGTGGGTAATGGTGAATAAATGTTTATTTTGCAAGAAAATGTCTCACAATGACGTCTCTGATTTAAAGAATGTTTGTGACTACTGAGTGGGCATGTACCTTTAACATTGGGCGGTCGGACGTGGGTCGTATGCAAAACAAAGCACCATCCCTAGGCACACATTGTGGCGAAGTATTATCAGAATCGGTGAAGCGGTTCATGAGTTATTGATGCATTGATGACAGTATTATGGTATAGCTCAGACTCGGCCAATAAAGCTGCTATGTTGCAAGCCTGCTTTCAAACACATTAGCAAATTCAAACATTGTTTAAGAAGAAAACGCGTCAATGAAACAATACCGCGAACCGTCATTACCGGGAAATCATACAGTGGCACATATATAAACCGGACACCCAGGGAGCTCCTCATGGTCTCCGCTTTAGAGATGTTCCACTGTAATTCCGATGTAAGAGCATTGAAACACACTTTGACAGTGAAATCGGCCACAATTGAACCCTTTGAACCCGAAAGCCCGCTATAGCGGTTTATGCAAACAGTGCAGTTCCAGATGAGCCGGCTCGTAACGAGCCGTCTCATCAGGATCAGCACTTTTTGCAAGTAATTTTCATATTTCTTACAATAAAAACACCCCCTTTTCATAAATGGACGAATCTGAAAATCATTTTGTGACAATTGGATTGGTCGGAACATTAGCATATCACAGTCCATTCCAATTCCTTAGGGTTGAAAGGGTTAACACATCGATGTCCCAGGGTTGTTCGGCCCCACTGTAGTTTGTGTAACCCGTCCGTTGGTTGAGTGATCGTTCCTGTCCAGCACGTCTGTAACGTGTAGGGCCCAAAACCATCACTGTCACATTAATTAGATAGAATGGTGTCAGTGGAGACGAGGCACAGAGGCGAGGTCTGCTATAATTCTGGTTGCAGATGTAGCGGAATTCCCGGGTCTCATGCAGAGTGTGTAAATGAGTAGTGATTTATTTTGTATTAAATAGAAGTTCTTACTTGAGTTATTTACCCCCTCCTATAACACATTGGTCCGTTACTTCAACCTGTGAATGCAATATGTTGCACTATATCGCTACACCACACGCAACGGTATGTGCTATATATTTGCGGAATAGCATTTACATTTCGCGCACTAAAATATAGAAAACATCTGCAGGGCGTTAACGTTCATACTTCGCTATATTGTGATTGAGAGACAATTCTACAATATGAGACAAATATATTCTCCCAAACTCACACAATAAAGTGTGTATTATCAAATTCTTATGTCACTCTCCACGAAGTAGAAAGTAACCAACGAACGCTTCAACTGCACATTTGGAAATACTACTTCGCCATAACTCTAATGTAATGCACTGTAATGAAATGTAATTAGAGTTATATACTCAGAGGTAACTGGTTATCAAATATACACTCGCCGACAAATCCCGTGAATGGCCACCTGGGGCCTATTTCACTAAACTCCGTAGGACTAAGATATTCGTAAGAGCAACATTATGATAGTCTGTAAATTTCACATTAACAATGTTTTCTCGTAAACAATTATTGGATTTACATATGCATATGCAGCCTATGCTCAATAAATGTAAATCCATCAATTGAAAGTTCCAGACGGTCCTAAATTTGCACTTACGAACATTTTAGTCCTACGAAGTTTAGTGAAACGGGCGCCAGTTAGCTCCTAAGAATCTGTTACAGCGAGTTAGATCACTTATTAATCTGTCACATGGCCTTCGTTGCCCGTGTAATTCCGCCATCGTAGAGCGACAGTAATAATCGTGCTCATGCTCCCCTGTCACCCAGCGAGTAAATAATTATATACCTCTTGCTCTGCCATAGTGTTCCCAACTACTTCTGCGACCAGTGTAGCATCTGATCCGACTGTCAAGTGAAACGGCTGCCAAGTCTGATCAGGGGCTACGCTGTTCGCTACTTCGTGAGTGAAATGGCTGCGGAGTCTAATCAGGGGCTACAATGTTTGTAACTTCGTGAGCGAAAGGGCTACGCAATATGATCAGAGACTACACCGTTCACAACTTCATGAGTGAAAAAGCTACGAAGTCTGATCAGGGGCTACACTGCTAACACCTTCATGAGTGAAACGGCTGCCAAGTCTGATCAGAGTCTACACTGTTCGCGACTACATGAGTGAAAAGGCTACATAGTCTGTTCAGGGGCTACATTGCGAATGCAATTACCTTTACACCCCCGAAGTAGGGAAGAGTGTAACCCCTGATCAAACTTAGCCCTTTCACTAACGGATTAACGAACTGTGTGACCCCTGATCAAATTTCGCAGCGGCTGCGAAATTTGATCAGGGGTCACACTGTTCGTTAATCCGTTAGTGAAAGGGCTACTAAGTTTGATCAGGGGCTACACTCTTCCCTTCTTCATGATTGTAAATGCTGTGTAATCTGATCAGAGGCTACACTGCTCCATACTGTGTGTGTGAAACACGCCTGTATTTCTAACGAAGAGCTTAGATCGTTATTCCACAATGAGTGTGAGTTACTAATTATCAATAAGTGTAAAATCCCCATATGGAACCAATTTGTCATAACAACAATGTAAATGCGCGCAGTTATACGGATGAAAATGGGTAAAATCAACATGTCGGCTGTATAAAATATTTCCTGATTTTCAGTGTAATCTACGGTGGCACAGATGGAAGTCCGATATGGAAATATTGTTTACTTGATAGGTGCGTGCGCACGATGTCAACGCACGATG
Organism: Conchocele bisecta; assembly: GCA_029237695.1. Classification (NCBI taxonomy): domain Eukaryota; kingdom Metazoa; phylum Mollusca; class Bivalvia; order Lucinida; family Thyasiridae; genus Conchocele; species Conchocele bisecta. The sequence continues at coordinate 25,108,761 of CM055276.1, forward strand.
TCACCGTACTAACCACCCCGCTTGTCCTGCGTTACAGCTCAGGCTCAGACAATCAAGTTGCTTGATTGCGAGTAGGCGTTGCCAATCGGTGTACAGAAACGTTGATAATCTGGGCAAGATTAACGCAGGCGGTTGTGTCCCTGCGTACTTCGTGGAGAGTGACTGTCTGTTTCCCGAAACCTGCCCAAATTTTAAGGCTATATAAACAATGCAAAAACAATTATTTGTTTCGATAACATTAAAGTTTATAAAAATTTAAGAATGAGCCTTCTTTTTATTTCGTGTAATTTTGTCAAATATTGATTTTATTACGACAAATTGATATGTCTATGGGAATTTAACATGGGGAAAATGAGGCGGAGGAGCTGTGGGCGGAGACCAAACAAATGGAATTTGACTCCGAAACCTAGCTAGATAGCTTACAAATGAATCTAACTATGAAAACAAAAGTTAAATTTTGAAAATCGGTCCTGTATTTCGGAAATTCGAAACAAAATCCCCATGTTAAATCTTCACTATGTGAAAATGTCTACGGGGATATAACATGAGGAAATTAATTGTTCGCCATAAGATCAATATATGAGCGAATTTCACTAAATAAAAAGACGTCTCATTCTTAAATTTTGCTTTAATTTAATATTATCGAAAAAAATATAGTTTTTGCATTGTTTTTATAGCCATACAATTTGGGCAGGTTTCGTGAAACAGACAGTAAGACCTTTGCTAATACACACTCTATTAGGTGAGTTTGTGCTCATGAGTGTGCCTCATATTGTAGAATGTAGAAGTATGAACGTCAGTGCCCTGCATAGTACTGCAATGTCAGTGCGCGAAATGTAAACCTTATTATGCATGTTTATCGTTGACTGTGGTGTAGCGATATAGTACAAGCTATTGCCTATAATTCGGAAAATGGGCCGCTAGGGTTCAACATTCATGTTACATGTATCTCAAGTAAAACGAATTCAGTGTTTTCATATATGTCATTATCCCCTCGCCGATAGGCAAGGTGGGATATAGTGTTAGTCCATGCAGATACGTGCATGTACAGTGTATGTACGTACAATGTAAGTGCGTACGTACGTGCGTGCGTATGTACGCGCGTGACTTTTGTAACACCTTTCATTTTTCAATAACGTATGAACCGCTTCACCGATTTTGATCATATTTGGCCACAATGCGGGTCTATGGATGGTGCTTTGTTTTGCATACGACTCAAGTACGACAACACAAGATCAAGGTCACTGAGGACTTATGTTCACCTCGTTTGTAAGGCAAAAAAGTATGTTTTATTATCAGGGCGGCCAGTAAGGAGATTATCTTACTGATAACGATGCCCGTGTTTCTTTATTGTGTTTACATAAAATCTACAAAACTATATACTTAGCTTGAAACATTGGCAACAACCCGTGGTACAATGTTGTTAGACTACACCCATGTAAACATACATATTCTGACGTGTGTGGTGCTGCACCCTACCAGTACTTGTATAATTGTGTCTGTCGCTGGAGAAATGGGGCTTATGGGTTTCGCGAGCAGTGTAGATCCAGATCAGACTGTGCATCCGCACAGTCTGATCAGGATCTGCACTGTTCGCCATTCCATCCTTGAAACACCCGTCATGCCTCAAACAATAAAATACAGATCGATATCAGGCTACGGGAGTGTGGCTATTAAATTTTGATCAGGAAATTTGATCACAAAACCCATAAACCCCATCTCTCCAGTCACAGTGACAGCCACAATTATGTTGATCGTTATTTGCGCGCTGTACCTCGGGGTCTGCGCTAGTAATCACTGGCTATGCACACCCCGTCATTAGGCAGTCAGTAATTGAACTTGGCAGGTATGCGCACTTGCAATGCATCTATATATACATGTACGTGTCCGTGAGTACACCGCCACCTGCGCTAATCTCCCCAATATTTGTCAATTCCAATTGAATAACGTGCTTGAAATCAAGCAGCTTTATTGGCTGAGCCTGAGCTACATCCAAACATAGAAAACAAGGAAACGGGAAGTTACTTAATGAGTCCAAGAATGCGTCATATAAGTCACCGAAAAAAGTCCCGACACATATTGGTGTAGCTACAATATTTCGCCTACGATTGTCGAGGGGAGAATATGGCAGTGAGGTAGCAATTTTGTTTCTAATATTGGTGGCGCTTGTGACGTGACGCTGAAAGTGTGAAACGAGTATTCATACATGACGTGCGATTCCGATGTGATACAAAGCTAATGAGAAGCACTGTAGTACATGTAAAAGACAAGCACTATTATTACCCAACTCCATGTATAAGTTGATTACAGGTTAGAACACACCAAATAGTTTTACTATATAACTTAACCAAACCCCATCCACGAGTTCCGCAACTTGCGATATGGCGCGACTTCAGGGAGCCGTTTCACTAAACATCGTACGAGTAAAATGTTCGTAAGTGCACAATTATTGTTCACATTAACAATGTTTTCTTGTAAACAATGATTGGATTTACATTTATTGAGCATAGGCTGCATTTGCAGCCTATGCTCAATAAATGTAAACCTATCAATAGAAATTTACAGACGATCCTAAATTTGCACTTACGAACATTTTAGTCGTACGAAGTTTAGTGAAACGGGCCCCAGGAGAGTAATATCGTTGAGCGGCGGAACGAGTGACATATAGTCACATACAAATCAAATAACCTTTTAATTATACACGTACATCACTCACAATTTATATGCACCCACATAATTTATGTAAGAAATATAAATTTTGAAAACAAAAAACACCCCCTTTTCATAAATGGACTAGTCTGAAAATTATGTTGCGACAATTGGATTGGTTGCAAAATTAACATGTCAAATTTCCAGGGGTGAAAAGGTTAAACTTGATAATATAACATGTAAGAAAGGCCAGCACGATTTCTATTCACGAAATGTTGTTTTACACCAGATACATACATGTAGTGAGAGAGAGAGAGAGAGAGAGAGAGAGAGAGAGAGAGAGAGAGAGAGAGAGAGAGAGAGAAGAGAAGAGAGAGAGAGAGAGAGAGAGAGAGAGAGGGGTATTATGGTATTACTCGATTGCGTTTACCTGGTGTGCCTTTAAATTCGAGCGAGACACTGGGACAATTGTTCACCAACCAATCACGGCAAAACTTGCACCAGAGTTCTCACGCTACTTGATTTTTATTTCTTGCTATATTTGGAAGATTTCTTTTGTAATAACAAGATTAATCATTTCTTGATAGGATAGACTACATTTAAGGGAGAAACATGTTCATTTTTCTGTGTCATATCCTTAAAGGTATATGCCCACTCAGTAGGCACAAAATGTTCTTATTAGGAATTAAATAAGTGTATACTTGTGTCACTATTCTACCAGTTATACCAAATTACGAGTGCCCGCTATACATATATAATCATTTAGTAACATTTATTTTACTGATAGTGACGCGCGGTGGTATCAGGATATTTTCATATGCAAATCAGGCATGATTTTTTAATTATTTATGCTAATTAAATGCGTCACCTAAACAAATAATATTTTCGACAGATTATAAAGTATGATCATTGCACATCAAAAAATAAATACAGAGAATAAATAGTAATGTCCGTTAACATTTTAAGGAAACACGGTTATCGCCCCTGATATCAGTACATAAAGTTACGTTAAAATGCATAATAATGCCAATCAATCCATGGGGTAATGGTGAATGAATGTTTATTTTGCCAGAAAATGTCATATCTACAGAATATACAAAACTATCTGACTCCCTATAGTATAACCTACTGAGTGGGTATGTACCTTTAATGTCTCTATACGTGCTTACACTCTCACAAAGTCCATATTGTCCCGCCCAACCCCGGCCCACCCCACCGCCGGGTGTGTGGAAACGAATTAAAGAATGAATGCATGTACATCCACATGTACATATATTCTATATATCGAGGGTCTGGTATGAATGTTGATTTAATATGATATTTATTAAACGAGTTTACTGATTTCATAAGAAACGAGGCTATGCCTCGTTTCTTATGATATCAGTGAACGAGTTTAATCAGTCAACGAGTTTAATAACTATCAAATTTAATCAACACAAATGTTAGGTTATATTTATTGCATAAACTCATCATCATATTTTGAAGCTGTACCGATTACCTAACATTTTTTCTGTTTATAAATATCAGGTAACTTTTACTTACTCTATTTATTTTTTCTCTCTATTTTGAATTGATAACTATTTTTCTTCTTCTTTATAAATGTTTTCCAAACATATACATATACAAACAGGTAATAACATGTGTAAGATATATTTACAATGTACTTGGTAATGTAGAAATACGGAATGGAATGTAATTATGCACATGCATGTTATCAGTAATATGTCTTGTTTGTACATGTTTGTGTGTGAAAATAAAAAAAAAACTATAATGAAAAAAAATAAAAAAATTTACACGACAGTATCAGGCGAAATATCCATTGATAACCGTGATGGTAACTCATTCATTCTCAACTACGGCTTTTAAAATGTCAACGAGACAAATGTTGTTGTGACTGGAGAAATGGTACTTACGGGAGTTGCGCCCAGTGTAGATCCAGATCAGCCTGGAATCATATAAATTAAGATATACTGGTGTTAACAAATATAATATGTGGCTGTGACTGGAGAAATGGGGCTTATGGGTTTTGCGATCAGTGTAGATCCAGATCAGCCTGTGCATCCGCACAGTCTGATCAGGATCTGCACTGTTCGCCATTCCGTCAATGAACCACCCGTCATGCTTCTAACACGCGATGTAGATCAATATCAGGCTACAGGAATGTGGTATTCGATCAAGAGCTACACTTGGTCACAAATCCCACAAGCCCCATTTCTCCAGTCACAGCCACAAACGAGTGTCAATCAGTGATAACCACCGTTGTTTTTTGTATTCACCGTATTATTTGCTGACAATCACGAAGCATCTTACGTTAACTGACACATATTAGGTGATAATTCAGCGAAAATATCTTGTTGAAGTTCGATTCAATTATCTCAAACATCTCGATCGTGTCAGGAGTGAAGACATGGCTTGCAGCTGTGACATAATCTGCGCTAGAACAAGCAGGTTGTGTGATAATGGGTAATTGCTTTCAAAATGTGTTTCAATTGATGACACGAAATGAAGATGCATGGGTTTTAAAGTGTCGTATTACAGCAACGTCGTCCTAGTTTTTTTACTGTGTCAAACTAGAAGTGTGCATTATTCGGTGTAAACAAGGAGTGTTAAAAGTAGTCTATCCTATCAAGAGATGGTTAATCTTGTTATTACAAAAGAAACCATCCAAAAATAGCAAGAAATAAAAACACTAGTAGCGTGAGAACGTTTGTGCAAGTTGTTTTGCCATGATTGGTTGCAAGCGAAGTCGTTCCGATTCGAAAATGGCTAGAATGCAATATTAGTGATGTATTCACCTTTTGAAACCGAAAGCCCGCTAAAGCGGTTTATGCAAACAGTGCAGATCCAGATGAGCCGGCTCGTAACGAGCCGTCTCATCAGGATCTGCACTTTTTGCAAGTAATTTTCATATTTCTTAGAACAAAAACACCCCCTTTTCATAAATGGACGAATCTGAAAATCATTTTGTGACCATAGGATTGGTCGGACATTAGCATATCACAGTCCATTCCAGTTCCTTAGGGTTGAAAGGGTTAATATTGAGGATATGAGACAGAAAATGTGCACATTTATTAAAATTCGCCTATCCTATCAGCGAATGGTTAATCTTGTCAATGAAAAATATAGCAAGAAATAAAAACTAGTATCGTGAGAAGTTAACAGCGACTGGCTATTTGTTTAGCAAAAACAGCTAAACTACTGTCTGTTCCACGTTTTGCTGCCGACGAACTTTTGGCCATTAAACAAATTAAATCTAAAAAATAAAAGTAAGTACTTTTTCATCAATAACAAAAAAGTCACCCTCCCCCCAAAAAAAATTTCCTATTGGGAATTTAACATGGGGAGTCAATTTACAAAATTGTTCGTTTTTTTATCCTTTAGGGAGTCAATTTAGGGAGTCAATTTCCATTTTTTTTCGTTTTTTGATCCAAAAACGAAAAAATTTGGAAATTGACTCCGAAACCTGGCGAGATAGCTTGAACACCATGTAACTAATAAAACAAAAGTTATATTTAAAAAAAAAATAATCTATTTTTAGCCCCCATGTTAAATTTCCATAGGAAAACGTGGAACAGACAGTACATGTACACTACTAATGGTGTTAGAGGCATACATGTAATTCGAAATCTGAATACTACGGAGCCCCGCAGGGGACGTGGATTTTCTTTTTATTATTTCGTTCCCACAAATAACAATTCGTTCCCTCAATTTAACAATACGTTCCCTCGAATTAACAATTCGTTCCCACGATATAACAATTCGTTCCCTCGAATTACCAATTCGTTCCCACGATATAACAATTTGTTCCCTCGAATTAACAATTCGTTCCCACGATATAACAATTCGTTCCCTCGAATTAACAATTCGTGGGAACGAATTGTTAAATTGAGGGAACGAATTGTTATTTCGTGGGAACGAATTAATAAAAAAAAGAATTCTACGTCCTCTGCGGGGCTCCGTAGAATACACACTTGTCACAATGTCGTTAGCGAAACATTTGCGAGGCATCTCAGATATATCAGATTATATAGCATTTAAAGATTCCCAATCGTGTCAGATTTGGTTATCGGTGACCGTAAAACAAATAATTGGGCTACGGCAAACGAGTATAAATACCTCTTTCGAGTGTCCAGTTTCGGATTTCAAACTGCAAATTTACATGAATCTGGAAAATTTTGAGTCGAAATTTCTAACTGGAAAGTCAAAAATTCTAGGAGATTGTACATTGAAACTACGGACTCCGATTCAACACTCAACGTTTTATGTCAACTCGAAAGTCGATGTTTTCAACTCGAAACTAAGATTAGAATCATTCTCTGGAGTCAATCATGTTTTGGATATGCAGTCGAACCTCCGAAAATGGTCACCTCTCTATACAACAGCCACATGTCGGCAACAGCTTGTATCCCAATCAGACAAATTGCTATATATTTAACATCGCTTTAAACGGATATATTAGGATTTTATGAAAAATATTCTATAAAAATAAAAACGTGTTTTCATCAAAGTGGTGTAATTGAAGATATATGACGATACAAGGACCGTTGCGCTGTTTCTATTTTTACCCAGATAGGTATATACATATCGGATGTCCTATCTTGTTGCGTTACGTATGTACCGATATCGGTGAAAATTGAAACAACCTAGCAGTCCTAGTATCACCACATATCTTAAATTAAACCACTTTACACACCACATATTTATTTTTGATACGATTATTTTCAACAAAAAAACAGCGATCGTAGTATCGTTATATATCTTCAATTAAACAACTTTAAACAGGCTGAAAACATTTTTTTTTTTTACAGTATATTTTTTTAAAAATCCTGATATGCCCCTTTAACAGTTAACAGCCACCTCTCTACAACAGCCAGTGGCTGGCTGTGTTGTAGAAAGGAGGCTGCACTGTGTTTTCCGTTCTGCTTACACAACCGCCTGCATTAATCTTGTCAAGACGATCTACGATCCTGAACATTGATTGGCAATGCCAAGTTGAACTCGCAAACAAGCAATTTGATTGGCTGGGCCTGAGCTGTAGCACAGCTCAGGCCCAGCCAATCAAGCTGCTTGATTTGAAAAACACTATTGAAATAAGTAAATTAACAAATATTGGCAAGATTTAGCGCTGACGATAGTGTATCATCTCAACGTGAACATGGCTAGTTTCTATATCAAGGTGCATGATCACGTGGTTACAACAACAAAACGTCGCACACTCCAAAGTAAGTATTATTTGATATTTTCCTTAATATGCAACGGATTTTGATGAAATATGGCGCAGCAAACGCGTCTTCGTGAGCTGCATTTGGTGGTCTAGGCAGTTTGGCACAGACTTATGTCGTCTCCGACACGGAAATCGATTCTTCGCAAAAACGACAGAAGTTTGAGCGAAAATACAGAGACCACCAAATGCGATGCGACATATTTCATCAAAATCCGTTACGTAATAAGGAAACTATAAAATAATACGTACTTTGAATCGGTACTTGTTGTTGTTGTTGTTAGTACCACGTGATCATACACCTTGTATATGGAATAGCTATATTCTGACTTGTTCTGAGTACATAACTCTAATTACATTTCATTACATTGCACTACATAATAGTTATGGAGAATTGTTATTTCCAAATTTGCGTTTAAAGGCAAGTCGAAATAATGGTGTTTTTATACGTATGGTCGGCAAATTACATATCTATAGTGAAGTATGTTAGACTTTATAAGACCTATATGCATGTGACGCAAGTAATAATTCATAAAAAATAATAAATTGACATGATTACTCCGGATCGCCAGTTCTTCTTTCATTGCCCGGTGTCGGTATAGTTTCCTTCCTGGTGATCTATATTTAATTTCGAGAGCGTTTCGCACCGTAACAGATTCGTCATTTATGTTTGATTGTTTTGTCCCAAGTTTAAACTTAATGATATATTAACAGTGAGCATGCGAAAGGTTCAGATATCCTATGTGATAAAGAACTTCCACGTATATGTTGATTACGCATAGTCAAAATTGCAAGGTTGTCCCGAAAAGGTTTGGTCCGAACTGCTAGCGTCCGAATCGTTAAAATTCTATAAAATACAGATTGACAAGTACAACTTATATTTTCAATGTATTTTAAATCTTAATTACTTAATTGTAATGTTATGAAAATGTAAATTGTATAATATACAAATTTATTTATTTTATTTTTAAATATAATATAGGAACTATATGGTTAGTGCCGTCGAATATAAAATATATTCGGTTGAACCTTAGGTAGCTTTATTGGGGCGAGCTTTAGCGAGCCCCAATAAAGTGGTCGTGGCGAAACCGAATATATTTTATATTCGATGGCACTAATCATATATTTAATTTAAATCGCAAATTGAACTTAATTGTTGAACGTGCGTGACGTCATGTTTTTACGTCATTCCTTCGTCATACGTCACAAATATAGCGACGTCATTCAAAGCAAAATGGCGGCGTCCACGCTAGGTAGGCATATTATCTGATTTAATCTTCGATTTATTTACGATGAGCTTCAATATGGGTTGGCTTTGGACTGCACAGTTGTCATAATACGCATTATAATCATGATGGGCATCTCCGTGTCGTTGGTTACGTCGCATATACTGTAAAAATGGACAAAACATCAGCTTAACCGACAGCGATTTCGATTTTAAGATTCGCCGCCATCTTGAATTTGCTGTTGAGACCAATCAGAAGCCACAATTAGTGGTCAAAGCTGAAAAAATAAAGGCAAAAACGGCACTTCATGTATATTAGGCTACTTCATGTATATTAGGTTACTTCAGATATAAACAGCATTTATGCAACCCCTTTATTATGCTACACGAAGCAGTGGTTGCTGTATAATTTATAATGTTGTTTTACAGGTACCTGGTCAATTCGTAACCATAACATTTCGTACCCATACCATTTCGTACCCGGTTTGGTCATTTCGTTTTCGTTTGTTTACGTTCAACGTGGCTGGCATCTATATAGTTTAGTTTATCAAATTGCAGGAATTTGTGTTAATATCGATGTATACAAACACAGCCTGTAGCAAAAAGGGCATGTATTTTCGCCATTTCCGCGCTTTCTTTACCAGAAAGAATAATGTACCAAACATAGATTGTGAAATGACATTATATACAAATATACATTTCCATTCTAGACACCAGCTGATGAATTAATTGAAATAACATTAGGGTCCATGTGGAATTAAGCTCAATTTGATCGAAATATGAAAGACAAAGACACATGCTGATTCTATAATGTAATATTTCCAAGAGCTCCCTGGCAACCCAAACAATGCCGTTTATACTCAGCAAACGCGGACGTTATAGAAAACACCTCACCACTCGGCTCAAATGCAAACAATGCAGACTTTTCCCCAGAACTGTGTTTGTTCAACACAGTTCAAATTGCTATAATTAATTACTCATTGAATGCAAACCTTAGCTATTTTACATGCACATTTCATCCATTCATCTACATACACACAGCAACTATCAATGACAACATGCCATTAGAACTATGTCTAAATTGGCTTTTAATATGAATATCAAAGTCAATTTAGACATCGGAGTGCCTTCTGAATCATATTTGGAACTAACTGTAATATGCAAATGACTGTAAACAATTACATGTTATAGTATTATGTTTCGACTCAGTGTAGCTCAAATACTGGTCATCTATGTTCAGTCTGAAAAGAGTTATTACATGATTATATGGATTGCACAATACCAATTGCAGACAACAATTAAGCATTGCAACAGCGATCCTGCATTCATTGTGTGTGACCTCAAGCTATTTGATCAGGGCATTTAGCCCATTAAGGGTGTCTGGTTCCTGCAGACTGGAGATTTCTCAGAGTTCATGACCTCCAAAGAATGATAAACCATCAACCTTTGCAACCAGTCTAGTCCCAGATTGGACAATGCGGCTGCATGGTTCAGTCAGGGTTTATACTGTTTGCCATTCAGTCCATCAAATTGGTACACTATAACACAAGGCAGAAAACTGGAGTTTTAATGAAATTAACTTTTGCCAATCACTGTTTCACACTAGAAAGATCCAGCAACAATACTTTAATTGATAAATGAGAAAGATAGCACTGCTAAAGATAAATGAAAAGAGAAATGGATAGCAAGAGGAAAGCTGCAGCCGACAGGCGCAGAGTCCGTATCAGTCCAGGAACAATATGACAAGAAGCTAAGATGATGTGTGAAACTGAAGAGAAATAAACAGTACAAGTTCAGAAAATAGAACGTCGGTGTTTGTTTACTTTCTATTTATAGTCATGTCAATTAATATTCAGAATCCCTAAATCCTACCAGATTCCGCCAGCCACCAGTATTCGTCAGCGCCTCTGTTTCTGGCTAGCGTAACGGTTTTGTGATGTTTGCATTCGTAGATTCCAAGATCACATTAAGCAGGATGTAAATAAATAATTTGGCTATAGTTTGGCTATAAGTCTCAATAATTTACCTGCAGTAAATACTTTTAATAGTTCACCTGCCGACTTGGAGAACTTTCGTTTTCTAGACATCGGCGAGTCGCCAGATTTCTTCAAATTCTTGTGTTTCCGCATGTTTTCATGTACTGAATTTGTAACATCAAAGTCTCATGATCCTGCATCAAGAGAAGATGCCAATGAAGTCCTGTTATTCAATTTTGAAGACATTGCCCAACTTCAGATACAACAATCTGTGTCAAAATCTTCAGCATCATGCAGCATGGAGTTTCATTGCCTCCAAACAGGCTGTTATGTTCTATTTTTAGACGGTAACCCTGATCCGGATGACATCATTCATTCTATAGTGTGTTTCAGAGTTTGACGAACTTGTTTTATCATTGAAGGCACAGGTGAAAGCATATTTGGAGCTAATCTTCTGAGCCTGTTCTCTAATCTCAAACATGCACATCTGATTGTCTGAACCAGACTTGCAGCAGCTATGCTTATGTTAAACGAAGGTGTTACATGTTAATGTATTTTTTTATGCAACATGCTCATAATGTTTTATAATTGCAAGTGCCGACCCTGGTCAGACTGTGCGGATGCGACGTCTGATCTGGATCTACACTGGTCGCAAAAGCCCAATAAGCCCAATTATTATCACCAAGGCTGCCAGCGAGGGGATTAGCTGAGTGATAACGATGCCTTTGTTTTATTATTATTATACTATTGAATTGTACCTGTTTATGTATTTCTATTTTATTTTGAAGTATATTGTTCTAATATGCCGCCATGTGTATATTAAAATTGATTTCATATAATAAATATGTGCTAATATTAATTTAGCCTATGAGAGTTATATTTATATTTAATATCTAGCTATTTTAAACATTTATTTTTAAACACTATTTCCCATTTGAGTGTCCGAAATTACAATAACAATCAGTATAATTTTGTGGTTTTCTTAACTACTGTATATATACATCTTTAAAAAGTAAATCATATAAAACATATTTCATATGCTGTTTTTAGTGTTTTTCTAGGTTTTAAATATTATTTCCCATTTGAAGGCACAAAGGATTGCTCAAAATTGTAGTAAAACAGTTTAAATAGTTTAAATATTGTATAAATACATTTTTTATGTTGGAAAAATTAATTGAAATTAATTGAACAAAGTATTAAGTTTCTTATATATTATATAGATATATATATCCATGACATGTAATTCAATATAAATCATTATGTTAGTACTGAATAAATTGCTGTTTTAGCAATTTTAAGCACTTTTTTTTTATTTTTCGAACATTATTTAGGGCCCCATATTTCGTTTTATATGAATGTACATGTACACAGCGTTATACAGGCAACTGTTGCCATAAGCCCCATTTCTCCATTCACACATCGTTAGACAGGCCATAGATGTCATAAGTCCCATTTCTCTAGTCACAGCCACACAGAGCTATGCTGACACAGATGACCTAAGTAAGCCCCATTTCTCCAGTCACAGAGTTAGACAGGCAACAGATATATGACATAAGCTCCATTTCTCCGGTCACAGCCATACTTACCCATACTTAGGCATTTGATGATCATTTTGGTGGTTCATTGAAACAGACTATAGATCAAGATGTATGCGTCCATCACAACGAATTTACGATTGCAGTTCAGACACCTCTCACCATTTATTTCACTTGTCATTTGAAGGATGTCATGACTGGGAAAGTTTAATAATAACTACACAAATATTGGCAAGATTTAGCGCTGACGATAGTGTATCATCTCCAGGCGCGGATCCAGGATTTCGGGTTAGGGGGGGGGGCGTAACTATTTTGCAATACTTGACTATATTATCGAACGAGCTAAGCTCGTTCGATACTATAGTCAAGTATTGCAAAATAGTCGACCGAGCGGAGCGGAGCAGAAAAATGCATGGAATACATGGCACTTGGCATGAAACGTGCCTTGTAACTTGTAAAAAATCTTTACTGGGCGAATTTTAGGGGGGGGCGCGCCGGGTCCGCCCCCCCACCCCCCTGAATCCGCCCATGATCTCAACGTGAATATGGCTAGTTTATATATGGAAGAGCTATATTCTGACAGACACTGGAACCAAATACACACAACGCTATCATGCACGATAATTGGATAAATCACGAACTAGGAACTAGTAGTGATTTTTTGTAATGATCCGTGTAAATAGCTTTTTCATTATCTTCAATTCGTTCGTGAAAACATGGTTTACATACGACAGCGAACGACTCTCTGTGAATGTTATCAATGGTTACACAACAGCTTGCGTTAATCTTGCCCATATTATCAACATTCCTGACCATCTATTGGCAACGCGAACTCGCAATCTTAGACAAGCAGTTTCAATGTCCGAGATTGAGCTGCTGCACGACTGAAGCTCAGCGATTCAAGCTGCTTGATTTATAATGAAATTGTGACAGATATTGAGAAGATAAGCGCAGGCGGTAGTGTACACAAACTGTATTTTCATAACAGGACAAACTTTTGATTTAACACTCTTGACCCTTTCAACCCTAAGGAACTGGAATGGACTGTGATATGCTAATATTCCGACCAATCCAATGGTCACAAAATGATTTTCAGATTCGTCCATTTATGAAAAGGGGGTGTTTTTGTTCTGAAAAATATTAAGATTACTTTCAAAAAGTGCAGATCCTGATGAGACGGCTCGTTACGAGCCGGCTCATCTGGATCTGCACATTTTGCATAAACCGATATAGCGGGATTTCGGGTTCAAAGGGTTAACATTATCTAGCCATGATATGTTGTACTTAAAGGTGCATGCCCACTGTGTAGATACAAAATGTTCTTTATATCAGAGACATCATCTGAGACATTTTCTGGCAAAATAAACACTCATTCACCACTACCTGACGTATTGATTGGCATTATTATGCATTTTATATCAGACGTAAATGTCCACACTGATATCAGGGACGATAACCGTGTTTCCTTAAAATGTTAACATATATTACTATTTATTCTCTGTATTTATTTTTTGATGTACAATGATCGTACTTTATAATCTGTCGAAAATAATATTTGTTCAGGTGATGCATTTAATTAGCATAAATAATAAAAAATAACATGCCTCAGTTGCATATAAAAATAGCCGGATACCACCGCGCGTCACTATCAGTAAAATAAATATTACTAAATGATTATATCTGTATAGCGGACACTCGTAAGTTTGAGAACTGGTGGAATAGTGACACAATTGTACCATTATTTAATTCATATAACGAACATGTTGTGCCTACTGAGTGGGCATGTACCTTTAAGAAGATGAGCGATATCTCGTGAACATATTTAAAACATTTACTAAATTTTCCGTAAAAGACTGGAGAAAAACTGCACTGATCCAATGTGGAGTAGGATTCCTCATTTGCTATGAAAATTTCCACAAATTTCGACATCATGTATAGAAAATATCACAGTTTCTGTAAATAGTTTCCACATCTTCTATTCAGTACAAACTCACAGTATACATAGTTTGTCTCATATGTGCAGCATATAAGACATCAGGCTGACATCATGGCGGTTTATTTTATTTATATCAGGAACTGGAAACGCCATTTACATTCCTCATTCCGGTGCACATGCGTACGGAGACCCGCTGGGGACGTACAATTATTTTTTTTAACAATTTCAACAATTCGTTCCAACGAAATAACAATTCGTTCCCACGAAATAACAATTCGTTCCCACGGGAACGAATTGTTAATTCGAGGGAACGAATTGTTATACCTTGGGAACGAATTGTTAATTCGAGGGAACGAATTGTTAAATTGAGGGAACGAATTTTCATTTCGTGAGAACGAATTGTTAATTCGAGGGAACGAATTGTTACACCGTGGGAACGAATTGTTAATTCGAGGGCAAGAATTGTTAAATTGAGGGAACGAATTTTCATTTCGTGAGAACGAATTGTTAATTCGAGGGAACGAATTGTTACACCGTGGGAACGAATTGTTAATTCGAAGGAACGAATTGTCAAATTGAGGGAACGAAGTGTCATTTCGTGGGAACGAATTGTTAATTCGAGGGAACGAATTGTTATATCGTGGGAACGAATTGTTAATTCGAGGGAACGAATTGTTAAATTGAGGGAACGAATTGTGATTTCTTGGGAACGAATTGTTAATTTGAGGGAACGAATTGTTATACCGTGGGAACGAATTGTTAATTCGAGGGAACGAGAGGGGACGAATTCTTATTTCGTGGAAACGAATTAATAAAAAAAAATCCATGTCCCCTGCGGGGCTTCTTACATACGTACGTTGTCATCCTGAGACGAGAATATAATATCTTACATTGCGTCACTGCATGATGTAATTTGATAACGTCATACGGACCTGTCTAGCCAGGGATTGTAAGATTTTTATTTTGAAGTATTGTGTTGACCGTGATATATTGCCATTTAATAGATACTGGAAGCCGTTATCAGACAACCCCGATACATACACATTTTATCCCGTCAACACAGTGCGTTTGTGTCGTGAAACACGGTGCCGTGAAACATTTTTGATATCCTGTCAATACGACCTAATCACTGCGTATGAATATGTGCTGTGACTGGGGTTATTTTTAAAGCCATTTGTAGGTGTTGACGGGATAAATAGAATAGTAGGTTAGTGCCGTGAATGGGAAAACTATCTGGCGCGGCACGGAAACGGGATGTGCTCGGCAGAGCCTCGCCCATCCCGTTTCCTAAGCCTTGCCATATATTTTTTCACATTCACGGCACTAACCTACTATTCTCTATATATTGGGTCAATGTTGGCACATTGCGTAATAAATGAAGCAATTACCCAATGCTCCATGACAAGAAAGGAAATACTGACCAGTGTCAACGCAGCCAGCATTAGAATGACCTATACGGTGTTCCGTTTAGGCCATCGTAATATCACTATCTGGTCGATATTACGATGACAATAGTACGATACTACGATAACAGTAGTACGATACTACGATGACGATACTGCTATGCCACGATAACGATAGCACGATATCACGATAACGATACTACGATATATATCTCCCGCATCGTCATTGTAGTATCGTACTATCGTCATCGTAGCATCGTGATATCGTTATCGTAGCATGGTGATATCGTACAATCGGTATCGTGATATTGTGCACTCGTAGTATCAACCCAATAGCGATATTACGATGGCCTAAACGGATACCTATACACTTCTTCTGTGTGCGTATTATATGCGATATATCGTGTAAAACATGTGAATAAAGCGTATATAGTAAGGATGGTAAAATTGCTATAATTTCCCAAATCATGTTTAGAAACATGCAGAAAGACAAAGAAATAAAATGTGCCATGAAGACCATAAGCAGCAACGTAAAGCGGAATACCAGGATTTTTAAAATTACTATAAACAAATAAAAATGTGTTTTCATCATGGCCCTGTGGCCCTGTGTAAAGTGGTTTAATTGAAGATATATGACTGCTGGGTTGTTTCAATTTTCACCGATATCGGTACATACATGTAAGTATCAGATTTTCTATCTTGTTGAACGCAACAAGAGGGGAAATCCGATATTTATCCCGTCAACACAGTGCGTATGTGCCGTGAAACACGGTGCCGTGAAACATTTTTGATATCAAGTCAATACAATTTTTGTATTTTACAGCCATTTGTAGGTGTTGACGGGATAAATAGAATAGTAGGTTAGTGCCGTGAATGGGAAAAAATATCTGGCGCGGCACGGAAACGGGATGTGCTCGGCAGAGCCTCGCCCATCCCGTTTCCTGAGCCTTGCCAGATATTTTTTCCCATTCACGGCACTAACCTACTATTCTCTATATATGTACCGATATCGGTGAAAATAGAAACAACCCAACGGTCCTAGTATCGTCATATATCTTCAATTAAAGGAGTTTACACTGGGCCATGATGAAAATTCGTTTTTATTTGTTTATAGTAATTTTAAAACAATCCTGGTATGGACTTGGTCCCCTTTTTCCACTGACCACGTCAATTATGATCTGGAATTGCGAAGTGCCGTTCCGTTCACCCAAGCCTTATAGCTGATTCTAGATTAGCCATCTAATGCATAAACAAATAAAGATATGTAAATGCGAGCGGTAAAGCTGGTTGTAACTCCAATTAATATTATTGTCAGTCAAGCTCTGTATGGAGTGCCAGAGGTATTGATGTGCTGTTACATCATCGTCAAATATCCCTGACATAGACATGAGACACACTCGTGTGAATAGTTACTCGTTCGCCAATTTCATAAGAAACTCGGCATATCATATTAAACAAGGGCATCGTTATTACGAAGCTAATCACCTCGCTGATACATGTAGGCCTGATAATAACAATAAAAGGCCAAAATGGGCCTGTATCGCTCACCTGAAATTATTACCCCTATTATAAAGTAAATAAAAAACGGACAGTCGATTATTACATATTATATATATATATATATATATATATATTCGTCTGAAAGTTGAATAATTGTTCAGGTTGTTGCGGAATATGTAGTGTCCATGGGGGGGGGGGGGTTAACAGATCACAGGGGAAAACGGGTCAGGTTTGCATTTTAAGCCCCGAATAGGAAAACATAAGCAATTTATAAAAACAATATAACAACATAAATCATACAAGGTAAGGTATTCCCACTCTGAAGGCGTCTGACCCAATATTTTGAAATTAAGCGCTTACTAAAGTGAGTTTGTATGGACATTTCAACCTTTTAGCGGCCTACCTTCGGCTGAGATGATCTAAACAAACTTTAACGCATTTGCCTTTCACACAAGGTGAACTCAAGTCATCAGTGACCATGACCTTTGGCGGTCGGGCGTGTGTCGTATGCAAAACAAAGCATCATCCCTAGACACACATTGTGGCCAAATATTATCAAAATTAGTGAAGGGTTCATAAGTTATGGACAAATGAAAGATGTTATTAACGTAAGCACGCACGCACGTACGTACGTATATGGAATAACGCTACGGGAGATAGTCATCAGTAAATGTGAACATAAAAACAATAGGGTTCTTGATCTTGCCGTGATAAACATGTATAACGAATTTGGTTGTCAGCACGATCCGTCAAGTAGAACTTGAGTTATTGCGTGTACAAGGCTACCGAGAGTAAAAATTAACCAGATGGCTGCGGCCGGCATGTCGAGCCCGCCGAGGCATTTGATGGGCTAAGAGTGTATTTATTTGAAGTTTGAATTAAGGGTTGTGGAGATATAAGGTATGTAAAAGCTTTAACGCAAACTTTAGTCATTTGACCTTGATCTTGGGTATGTGGGCCACATGGGTGGGATATAGAATGAAAATATGGATAATGAATAAGAAGTATTAGATGTTGGAAGTAAATCGGAGTAAGTGTTGTGGAGATATAAGGTATGTAAAAACTTTAACACACATTTCAAAGTCATTTGACCTTGACATTTGGCATGTGGACTACATGGGCAGGCTATGGAATGAAAATATAGATGATGAAAACGAAGTATTGGAAGTTGGAAGTAAATTGGAGTAACAATTGTGGAGATATAAGGTATGTCAAAACTTTAATGCAGATTTATAATAACGCAAACTTCTAAGTCATTTGGCCTTGACCTTGGGGCACAGGGGTCGCATAAGTGGGACACAGAATGAATATATGGATGATGCCCAATAAGCATACAAAGTTTCAAGCAAGTCTGACTTACGGTTACAGAGATAGTAGGTATGTGAAAACTTTAACGCAAATGTTGACAGAAACTTTAATGCAAACTTCTAAGTCATTTGATCTTGACCTTGGGGCACATGGGCCGCGGTTACAGAGATAGTAGGTATCTGAAAACTTTAACGCAAATTTTGACCAAAAAAATTAACTCAAACTTCTAAGTCATTTTACCTTGACCTTGTGCACAGGAGCCGCATATGAAGCATATGAAGTTTCAAGTCAAAGTGACTTAGTACTGCAGAGATATAAGGTATTTCAAAACTGTAACGTATATTTCGGACGGACGGACGGACGGACGTTCTAACATTTGGGAGTTATGAGCTTTTTGTTCTTTAAAAGATCAAAGGATTAGCTCCTAAAGATCAATGGAATTACGAGCTTACCGACTATAACAAAGGAATCCTTTGTTACTAACCCTTACCCTAAGCTCCTAAACCCCCGATGTTGGCCCGGACAGACGCACGCACGGACGGACGCACGGACGCACGGACACCCGGACGTCATTGTGATCACTATGTCTCGCTTTCCGCAAGCGGGCTCGACAAGAATGCTCGCCAAGGTGAGATAAGTCTTGCCGTCATAAAGATGTATACCGAATTTGGTTACGATTCGTCAAGTAGACTTTGAGTTATTGCGTGGACAAGGATAGAGTGCGAAAATTGAAATGGCCGCCAATGGGAGATAAATCAACGGACTTATTTTTAACAATCGATAGGCTTCTTCGTCTTGCCGTGATAAACATGTATACCGAATTTGGTTATCCGTCAAGTAGAATTCTAGTGATTGTGTGGACAAGCTGTGCCTGCCCGCCCGTACAAGGTGAATACATAATACAGTGAAACCTCACTAAACCGGACACCCTGGGAGGTCCCCAGGGCGTCCGACTTAGAGAGGTTTCACTGTAAATCAGGCATTTGATCACTCTGAGCCATAGTTGTGTGCTATGCGGTCACGAACCAAGAATCAAAAATAAGAGCACATGTGCTTTCTTGGTGCCCGGTTTAGAGAGGTTCCACTGTACGTCCCGTTTCTTCAAACGGGCGTATACAAAGTGAACACAAGACAAAACAAATGGCAATGTTTTAAACTACTGTCTGCGACTACGTAATGAGTTTACAGGCTCCAGATAAGGAAGTAGCAATTGAGTATTTTCACTGCATCATTTCAGAAGCAATTGGGTATTTCAAAATTTTAATTTGGTACAATAAAAGCACACTACTATTTACACATCAACAAACAGCAATTATTGAATAGTTTGCTTCCAAAATAAAAACATGTCTTGGCATTTCATTAGAATTGTCTCCTTGGAGACAATCTAATGAAATACCAAGATGTGTTTTCATGGAAAATAAGACAAATATGCTATATTTGTGGTCTGTTTGTTGTTTATTGTTTTCTGCAGCATGAGAAAGGTACCACAAAATTATTATTACTTTTTGATAATCGCTACTTCTGATTTCAATTGGGTCAGTTCGGCATTTTAAGCCCCGACTAGGAAAACATAAGCAATTTATAAAAACAATATAACAACATAAATCATACAAGGTAAGGTCTTCCTACTCCAAATACTGACACAATATTTTGAAATTAAGCGCTTACTAAAGTGAGTTTTTATGTACCTTTTATTGGGTTTTTGGCAATTTTAATTGGGTACTTAAAACAAATACGCAGCTTGTCTGGAGCTCTGCAGTTTATATGTAAGATAATGCGCCGTAATTCCAGTATACTATAACATGGAGGATTGAATAAACAGTGTTTACGGAGGCGTGAAAAGCAATTACCTGAAAAAGCACAATCTCACATTTTACTGTCTCGTTGCCTTAAAATAGGATTGGATTCAGGCCTGTAGACGCACGAAACATTTACATTACACGTTCCCATATATTATAGACACAAGCCTGGGACATTAACGTGTGACAAAACCATTATTATCTTATATTAAAAGGAGGCATAAGTATGTTTTGTAAATAAATAATATGGTAGTATGTAGATATTAGTTTGTAGACAGTGTTGTAAAAATATGTGAAACCGTCGTAGTGTATTTTGCTCTCAAAATATGAAAATTAGTGCAAAAAGTGCAGATCCTCATGAAACGGCTCGTCACGAGCCGGCTCATCTGGATCTACACTGTTTGCCAATACCACTTTACAGGTCTGTGGTGTTGAATGGGGTAATGAAACACTATAAGCACTATAACTACTAGTTATATAATAGTATGTGTTTTTAGAATTACAAATTTAATAGATATAAATGTGAACAATTGTTATTTTCAACAGGTTTTTTCAAGGACACAAAACGTCACCAAGCCGTGATAACCATAACTATCACAATCCTTAGATTGCCATGCGTGTTTTGAACTGATCAAAATTGTAGCTGTGATTTGAGAAAGTGGGTTTATGGGGTTTGTGACCAGTGTAAACCCAAATCAGAATGTGCATGCGCAGTCTGATCAGGTTCTGCACTGTTCGCTATTCCATCAATGAAACACCTGTCATGCTTCTAACAAGCAATATAATTATTTATTTTATATTGTATATTTACACATACATTTGTTACCTAAAATTCGAGTGACATATAAGTCCATAGGGCCGGTTGTTTTAGTCAATATTATATTGTAGATATTCCCTGTTTCGTTTAACCCTTTGAACCTGAAAGCCCTCTATATCTGTTTATGCAAACAGTGCAGATCCAGATGAGCCGGCTCGTAACGAGCCGTCTCATCAGGATCTGCACTGTTTGAAAGTAATTTTAATATTTTTGAGAACAACAAATACCCCCTTTTTATAAATGGAATAGTCTGAAAATCATTTCGCGATGATTGGATTGGTTGCAAAATTAACATATCGCAGCCCATTCAGTTACTTAGGGGTGAAAGGGTTAACACATGTCACTATAATAAACAAATTACTTATAGTCTGTTTCACGAAAGCTGCCCAAATTTTACGGCCATATAAACAATTCAAAAACCATATTTTTTTCGATAATATTAAATTAAGGGAAAATTTAAGAATGAGCCTTCTTTTTATTTCGTTAAAATTTGTCAAATATTGGTTTTATTACGAAAAATTGATTTGTCGACGGGAATTTAACATGGGGGAAAAATGTAGAGGAGTTGTGGGAAACCTAGCTAGATAGCTTGGAAATGATCCAATTAAGAAAACAAAAGTTCAATTTAAAAAATCGGTCCAGTATTTCTGAAATTCTAAAACATAGATGTCTATGGGGATTTAACATGGGAAAATTTTGTTTTCGCAATAAAATCAATATTTGACCAAATTTCACGAAATAAAAAGAAGGTTCATTCTTAAATTTTCCTTTAATTTAATATTATCGAAAAAAATATGGTTTTTGAATTGTTTATATGGCCGTAAAATTTGGGCAGCTTTCGTGAAACAGACTATAGTTACTTACTTATAGATCGTTATTAAGCTACAGGAATGTGCCATCTGATCAGGAGCTACACTGGTCACAAAACCCATTAAGCCCCATTTCTCCGGCCACAGCCACAATTAGTGGGGCATATCAGGATTTTATTTTAAATACTATAAAACATTGCCCTGTGTAAAGTGGTTTAATTGAAGATATGTGACGATTACTACTGTCTGTTCCACGTTTGGCTGACGACGAACATTTGGCCATTAAAGACATTAAATCTAAAAAATATTTAAAAGTAAGTACTATTTCATCAATAACAAAAAAAGTCACCCTCCCCAAAAAAATGAAGGATAAAAAAACGAAACATTTTGAAAATGGACTCCGAAACCTGGTGAGATAGCTTGAAAATGATGTAACTAAGAAAACAAAAGTTAGATTTTGAAAATTGGTCCACAAATAAAAAAAAAATAGTTTTAAAAAATCTATTTTTAGCCCCCATGTTAAATTCTTATAGGAAAATCGTTTTTTCGCAATAAAATTAATAATTGATGGAATTTCATCAAATAGTTTGTTTGGGTAGGGTGACTTTTTTTGTAATTAATAAAAAAGTACTTACTTTTAAATATTTTTTACATTCAATGTGTTTAATAGCCAAAAGTTTGTCGGCAGAGGTGGAACAGACAGTAGGTCTGATGGGTTGTTTCAATTTTCACCGATATTGGTACATACTTATCGGCTTTTCTATCATGATGAACGTAGCAAAATAGATGTTTCATTTTATATTTTCGCGCCATTCATTCATTCAAGCGTCACATCAGCAGCACATCAAATCATATCAGCAGCGCATCAAATCATATCACATCAAATCATATGCAGCGCATCACTCATATCACATCAAATCATATCAGCAGCACATCAAATCATATCAGCAGCACAAAATCATAGCTGCACATAAAATCATATCGCAGCACATCAATTCTATCAGCAAGCACCTCAATCATAAATCAGCAGCAATCAAAAATTCCATATCAGCATGCGCCATCAATAAATCATATCACATCAAATCATATCAGCAGCACATCAAATCATATCACATCAAATCGTATCAGCAGCACATCAAATCATATCACATCAAATCATATCAGCAGCACATCAAATCATATCAGCAGCACATCAAATCATATCACATCAAATCATATCAGCAGCACATCAAATCAAAGCAGCGCATCAACTCATATCAGCAGCACATCGAATCATATCAGCAGCACATCAAATCATATCAGCACATCAAATCATATCAGCAGCACATCAAATCATATCAGCAGCACATCAAATCATATCAGCGCACATCAAATCATATCAGCAGCACATCAAATCATATCAGCGCATCAAATCATATCAGCAGCACATCAAATCATATCAGCAGCACATCAAATCATATCAGCGCACATCAACTCATATCAGCAGCACATCAAATCATATCAGCAGCACATCAAATTACGGATGTGCTGCTCAGCACGCACATCCGTAGTTTGATGTGCTGCTGATATGATTGATGTGTCCCAAAATGCTTTGCGAACAATTGGTATATTTATATTTTTTTATTTTTAAAATCCTGTCGTACCACTTTACCCTTTCAACACCACAGGCCTGTGTAGTGTTATTGGCAAACAGTGTAGATCCAGATGAGCCGGCTCGTGACGAGCCGTCTCATCAGGATCTGCACTTTTTGCAAGTAATGTTCATATATTTCAGAGCAAAAACACCCCATTTTCATAAATGGACTAGTCTGAAGATCATTTTGTGATGATTGGATTGGTTGCAAAATTAGCCCTTAGACCGCTACACACAACAATTGTCGTCTGCTGTTGCTTTTATATATTGCCTTATTTCTCAATAAAAACATGGTTTGACAGCACTTTAGAATCATGTCCAATGTAAATGATTCTAATGTGCTGTCAAAGCATGTTGAACAAATTATTCTAAAGTGCTGTCAAAGCTTGTTTGCGATGATAAAAATGGAAAATAGAAAATAAACAGCAGACGAAAACAAAATAAGATAGCGGTTAACATATCAAAATCATCCATTTCAGTTACTTAGGGGTGAAAGGACTGATCATCATAGTGTCGACTTATAAACTTGGCAACGATCATGCATGTACACTACGACATTTGATAATCTTGACAATATTTGTTAATTTCTTTATTTCAATGGACTTGGAAATTGTGCTTGCAATTAAGCAGCTTAATTGACTGAGCATATGCTGTTCTGTTCGGCAGCTCATGCTCTAACAAACAAATTGATTGAATCACCATCTGGTTTGCATATTACAGTGACACGGTTCGGCGGTGCATTTCGTTGCAGCTGTTTTACGATTACAGCATTCTGCATCCTATAGTGCAGCCGCAGCGAAGTTATTCAGTAGATGCCGTGCTGGCTTCGGCTAGGACTGTCCATAAAGGTTTCCAGTTAGTTGGGTACATCCAACATCATGGTGTATGATCACGTGGTTAAAACAACAACAACAAGTACTGAAACTTCCAGAAGCCCTCCGATTCAAAGTAGTATTCTTTTATGTTGTCCATATTATGTAACGAATTTTGATGAAATATGGCGCTTCAAACGCGTCTTGTTAAGCTGCATTTGGCGGTCTCGGTACTTTGGCCCAAACTTATGTCGTTTTTGCGAAGAATCGACTTCGATTCTTCGCAAAAACGACATAAGTATGTGCCGAACTCCCGGGACCACCAAATGCAGCTCATGAAGATGCGTTTGCTGCGCCATATTTCAATCGTTGCCTATTAAGGAAACTATCAAATAAAACTTTCTTTGGAGTGGGCGCGCTTTCAACACTTTCAGCCATTGTTGTTGTTGTTGTAACCACGTGATCAATCACTTTGAACATGTAGGCAGTAAATAGGTAGCAGTAGTGAACACAATTAATGTGCTATGTAACAATATAAAACTCATCGTACGAACATTTTATCATGCGAAGTTTAGTGAAACGGGCTCCTGGGCGAGCTTAACGCAGGCAGCTATTTATACACCACGAACATGATGGTTTCATTCATTCGTTTTTCATTCATTCGTTCGGCTTATATTTAAGGGTGGGAATTGGCTCGAACACCTTCCATATGATGGTTTAATTAGATACAGCATATATAGTAATTAGGACCGACAAACGGGCGATCTGACCACGTACATGTACACGTGGAATGGAGCAATTAGGCACGATAGCGTACCAGGAATAGTATTCTCGTAATGAAACCATGTGATGATTCATTCAGCTGGACTTGCCATATTGCTGGACTTGCTATATACATCACCGCCTGCGCTAATATTATTGCCGATATTTGTCAGTTTCTTTATTTAAAAATACTTGAGTATTGTACTTGAAATCGAGCAACTTGATTGGCTGAGCCTGAGCTGTTGCACAGCTCAGGCTCAGAAAATCAAATTGCTTGATTGCTGGTGGGTTTGCCTACAGATACCAAGCAACGTTGATAATCTGGGCAAGATTAACGCACGCGGTTGTGTAAGCATCGCACGGTATCTGGTCTTTGTACAGGTAATATTTACCACGAGTATACAATACATAGAGCACGGGTCGTACACCGAAACGTGGAGATAACCCGGATTATCGACGGCACATGCGGACAACCGTGCTCTAAATCAGCTATCCCCCTCCCCCGTATATCCGTGTCATGTTTGGTGTGCCTAATTTCAGGGGGACAAAACTCGAGAATATAAGTGATGTAGGATAAATGCATCATACGTTATATATGAGACACGCCATGTGATTTTATACCTTCGGACATCTGCGTAATTTCATGAAATACGTTTACAGGATTTACAATAGTTTCTGTAAATGGCGTCAGAAGTTGACAAAATATATATAATTCCGCAAGTACTTTGAAAATTTCGTCAACTTTTGACTTTATTTATGAAAAGTATTGTAAATTTTGAAAACGTATTTAATGAAATTACGCAGATGTCCGAAGGTACAAAATCACATGGCGTGTCTCAATTATCTACCCTAGGATCTAAAATAGGCATCTAAATCCGAACTACGTCAACATGTACAAGACAGTTCCTTTTCGCCTGTGTCTATACTGACCACGGTGTATAATTGGCTACATCATTAGTGAATACTCTGGCACACCGCTATCCACAATCAGTTATAATCGGTAATACAGCTATCGTTAGTCACTGGCCGATACCCTCACGTCGAGAAAGACTAACACCATTATACTCAATAACTAATTAATATAAACAGGAAGGTCATGTTGGCCCTGTATCGCTCACATGGTTTAAACAATATTTAGTTCAAGTTATGGCAAGTGAGATATATATACATACACTTGAGAACAGGATTAGAAACCAAGCTTTTACACTTATGTGAATTCTTCTCCTGGAGAAGATCAGTTTTACAATATGGCTAAGGAACAAATTGGTGAACTATGGTAACATTGTTTGAGCAAACCAAAATAAATGCGTCACACCATGATGGAAATGCATGTGGTGTTCAGACGTGCATGTGGTGTTGCGATCAGAAGGGCTGAGCTAAAACGCAGACCGCTTTATCACGGTGCGCAACATTGGTATTTATAAGAGAAAGTGAAGACATAGGCAATCTCAACACGCCAAACTAAAGGCTGAAGTCGTGTCCAACGTATCTATTTAATTTTAGCACTGGTAATATGCAAACATACTTCGTTGAAAAGTTAACTAAACGCTGAATGGTTACTTGGACCCGGCTCATACTAGCCGTATGCAGGCGGATGAGAACGTGCATTGATCTCCATTACATGTTTTACATTTAAATTAATATATGAAAAAAGAAAAATACTGAATGTTCTGAGACACATGCGAACTGTCATGTTTCTAACCGAGTGTAACTCCGTCAACCCCGTCCCAGGTCATCACCGCACAACGCGCACAGAAACACCGCGTATATGCAAGAATGGAATGTAATGGTGTTTAGCGACCCACCATCACAAAGAGTATCAGTAGGGCCAAGCAATTTAGATGAAGAAAATAATAGTACAATTTGATGTTAGATGTGGTAGGAAATCAGATGATTAGGGTAAAATTAAAAATAAATGTATTATGACTTTATGAGTAATAGAAATGAGGAACATGTATAAAATGAGACAAGTGAGGATAATTAGGCATTAATATTGTGGTCGATGTCTTATCTAATCGTGGCGCATATGTTACAGGCAGCCACATGCATACACATGTACACACGCATTTATAGCCATGAACACACATACATGCAAACTATTTACGACAAGAGAATCGTCTTGTGGCGAGCAAGTATGTTTGGATCTGACTGAATATGTGTTTGTTCTCTTCAAAGCTTAGTCGTTCGTTACCAAATAAGTAGTTATCGACAACTGGGGGCCGTTTCACTAAACATCGTACGACTAAAATGTTCGTAAGTGAACACTTATGATAGTCTGTAAATTTCACATTAACAACGTTTTTTTGTAAACAATTACTGGATTTACATTTTTTGAGCATAGCATATGCAGCCTATGCTCAATAAATGTAAATCAATCAATTACAATTTACAGACGATCCCAAGTTTGCACATACAAACATTATAGTCGTACGGTGTTTAGTGAAACGGGCCCCATGAGGATAAGGGAGGTTTTCTAGGTATTGACTATTGTTGTCATTGCGCCGTTATGTGTTGGAACTGACTGGTTGTTTCTATGGCACCACACATGTGCAGTTGGGCGTGTCAACAATCGACTACGGTGAAGGTCATAATTTAATGAACTACATGATAGGCGAAGGCGTGTATGAAGTATTTGACCCCGTCTCGACCCGATATTATATAAAGGCGAGGATTTTAATATGTTTTTACCCGGGTACGGAAGGTGTTCCTACCCTTAAATATTAACCGAATGAATGAAAAATATGTCTTTATTCAAGCGTGCTTTAAAGGTCATTATTGTTCGGGCATTTCTAATCTCTTCAGACAAAGAATTCCATTCTCGGATTGATGACGGAAGAAATGAATTCCTATATAGTAGGGTATACGGCATGGTATTAATAGTATGCCACACGCGTTTCTGAGATTATAGCGAGCTTGAGTTCGCTGTGGGATAATATCACTAAGATATTGGGGAGTTAAGTTGTTTTTCATTTTGCATAGGAGGACTAATTTATGTTTATTACGGTTGTCAAGAGTTTCCCACTTTCTTTTTTTTTTGATATACATGTAGCTTGTCAATGTTGAATAGCTTTGTGGCTCCGCTCACGATGCGCGCAGCCTCGACTTGGACAGATTCAAGCTGTTTTGATTAATTTGATCGTATAGTTACTCCATACTACATCTGCGTACTCTAGCAGAGGGCGAATTAATGAAACATACATTCGTTCAAGGGCCGATCTACTTAATATACATTTAAAGGATCATAACATACCAATTCGCTGCCAAGCTTTGTTTATGTACGTGTATATGTGTGGATTCCACTTATCGTCGTCTGATAGAGTAAGACCCAAAATGTGTATGCTCTTTAAATGTATTAATAGTTTGGCCATTTATTAAGAGATTGGGATGTTGTGGTTTAGTCAGCTTCCATGAGACGACCATGGTCTCAGTCTTTGAAGGGTTGAATTTTACTAGCCATGTCATTGATATATATATTAAGAATAAGAGGGGGCCTAGAATCGATCCTTGTGGAACGCCAGCATGTATAGATGTCCAACGGGATGACACGATTTATTCACTCGATTTACTGTCGAATCTCCTCTTATAAACCCAGACTGGTAGCATTTCATTTTATTATTTGTGGTTATAAAGTTATATAAGTATTGTGTATGCATCGCTCCATAAGCTTACCTATGCAACTGAGAAGTGATATAGGTCTGTAGTTCTGTGGACTTGATTGATCTGACTTCTTAAAGATTGGAGTGACATTGGCTAATTTCCATGGGGAAGGGAAGAAAGATTTATTTATCAGCTTATTGAGACTAGTTTGAAAGCGGAGTAGATAGTTCCCGGGCGCCTTCGTGTAAGAGTCGCGGACTAATAAGGCATGGACAGCTAACTTTGGATGGATTTACTAAAGCTATGGAGTCAGTGACGTCTTTTGGAGAAATTGAGATGGCCGATAGGCTTTGAGGTTAACGTGGTGGAGTAGGAGGTAGGATATGTCTACTGTCGTCGATAGTAATTCTGTCCGTAATTCTGTTTTGTCGTCGTCCGATGAGGCCTCGATATGGAGTATTGGTATCAGTTTAGTTACTTCGTTTCTCAGTTTTCGAAAAGTGGCCCATACGGAATAGGTATTGATGCGTTTCGCGTTTTTATGAGCTCTATTATGTTTCCTTGTCGCTTTCCTGATAATGTTATTGAACCAGAGGATATCGTTCGGCCTAATTGTAACTAATTGATTTTGTATAGTTCCCGATGCTGCTTTGGAAATGGAGTTCGAAATAGATTCTGCCGTGCTGTTTAAATTTTCGCTGCTGAACGTTCTTGCCAGTTGACTTCATTTAGTTTTTCTCTGAAAGCATCATAATTGCATTGTTCATAGAGCCATAGTTTTCTTCTGTATGTAGCTGTTTATGTTGTTTATGTTGTTTGTGCTTTTAAAATAGCAACTACCGGGCAGGGAAATCTGACTAAATCAGGAATGAAAGGATCTGCAACAAAACGTGTGATGATGTGTCTCGCTTGTTTGACAAATATTAGGTCGATTAGTGAACATGAGTTTTCAGTAAAATGAGTCTGTATATTCCACCTATTAGTATTTGTTCTCCGATTTATGTGTAGCTCAATCCAGAGAGATTAAATACTATTTACTTCTAAGTTTAAACGCCGTGAAGCGTGTAAGTCTTCTTTTATATATATTGCTACTCCACCATCATGTCTATCTGGCCTGTCACAACGGAAAGGGGGTCGGAGTCAACATTAGAGATAAGTAGTTCGTCGTCAGTCGTCGTTTGTGAGAGCCATGTTTCTGTGAATATAATTATGTCATATGGTTGTGCTTCGATTTGCAAAATGTTTAATTTTGGTTTTAGACTTTGTATGTTCAAGTGCATTATGCCCTTGAACATACAAAGTCTAAAACCAAAATTAGACATTTTGCAAATCGAAGCACAACTGATACCACTGTTAAGTAAGTCCGTATATGAGTTCACTTGAGTGTACGTGTTCTATACATGCATTCTTATCTCTTATGTCGTTTGTAAAAATTATCAGAGTGAATAACTATCTGTATCTGCATCTCACTTGAGTAAACAGGCCTTCATGCCTTGAATACCCGCGAACCAAGCCGTATAGCACAGTGGTGTACCGAACAGAATCGATGCCAAATATACTGTTCCGCAGATTTCGCCCCCGGAACAGGGGACCGTGTCACTAAGCTTCGTATGACTAAAATGTTCGTAAGTTCAAATTTAGAATCGTCTGGAAATTCAATTGATGGATTTACATGTATTGAACATCCAATATAAATGTAAATCCAATTATTGTTTAAAAGGGAATATTGTTAATGTGAAATTCACTTGCACTTATGAACATTTTAGTCATACGCCGTTTAGTGAGACAGCCCCCAAGACCATTGTGGTCTATTTTGACAGATTGATCACAAAACGTTGTACGTTTGTTGCGCATACAATTTCTTCAATTTATCTATCTCACACAGTCACCAAATGAACAATTGTATTAAAGAATTTCGAATTCCGACCACAGATTTCATAGGAGAAGATTCTTAAACATTGTCGTTGAGTTACCATGGCAACCAGTGTTCTTGATGACGGTTGGACAACGGACGGACAACGACGATGGCTGAGGGGAAAAACTCACACTGAGCTCTCCATGTTCATGGGAGCTCAAATAACGCGACACGTGTAGTTAGTTGTACAATTTGACATTACATGCCGTCATTCGGTAATGTCATGTGATGTAGTTCGACCATTAAAACGCCAAAGAAAGTAGTTGTATCAGTCAGCACCAACGCCTGGCGCACACCCGCCTGCGTTAACATTTCTGAACATCTAATGGCAAGGCCGACTCGCCATCAAGCAATTTGATTGTCTGAGCCTGAGTTGTAGCACAGCTCATACTCAGCCAATCAAGCTGCTTGGTTCCAAGCACAAGATCCATGTAGTTTGAAATAAAGAAATTGACAAATATTGACAAGAATAGCGCAGGCGCCAGTGTACAGCATATGTTATCCGGCAGGGGGGCGGAGGGGGTGCGACGGGTGCGTACGCTCCCCCTAAATTCGCCGAGGTCCGCTATTTTTCAAACAGTAATCTCAACAAATCTTGAAATGCATTAATATACAGGTAATTTGCATGAAAATGCCACCGTTGAAATCCGAATTTAAATGACATAAAATGCAGGAGAGTGCATTTCAGGCCATCTAGGTTTAACAAATTTAAGGGGGGTGCGTCAGGGGCAAGCCCCATGTAGTGGCGCGAGTACGCCTAGCGTACTCGCGCCACTACATGGGGCTCGCCCCTGACGCAGCCCCCAATAGAAAATCCTGCTTACGGGCCTGTCGGCTTATATTTAAGGGTGGAAATTGGATTGAACACCTTCCATAACCGGTGGTCAATGTGTATGTACAGCTGATTGAATACGTACCGTGGCGTAGCTATGTCATTTCTATGGAAGCGTCCAGCGTCCAGGTGCTGATGTTGAAATATTTTTATCTCCAAATTAGGAGATACTAAGTCCTAATTGGGAGAAAGTACGCAATACTTAGGAGATATTAACTCCTAATTAGGATATACCAAGTCCTTGTTAGGAGAAAGTACATCATAATTTGGAGATAGTAACTCCTAATTAGGAGATACTAAGTCCTAATTAATACTAAGTTCTAATTAGGAGATACTAAGTCCTAATTAGAAAATAATATCTCCTAATTAAGAGACTTAGTATCTCCTAATTAAGTGATAATATTTCCTAATTAGGAGTTACTAACTCCTCATTATGAGTTAGTATAACCTAATAGGACTTAGTATCTCGTAATTAGGACTTAGTATCTTCTAATTCTGAGTCACTATCTTCTAATTAGGAGTTAGTATCTCCTAATTATAACATATAAAATAGTTCAGCATCTGGCACCACGAAGCCTCCATACATAGTATCATTTAGTGTGGCGAGTTCTTCCGATTTTGACGAGCTGTCGGAACCAGTGATTACCAGGCCGTCATAAACCTACTTAACTGCTCGTTGCTGATCGTAACTGGCTAGTGTTTACGCGGAAATAACCCGCCGTACTTCCGGGTTCGGATACACAATAGCCGGTATCGTACCAGACTGACCAACTGAGGGATCTCTCTGATTTCCCTCTGTAAATCTATTTATAGACATCCGGTCCTTTGATGTTATTTTAGCGTTTATTTCTTATTGAATAACATGCAGAAATAATAACTGCTAACAGTGTAGACCCAGATCAGACTGACTGTGCAATCTGATCTGGGTCTACACTGATAGCAATATTGTGAAAATATGAATCTGGAAAATAATCCAGTTCCGTATCAGATTGCGCCGATATCTAGGCTGATCTGGATCAACACTAGTCGAAATCACGATAATTGCTCTTTTTCACAACAAATCGCTTCATTCGCTATTTTAAACAAACAATAAGGCCATAAACCGCACAATTTGGACCGGATTTCTATAAATAAATTCAACGGGAGATAACTAGTTACGATCCCCGATCCCGCATTGATTTGCCATGCCAAACAGTGGCTTATTCAGTCTGATAAAGTGTAGGCCACACACCCAAACCCCCATCCCCCCAAAACATGAAACCAGAAACTGTGCTCATAGAACACGGATGCCCCACATACCGCTTTGATGCAAACGAGGCAAAATTCTGAGTCCTAAAGGGGGAGATAATCAATGGCTCAGTGTCAAATCAAAAATAGAATTCACTCGTTTGCATCTACACATCGTAAGGCGATAAACAAGTACTTGGTTATCGGATATCACCGAGTTAGACAAAAATCCCTGTTCAATAAAGTAACTATTATAATAACGTCTTTAGAGGCGCAAAATCACCAGCTTTTCGTCACACATGATTGGCTTTAACATGCCGTGGTAGTGTTTATGATTGATTATATGGATAATTTACGGTACACTTTTATTTCTCCATGACGATAAAATGCTCTACGCCAGGGATTTTCTGACGCGGCGATATCTGAGAACCAAATTACTATTTTGTATGACATACGCTGTCAGACTTTAACCTGTCAACTCACCTTCTCTATTAATTAATACAATTACACGCAATCTGTCGGACGCACATATACGCATCTGTCAAATGAGGCATGTTCCCTAGATCAATGCCCAATCGGTATTATCTAATTACACTAAAAGGTCTGGTAAGTGTAATTTAATAGCAATTCACGCGAGACATCCGTAGTCCCACATGTGCTAGAATCTTTGCTTAACCCTTTCAACCATAAGTAACTGAATGGGCTGCGATATGTTCGTTTTGCAACCAATCCAATCATCGCAAAATGATTTTCAGACTATTCCATTTATAAAAAGGGGGTATTTGTTTTTCTAAAAAATATGAAAATTACTTTCAAACAGTGCAGATCCTGATGAGACGGCTCGTTACGAGCCGGCTCATCTGGATCTGCACTGTTTTGCATAAACCGATATAGCGGGCTTTCGGGTTCAAAGGGTTAATCTCAGTCAGTACCTTGTACTGTACGTGGAAACATGGAACACAATGGAACTTAACTAAACCGGGCACCCTCTCCAGGGTGTCCGGTTCAGAGAAGTACCATTATTATAACATGGATATTAGGGAACAATGTAGATCCTGGTCAAATAACACATCGCTATTGCCTGATAACAATATCATTATAATTCTTGCTGGTAGCATGAAGGGTGTTTCATTAGTGAAATGGTGAACATTGCAGATCCTGATCAGACTATGCTATCTACACTGGCCACAAAACCGATAAGCCCAATTTCTTCAGTCACAGTCACATATATACGATAAAGAAAGACACACCAGTACATGTAAGGTTATTATCAAAGCAATGAGGGACCGTAGCTAGTTATTTCCCTTTGAATTTATATTTAGAAATCCGGTCCAAATTATATATGTTAGAGTCTTATTGCTTGTAAAAAGGCCGACTGTCGCACAATTTGTTGTGGAAATGAGCCATTATAGTATTTTCGACTAGTGTTGATTCAGGTTATCCTACATATCGTCACAGTGTGATCCGGAACAGCATTACTTGCCAGATTCATGTGTTGACACTTATCAAGTGTTATTACAAACAGTGTAGACTCAAATCAGACTGCACAGTTATGCAGTCTGGTCTGGATCTACCCTGTTCGTAGTCTTCATTTCTGCACTGTTCAGTAATAAATAAACGCTAACATAAACCATAGGACCGGATTTCTATAAATATATTTGCAATGGGAAATAACTAACTACGATCCCCCATTGTTCTTTAACATGAAAGCGGTAGGAGGGGGGCATCCGTGTTCTATGAGAGCATTTGCTAGGTTTCAGATTCCAACGAGATAATTCTGCCTTTACTTATACAAATACATTAAGTATAAGTTTATTCTGGTTTCAACATATTTGCATGCATATGTATAGTCCGCTATGTCGTTGTTGTTGATAATACAAATCATTCTGCACTTGTATGCACTCATACCACTGTGTGGTCTGAGATTATTGCAAATACAGGCTTTGTTCTGATCTGTTCTGTATACTCTCACATATGGAACACGGGCATCGTTATTACGAATCTAGTCCCCTCGCTAGCAGGCTGGGCCCGGTTGCTCAAAGCTTCTGTTAGCTTAACAGACTGTTAAATCCTTAGCATTGCTAAGGATTTAACAGTCTGTTAAGCTAACAGAGGTTTTGATCAACCGGGCCCTGGATAATAAAAACAAAAACTACACACACAATGTTAACGCATTTGCCTTACACAGCCGTACACACAAAGTGGACACACGTCCTCAGTGACCTTGACCTTGGGCCGTCGGGCATGGGCCGTATGCACAACGGAGCACCATGCCTAGACGCACAGTGTGGTCAAATATTATCAAAATCGGCGAGGCGGTTATCAGTTATTGCAAAATGAAAGGTGCTACTAACGCACGCACGCACGAACGCACGCACGCATGCACTTACTTACCTACCTACATACGCACGTACGTACAATGGGGTCAGTAAGTGCACACACGAACGAACACGACAGGTTGGTTCCAACCTGTCGTGTTCGTTCGTGTGTGCACTTACACGCTGACCCCACTGTACGTACCCACGCACGTAATGGACTAATGCTATATCCCGTCTTGCCTATCGGCGAGGGGACCATAAACAGGGGAGATCATTTGGAAATACATATCTGCTCTAAGTACCAAATAAAGACACATAAGTAAACGAGTGAAGACTGTACATGTATAGAGTGCCATACTTATACAGTGGAACCTCTCTAAACCGGACACCCTGGAAATCCCCAGGGTGTCCGGTTTAGAGAGATTCCACTGTACTCGGTACATAGCTACTCATATATACGTTTACGGGAGTTGCAAACAGTATTAGGCATTTGTCATTGGTGATAACGCACAGGGAGACCTGTCAGAATTAGACACAACATGCTTTCAGAATGTCCGGGATTAGAAAAGGTTATACCGTACAGTCTCGACAGAAAATCGCCGCCGAGTAACTGGAGAAATGGGGCTTATTGAAGTTGTGACCAATGTACGTAACTGCTGATCAAATAGCACACTGCTGTAGCCTGATAACGATCTAAATTGCTTGTTAGCAGCGTTTCATTGTGATGGAATGGCGAACAGTGATGATCCTGATCAGACTGTGCGGATGCACAGGCTGGTCTGGATCTACACTGGTCGCAACACCAATAAGCCCCATTCTCTAATCACGACCATAATTGTCAACGTCGTATTACAGTTTTCTGCGCCTAAACAGCCGCAGCAAAGCAACAGACACATTCACTTCTACCAAAAGTTTTATCAACGTCGTATTATATAGTGTGTTGCACCAGAGCAGACAATGTGCCCTGATTTTAGTCGACTTTACGGGTCCATAGTCGACTCGGCAAAGTTCGTTAAACTAGACATTATGTTCGTAAAACATAAATATATCCAAATTGCATACTTGTCTGTCAAACTGGCTAAGAGTTTCAGCGGAATTGTGAAAGCAGAAAAGGTCAATGTCATGTTAATGGTGGCATTAGTGTGTCACGTATGTTCAGATGTATTTAAGTTTGAGTGTCCAACTATTAAAGTCATCCTTCAGTCTATAGTGAAGTTATGTGGAATGATGGAAAACCTCTTACAAACAGTTCGACGTAAATGACCACAGACTGACGCATGGACGCACATACCTACAGGGGCGGATCTGGAGAGGGG
Organism: Conchocele bisecta; assembly: GCA_029237695.1. Classification (NCBI taxonomy): domain Eukaryota; kingdom Metazoa; phylum Mollusca; class Bivalvia; order Lucinida; family Thyasiridae; genus Conchocele; species Conchocele bisecta. The sequence continues at coordinate 25,145,351 of CM055276.1, forward strand.
GGTTCCGGTGTTGCAACCCCGCCCCCACCCCGTTCAGTCAAGGAGTTTACATAGATCACAGTTGGAGCATGAATTTAAATGCCGTAAAACACAGGAAAGTGCATTTCTGGCCATCTAGATTTCAAAATCTTTCCTGGGGGACATGCCGCTGGACACCCCCCATAGCATACTCGCTTCACTCCGTCAAACTCGAAAATAGGACCCCCGGTTCCCAAATGCTGGATCCGACCCGGACGCACGTACGTCCACACGGACGGATGGGTGGACGCACGGAACTGCAAGAAACTAGACATTGTGTTTGTAAAACATGGATATGCCCCCGTGGCATACTGTAGCCGATTTCACCAAAATTGCTAAGCATACTTATCTAGCTAAGTATACTTTGAGTGAGTTATCATTAATTTTTCCCGAAATGCATTATTTCATAGAACTAACGACTGCATATATTTGATGATTACATTGTACAAGTACGCAGAATTATTCTGCATCTATTACATTATCACAGCCAAAATGGCTGTGATAATGTAATAAATTCAGTATAATAAAAATTAATAACTTTATCCGTAAATTGAAAATTTCTCTCTCAAAGTGTACGTGTCTTAGCAAGATAAGTATACTTTGCAATGTTGGTGAAATCGACTACAGGACTGTACCTGGAGAAACTCTTATAAACTTTTCGACGCAACAAAAGTGACGGTCGTGTTAATGGTGGCGCGAGTGTGTGACAAATGTTCAGGTGATTCAAGTATCCAAGTATCGAATCAATCCTTAGTGTACTATTGAAGATATTACATGTTGGAGAAATTCTTACAAACTTTTCGACTTTTACACGTAAATATACACGCCTGGACGGACGGACGGACGGAAGTACGGACGGACGTACGGAACCTCAATGGCAACGCAATATGCCCCCTTGCTATCGCATAGGGCACATAACAAGCTATATGCCCTTTGCTATCGCAAATGGGGGTGGGGGCATACATAAGCTACGTAACTGCCACACAATTACGCCATAAACATTCCCTTTCAAACCTATTTTTATTTGTCAATAGAGCGATTGTATTAAACACTAAAGAAAGGCGATTTTATGGATTATAAATCACACTTACCTGATAACACTGTTCTCTCTAAATCCCCGTGAAACGTGTTACAGCTACAACCGCCATTTAAATATCCAATTTACAAATAAGTGTTTTTCGAATGTTGTATTGCCCTTAGCTGAATCAATGTAATAGTATGTTTATGCTTTTCCAGATTTGTCACGTGTTTCTTATCACATCACGTGTGTGGTTTTATTCTGAAATGTAAATGTTTATTTATTCGACACATTACGCAAGATAAGCGGAATTTAGGGACTAAATGCACCAGGGAATTAGCCCCCTTATTCCACGGATGCCTTTAATTATAATATTATATTCATTTGGCGAAATCGCCATAATTGTTTATATAATGCATGCACATGTACAAAACCATCAGCGTTAATCCTTACCAGAGTATCAACGTTCCTGAACATATATTGGCAATGTCAACTCGCAATCAAGCAACTTGATTGTCAGTGCCTGAGCTGTAGCACAGCTCAGGCTCAGTCAATCAAGCTGCTTGATTTAAAACGCAATGTTCAAGTATCTTGAAATAATGAAATTGACAAATGTTGGTACGATTAGCGCAGGCGGTAGTGTATGTGTCGATTAGCGATCTACGTACTGTGGATTGGTCAGTTTGCGTCACAGAGTGAGTATCCGCACGATATTGCTCGCCACACAGCGATATAAAGAATACGGGAGATCGCTAGGCCGATTATATGTATATGGCGGTGACTGGGGATATAGGGCCTGTGGGATTTATGACCACTGTAACTCCTTGTCAAATAGCACACTCATGTAGCCTGATAATATATAAAGTGCATGTTAGATGCATGACGGGTGTTTCATTGATGGAATGGCGAACGTTGCAGATCCTGATCAGACTGTCTGGATCTACAATGGTCTTTATAAAACCCATAAGTCCCATGTCTCCAGTAATATATGACATAATAGATGGCCACAGTACATACATGTAAGTACAGTTATGTGATTGGGATCTCTGGCCTTATCAGATCTACCGAATGCAGTGAATATTCGTGTTCTGGTATCGGGTTTTATGTGGCACGGCATGACAGTTCCCACTACACAACACCTAGTTCACACGAGTTAGTTAGCTTAGCTCGTTCCCACGATATAGCAAATCGTTTTCACGAGACAGCATCTCACTCCCACGAATTATAACATGTTGTTCGAACGACATATCTCGTTCCCACGAAATAGCATCTCGTTCGAACTAGATGTACATTGTATGTTGTGGGTACGAGGTACATGCCCACTCAGTAGGCACAAACTGTTCTTTATATCATCTAAGACATTTTCTGGCAAATAAACATTCATTCACCATTACCCCATGTACTGATTGGCAGTTTTATACATTTTATATCAGACGTAAATTTACACACTGATATCAGGAGCGATAACCGTGTTTCCTTAAAATGTTAATGGACATTACAATTTATTATTTGTATTTATTTTTTGATATACAATTATCATACTTTATAATCTGTCGAAAGTATTATTTGTTCAGGTGACGCATTTAATTAGTATAAATAATTAAAAAAATATCATGCCTCATTTGCATATGAAAATAGCCTGATACCACAGTGTGTCACTATCAGTAAAATAAATATTACTAAATGATTATATCTGTATAGCGGGCACTCGTAATGTTTATAACTGTTGGAATAGTGACACAATTATCCACTTATTTAATTCCTATAAAGAACAGTGTGTGCCTACTGAGTGGGCATGTACCTTTAATCTGCCGTAGATAAAGCGCGTATTTTCACTGGAAAATCGCATACTGAATCGCCCACTACATCATTAACATAGCTAAATATTCCGAAATAACCACAAGACGGCTACAGGCACAACGCTCTTTAAATCATACCCACGTTTACTCTGATATTAAATGTTTACAAGGTAGGACACTCGCCATCTTTTCAACCAACGGAAGTGGTACTAGTGTACCTTGGGCCCGGCACGCTAATTCAATAATTGTAACGCGCGAGAAGGCCGGGACCCTGCTGGTCCCGGCCTTCGCGCGCGTTACAATTACTGAATTAGAGGCCGAGCCTAATGTAAATAATCAACTTCCGTTGGTTGAAAAGATGGTGAGTGTCCTACCTTTTAGATATTTAATATTGGAGTAAAATTGTGTATGATTTAAAGAGGCTTTTCTCGTTCATACCACAAAGTGCCTGTGAAGACGGCTACTAGCTGTAGCCGTCTTCACAGGCACTTTGTGGTATGAACGAGAAAATCGTCATCTCAATGGGAACTTATCTTAATATTATCGCATCAAACTTGTGATAGTAGTGCATACATTTTGGACAGTGTACGTATGTTTAAACGGACTACATGTACATGTCAGGTGTGGGTGGGGTATATGGCACACTCGGTATACACTACCACCTGTGCTAATCTTGCCAATATGTGTGTATCCTTTATATCAAACGTGAAATCTGTGCTTGACATCAAGCAGATTGATTGGCTGAGCCTGAGCTGTGGCACAGCTCAGGCTCAGACAATCAAATTGCTTGATTGCGAGTTGGCATTGCCAATATACGTTCACAAACGTCGATTGTTAATCTGGGTAAGATTAATGCAGGCGGCATGTGGAATAATGTGTTTTTGTGGGTTACATAGCACTGGCACGGTACCTGTATATAACCGGAGTTGGTAGGAACACCTGGAATCCTATGGTAATTTCGTAGTGGCCGGAATGGCTCGCACGTAGAACGGGTAAATGGACACGCAGCTGGCACAATTATCTGGACAAGGACCCTGAAACAACAACAGCAGCATTTACACAAGTGTACAGCATGAATAACATAATTATGCTAACACCTATTGTCCGTGTACATTCTCCTACTCGCTGTGTAGGGAAATGACACTACAGGAGCCCGTTTCACTAAACTTCGTACGACTAAAATGTTCGTAAGTGCAAAGTTAGGATCGTTTGGAAACTTCAATTGATGTATTTACATGTATTGACCATAGGCTGCATATGCAGCCTATGCTCAATAAATGTAAATCCAACAATTGTTTACAAGAAAACACTGTTAATATGAATTTTACAGACTATCATAAATTTGCACTTACGAACATTTTAGTCGTACGAAGTTTAATGAAACGGCCCCCATGTCACCATGTACAATGTACTCGTGCACGTGGGAACGATTTCGCGACCAGGACTCGGATCACCCAGGTGCGTATCTACTCGCTGTTTCACTAAACCTGCACACATTTTACGGCCATATAAACGATGTAAAAACTATAATTTATATATCAAACTATATATTATCAAAATTTAAGAATGGGCCTTCTTTTTATTTCGTGAAATTTGTAAAATATTTATTTTATTACGAAAAAATATATATGGGAATTTAACATTGGGGAAAAGAGCAGCAGAACTTGTAGGAGGAATCGAAAAACGAACAAAAATGGACATTTACTCTGAAACCCGAATCAATAGCTAAGAAAATAAAAGTTAAATTTTGAAAATCGGTCCACTATTTCTGAAATTAGATAAACAATCCCAATGTTAAATCCCCATAGACAGTTTTACTCTGTGAAGGTGTCTATGGGGATCTAACATGGGGCAATACTATCGATATTGGAAGTAATTTCACGAAATAAAAAGAAGGCTCATTCTTAAATGTTGCTATAATTTAATAGTATCTAAACAATATTGTTTTTGCATTGTTTATATAGCCGTAACATTCGGGTAGGTTTCGTGAAACAGACAGTAGTCCGACAGTCAGCGTTCTGAAACGGCAATGTCGCATTCTCGCCTGGCGTTCTCGCTATCTCGCGATATCGTGTATAAGTTGAGATTTAAAGTGGTCCTAACAGGACACCGTAACTTTCAAAACTTGCCATGGTTTGTATCAACAAGAAAGAGATTATTGTCCACGGCCTCAACGTCAAAACGTTTATGATAAGCATGTTGCACAGGTTGAAGTAACATACCAAGGCCTATAAATAAACAACGGACTCTCACGAAGCAATTAACCGATTTATATCGTGTTCGCCTATTGCAGAAGTTAGGCAAATGTTAGTCCTCCGCAATGATGTATTCTCCGATGCGCTATGTCAACGCGTTTTCGAGCTATGGATTATGTGTTCCAACAAAGTTCCGCATTTGTCTCTAGTAAGAAGACATCGGGCACATTTATATCTTTTACTTTCCCGGTAACGCGTCAGCTGCTACCGTTTCATAACTTCGCTTACAAGGTAAACAGTTGACTGGCCGGTAACCAGTCAGTGTAACATGACGCTTACGCGTGTCACTCCATGAATCTCAATCAATCATAAGCTTAGCGATGACGTCATCTGGAAAACCCATCAACAATTACACAATATGGCTTCCAGAGAAATGATAGAAATGTTGGTGCGATTGAACTGTCTGTCGTGACACATTGGACTGGTATAAATGTAGGTTTGATCAAATGTTCGATTGGAAATAATGTTGTTTCGATGCAAGCTGTTTCTTAACAGGCCCGGACGACGTATAAGTGTAGTTTGAAGCAGATGTTTGTGCTGTCATATAGTAGTATAGGCCCGAAAAAAGTATTACGACGTAAGATAAATGTTGAACAAAATAATCTCTAGCTCGAAAACGTGTTGACATAGCGCATCGGGGAATAATCGTTGCGGAGGGCTAATAATTGCCTAACTTCCGCAATTGGCTGAAATGATGTAAATCGGTTGACTGTTTCCTTATAGTCCGTTGTCTCGAGGCCGTCCAAGTACGGACCATTAAAACATACGCACCTTGTAGTGTCTTCTAACAGGAAGCAAACTTTTTTTTCAACTTATTTTATCCCACTTATTGATACTTTTAAGTATATTTAATATATTTATAGACCTTGGTACGTTACTGCAACCTGTGGCATGTTGGTATTGATTTCAATTGGAATAAACATTGCTCGTCATGACGAACATGCATCTGGCCAGACAGCCTGTTAATAGAATCGAAATGGTATTTAAGCCGTCGTTCAAGGTTACAGTATTAACATTTCTGACATCCATCCAAGCCTATTATATGGGCCGGCAATACGATTATAAATGGTATATTTTTAAATACATGACCTATACTACACACCATAATTTCGGCAACAGGTTTTGTGCTGCTATAGAATAAAGCGTAACACATTATGTTTATAACAGTTGGAATATCATACATGTGTAAATATCACTATTATGTTCCGCAAGTGAATTTTCCACTGACGGACTTCCTGTGGACGTCAGGTTTGTGACATTTGTTTAGGTCACCATGATTTGCATTGACTTTCATGGGTCACTAAGTGGCTCGCGTTTTTACACTCCACGACATTCGTCTGAAGCTAGCTGCATGTTTCCGCTTTATAGGAAACAGGTTATGTAATGCAGTGTAATGAACTGTAATTAGAGTTATGTACTCAGAACTAGTCTGAAGCCGTCAACAATTCTCAATAATTCCAGCTCAAAAATATTTACACAATTCCTAATATTTGATTGGCCCGTAGCAAGTCGCTGTCCAAAATGTATATCCCAGTAAACTCCCACGCCGAACTACTTTACGCAACCGTCAGGCGCAGTTAAAATAATTCTTAAGAAAACGGAAAATAAACCCATTTTCTTGATGAATTTATTTCAAATGCTGGAATTATAAGGAATTAATGGCCTTTTTGTGGAATTTATCGGGGATATAATCTTGAAAAAGTCGCGGGAATACTGGACGAAGGCCGGAAGGCCTCGTCCAGTATTCCCGCGACTTTTCCAAGTTTATACCCCGATAAATTCCACAAAAAGGCCAGTCATTCCTATAATAAACAGCAATTGGGCAACGCCAAGCGATGACCTAACCAAGCAGTATGGATGCTACACGGCGGTTAGGGCGGTTGTACGACGTTTCGGTGTGACGTCGGCAATATTTCCAGTCTCCGAGATCGCTTTGATGAAATTGGGTCAGTTCAGGATCGCCAACGTGTCGACGGGTCTATGAAAACTACACCGATCGAAGACAGATACGTCAGGTTTACGTATATATGTAGGTGTAGCAGCTCGGGGCTTCATATGAGACATCAACCAAGCGTGTTACATCTCAGACAATTAGGAATATACTGCAGTTACCAAGGTTACATCGCAGAAGACCATACGTCGGTGCAACACCAATAGAACAACGTTCCATTCATCGACGCGTTTAGTGTTCTGCCACGTGACCGTTACGGAGGTATGAGCGGGATGATTTGGGGCGAGATCTGCAAGAACTATAGGACATACATTGTAAGTGTGCGTGGCACTCTAAAGTCGTTGAGATATCACGACGAAGTGCTAAACCCCGTTGTGATACCTTTCCTACGCCAACGTAACGGGAGACGCCTTCAACAGGACAATAATTCCAGCACAAAAGTATTTACACAATTCTCTAACATTTGATTGGCCCGTAGCAAGTCTCTGTCCAAAATTTATATCCCAGTAAACTCCCACGCCGAACTACTTTCCGTAACCGTGAGGCGCAGTTAAAATAATTCTTAAGAAAACGGAAAATAAACACATTTTCTTGATGAATTTATTTCAAATGCTGGAATTATAAGGAATGAATGGTCTTTTTGTGGAATTTATCGGGGATATAAACTTGGAAAAGTCGTGGGAATACTGGACGAGGCCTTCCGGCCTTCGTCCAGTATTCCCGCGACTTTTCCAAGTTTATACCCCGATAAATTCCACAAAAAGGCCATTCATTCCTATAATGTTCGTGCCCACTCAGTAACGCATACACATGCCGTTCTCCGAATGAACACTATTCACTTGATTGGCCATCAAAATCCCCGTACTCTCACCAATCTAACACATGTGGGATGTGTACGTAACCGAGCCGACGTCAACTACGTCACTGGTCTGTTCAGAAACGTTGATAATAATTGAGGACACGCCATGGGATTTTGTGCCTTCGGACATCTGCGTAATTTTATTAAATACGTTTACAAAATTTACAATATTTCAGAGTACATGCCAAATTATACTCTGAAACTTTTGTTGAACTTTTGACTTTATTTATGAAAAATGTTGTAAATTTTGTAAACGTATTTAATGTAATTACGCAGATGTCCGATGTCCGAAGGTACACATTAAAATAACATGGCGTGTTTCATATGGGCACGATTAACGCAGGCACTTGTGTAACCGCACATGTCTGTAATCGAAAGAAGAGGTACCGAAATTCGTTCTACAAAGATATAGATACCAGATTTTGCACATTACCCAAAAGAAACAATATAGTTGTTACAAACAGTAGGGAACTACTTTGATTTTGAAATGCAATGTTTATCTTTAGCTTTTTGCTCACGTTTTAAGAATCGATATCTGCCTCTTATCGCATATGTTGAGGGAGGTATTGATAACTTGGCAATGGTTAGTCCACCGTTTTTACACAACCGCCTGCGTTAATCTTGCCCGGATTACACGTATCAACGTTTCTGGATATATATTGGCAGTGCCAACTAGCAACCCAGCAATTTGATTGTCTGAGCCTGGGCTGTGGCATTTGGGCTGTATACTTGGAAAAGTCGCCGGAATACTGGACGAGGCCTTAAAAAATTACAATTTCCGAAAAAAAAATCAATTTTTTTTTTCGAAAATTGTAATTTTTTAAGGCCTCGTCCAGTATTCCCGCGACTTTTCCAAGTTTCTACCCCGATAAATTCCACAAAAAGGCCATTCATTCCTATAGTATACGCGTACTGTACAATACGACATGCGATAATCATGCTAATATTTGCCAATTTCTGTATTTCAAAACACTTGAATACTGCGCTTGAAATCAAGCAGCTTCATTGTCTGAGCCTGAACTGTGCCACAGCCCAGGCTCAGACAATCAAATTGTTAATTCGAGGGAACGAATTGTTAAATTGAGGGAACGTATTGTTAAATTGAGGGAACGAATTAATAAAAAAAAAGCATGTCCCTGCGGGGCTCCGTAGGTGAGCAAACACTTGCATGGCACATTCTAAATAGATCCATGATAATCGTAGAACCCGACCGCCAGAAAATTATATTTTCTACATTGCACGTGCAATTATATTGCACTTATTCATTTGTGTGACGGACTGTGCCCGTAATGTCACACATCCCATGAAATAAACGCCTCATAGCCCCGGCTTACGCGACAATCCAGAAAACAATGTTGGTTATTTAAATGATATAGTACATTAATTAAATGAATTATCTTAAATGAGTGATAATTTCATATCATATTTATTAACGACTTACTGGTTTCATCAGAAACGAGGCTGGCTATGCCGAGTTTCTTACGAAATCAATCACCGAATTTAGTAAGTACTATAGTAAAGGAATGCATACATGTATGTTAGATTCATTATTGATTATATTCCTTATATAAGCCTCGTTTCTTATGAAATCAGTCAACGAGCTTATAAATATCATAGCAAATATACACACATGTGATATTATATGTATTGCATAGTTACGACAGTATATGTGGCTGTGACTGGATAAATGGGGCTTATGGGATATGTGATCAGTGTAGCTGCTGATCAAATAGCACACTATTGTAACCTGAGAACGATCTATAATACTGGTTAGAAGCATGACGGGTATTTCATTGATCGAATGGTGAACAGTGCAGATCCTGATCAGACTTTGCGGATGCTGAGTCACATAGCACACACATGGCGAATATTGCATTGCTTGCTAGAAGCATGACGGGTGTTTACCCATTGATGAAATGGCGAATATTGCAAATCCTGATCAGACTGTGCGGATGCACATGCTTAACTTGATCTACACTGATCGTGAAACCCATAATCCCCTATTCTCCAGTCACAGCCACATTTGTGGATGCAGTTTCGATCACCGACCACTTTTTCTGTAGCAATCTTATTTGCATATTTATTACACTAGTGTATTATGATTTTAATACAACCCCGTTATTACACTGTGAATGACCATTTGATGCAACAATAAGGGTTTCGTGTTGTTTTCAGTGAGATCCACATTACTACGCACATTCTGCTACATGCATGTTGCAATGTATGTTCTATTTTTATCTTCTTTGTTATTAATATGTGTCTGTGACTGGAGAAATGAAGCCTATGGGATTTGCCAACAGTGTAGATTCAGATCAGACTGTGCATCCTGATCAGGATCTGCACCGTTTATCATTCCATCAATGAATCACCCGTCGTGCTGCTAGCAAGCAATATAGGTTATGATCAGGCTACACGCGTGTATTATGTGATCAGCGGTACTGGGGTCCGTTTCACTAAACTTCCTACGACTAAAATGTTCGTAAGCGCAAATTTAGGATCGTCTGGAAATTTCAATTTATGGATTTACATGTATTGAGCATAGGCTGCATATGCAGCCTATGCTCAATAAATGTAAATCCAATAAGTATTTACAAGACAACATTGTTAATGTGAAATTTACAGACTATCATAATTTTGCACTTACGAACATTTTAGTCCTACGAAGTTTAGTGAAACGGTCCCCTGGTCACACCTCCCATAGGCCTCATTTCACCAGTCACAGCCACATATCAGAGACAATAAATATACCAAGTCTATATATAGCATTTACGTGCGAAACAGACAATGTGATTGCTACAGGCATCGGGTTACTATGCAATCAGAAACAAATCGGATTATATAATAATAATGCTGCTACAATGGCCGCGAGGTGGATTGAATTACGTGGATTTAATTACATGAAACATACATATACAGTGGAGCCTCTCTAAACAGGACACCCTGGGAGGTCCCCAGGGCGTCAGGTTTAGAGAGGTTCCACCGCAAAACAGGTATATGATATAACAGGGGCGGATCCAGGATTTATGTCTAGAGGGGGCGTGGATTTCAATTTTCATAAAATTCAGATTATTTTTTCTGCATTTTCTTTTTATTTCTCATCAAAAGTATATGTTGTTGCCACTCAGTTGAACCGTCTCGGCGAGACGGTTCAACTGAGTGGTAACAACATAAACTTAGTGTGAGAAATAAGAAAATAATCCGATCTTTCCACGAAAAAAATGGGTTAAAATCTTACCTCGACTCATTTTAGAGTGGGGGCGTGCGCCGGACACGCCCCCGCCTGGATCCGCATCTGTATGTGGTTTGCGATCATGAACAGACGTTATCAATAAACACATACAATTAAGCATACATTATGTTATGGGTGTCCGATTTAGAGAGGTTCTATTGTACATGTAAAATATGCCACCATCGGGGAGAAGCACGAAAGAACTGTGAGTGATATGTGATGATGACCCAGACCTACATATAATTCCGCACAGTCCGTCACCGAGTCCGATATACTTCTATCAAACACTACGTATATTGTATGTATCTCGAGTTTTATTCATCGTTATTATGAGGCTATGGGATCATGTGGTCTATTGTTGTGTCTGGAGTAATGGCGGTGCCCATGAGGTCTCGGGTAGATTTTATTTTTCATCACTACGACTGCGGTTTCTCCCTTTAGATGATGACAATGTTCCAGCCTACAGCCTGCGCTAATCTTGCTAATCTTTGTCAATTTCTTCAACCATTCATTTCAAAATACTTGAACATTATGCTTGCAGAGCCTGAGCTGATCTACGAGACGGTTCAAATGATTGGTCGCAACATATACTTTCATTCAGAAATAACAAATATAAAATAAAAAATAAAATATTTAAATTAGGAATTAGTAATTGAGTATTGTCACTCCATCATTTCTTAAGCAATTAAGCATAAGACTGCGCGGCAATGCACAGGTCATTGTATACCGACGTTGGTTGCATATGTGTTTGAACGGATGGTCATTATTTTTGTGTCATATGGATGCATTTGGGTAGATTTCGTTGGTTTGGGGTAATTTACATACTTTTGTTCAACTACTAATGCTTAACATTACACACGACCTAACTCGTGAATTATCTACACATTCACCGTTCCGTTCACTTTCGGGCCCCCCTTTATGTTGTCAAAATAACCTGTAAATTACCATACTTATACGTATAATTCACGGGAGGTGACGTAAATTGTATGTTGGTAACAATGCAACCAAACCACCAGAGATACCGAAATAACACATCGAAATATGAACTGTTCTTCAAGAACCTGTGGTTTTGTCAGCTACGGGCGTAACGTAGGGATCGAATAAACATTAAGATGATTAAGTTACATGCACATACTTACAAGTAATATATAATGACAATTTCTGCCCAATCGCTTATGGAGATAATTACAGAGATGGGAGAGAAAGTGCCCTTCAGTGCCCTTTAGTCCGTCAATCCGTCAATCACTCACACTCGGTTTCTTTAACTTAATATCGTCATATCTGTGGAACGACAAATCTACGTAATTAAGGGTTAGTATTAACTATTATAGCTAGCTCCAAATCATTTGAAGAACTCTCTAAATCATTTGGAGCTAGCTCTAAATATGTAATGCTAGCTCTAATTATTTAGAGCTAGCAATGATTATTTGAGTTTATGTAGATTCCGCGGTACTGGGGGCCGTTGAACTTCGTACGACTAAAATGTTCGTAAGTGCAAATTTAGGATCGCCTGGAAATTTAAATTGATGGCTTTTATATTTATTTAGCATAGGCTGCATATGCTCAATATATATGCAAAGCAACAACGCGTGTCTTGTTCACGTGATCATCCGTCTGTTTTACAGTGGAACCTCTCTAAACCGGACACACTGGGGACCTCCCAGGGTGTCCGGTTTAGAGAGGTTCCACTGTACCACGAGTATGACAGTTGTTCAGAATCAACTCTGGTACGAAATGAATTAAGACCCGGTTGATATAACTGCACCGATTAGAGGATTCAGTCATCTGTATTTCCGCGGTTTATTTGTCCCATGTGGGTGATTTGCTGCGTTCGTTCTACTACCAGAACATTACCCATCAACTGCGGTATAAGCTGATGAACCCGCGAGTATTTCATTTCCGACCAAGTATTTAACCCGGTGTGTTTGCTTTCTGACCAGATTCTGACCAGTTGAAGTTAATGAACCCGGGAGTATTTTCATTCCTGACCAAGTTTTTAACCCGGGTGTATTTTATTTGTTTTCTGACCAGTAGCCTATTTCACCAACGTTGCAAAGCATACTTTTCTAGCAAAGTATACTTATACTTTTCTAGCAAAGTATACTTTGAGGGAGAAATTTTCAATTTTAGGATAAATTTATTAATTTTTATTGTACTGAATTTATTACATTATCACAGCCATTATGGCTGTGATAATGTAATAAATTCAGTATAATAATTCTGCATACTTTTAATCATGAAATACATGCATTTGTTAGTTCTATTTGAAATAATGCATTTCAGGAAAAATAAATGATTACTCCCTCAAAGTATACTTTGCTAGAAAAGTAGACGCAGTAGAAGCTGATGAACCCGGGAGTATTTGAGGCACGACATGGAATGTTGTATTACCTAAGAACATGTGTGATTTTTCATGAAATATAGTTACATAAACTGTCATATTTTCGGTAAATGACCTCGACAGATGACGAAATTTTCATATAAAATGCATTCCTGACCAAATACAACCTACAACGGAAGTATTTAACCCGGGTGTGTTTGCCTTCTGACCAGATTGTGCCCACGGGTGCCAGAACAAACATATCTAGTTTCTAATATAAATACACTTATACTAAAAATGATACTGACATGCGATCTTTTTCAGTCACCTGTGATTGTGCCTAACCTACACAACCGCCTGTGTTATTATTATTGGTGTTTAACGGCCTATCAACAGGTACATGTAAGGTCATGCCAGGCCGGACAAACGGGGTCGATCCCGCATTTAACCTGCAGCTTTGGGCGGTAATTCCCAAAACGAACGGAATGCATGTAGTTACATCGAAATAAATATATATTCAGCCTGAAATTAGAATAACCTGACCTGGTGCCAGGGGGCCGTTTCACTAAACTTTGTACGACTAAAATGTTCGTAAGTGCACAATTATGATAGTCTGTAAATTTCACATTAACAAGGTTTTCGTGTAAACAATTAATGGATTTACATTTATTGAGGATAGGCTGCATATACTTTTTTTAGTCGTACGAAGTTTAGTGAAACGGGCCCCAGGTACATACCACACCAAAGTCACTTGGCCCCTTTCCCTAAAAGTAATACCAGTAAGATTACTCTTATAAGGAATATAACCAGATTCGACTGTCATATGCAAGAAAGCCAAAGACGTACCTGAGGGTCAAACCAGGTGTCCGTTTCGTACGACTAAAATGTTCGTAAGTGCAAATTTAGGATCAAATGGAAATTTCAATTAATGGCAGTATATCATTCATGACCAGATCCTGCCTAACCCGGGAGTATATCATTCCTGACCGGATCCTGCCTAACCCGGGAGTATATCATTCCTGACTAGATCCTACATAACCCGGCAGTATATCATTCCTGACCAGATCCTGCATAATCCGGGAGTAAATCATTCCTGACCAGATCCTGCCTAACCCGGGAGTATATCATTCCTGACCAGATCCTGCCTAACCCGGGAGCATATCATTCCTGACTAGATCCTACATAACCCGGGAGTATATCATTCCTGACCAGATCCTACATAACCCGGCAGTATATCATTCGTGACCGGATCCTGCCTAACCCGGGAGTATATCATTCCTGACCAGATCCTACCTAACCCGGGAGTATATCATTCCTGACCAGATTCTGCCTAACCCGGGAGTATATCATTCCTGACCAGATTCTGCCTAACCCGGGAGTATATCATTCCTGACCAGATTCTGCCTAACCCGGGAGTATATCATTCCTGACCAGATCCTACCTAACCCGGGAGTATATCATTCCTGACCAGATTCTGCCTAACCCGGGAGTATATCATTCCTGACCAGATTCTGCCTAACACCCGGGAGTATATCATTCCTGACCAGATTCTGCCTAACCCGGGAGTATATCATTCCTGACCAGATTCTGCCTAACCCGGGAGTATATCATTCCTGACCAGATCCTACCTAACCCGGGAGTATATCATTCCTGACCAGATTCTGCCTAACCCGGGAGTATATCATTCCTGACCAGATTCTGCCTAACCCGGGAGTATATCATTCCCGGGAGTATATCATTCCTGACCAGATCCTGCCTAACCCGGCAGTATGTCATTCCTGACCAGACCCTGCCTAACCCGGGAGTATATCATTCCTGACCAGACCCTGCCTAACCCGGCAGTATGTCATTCCTGATCAGACCCTGCCTAACCCGAGAGTATATTATCCCTGACCAGACCCTGCCTAATCCTGGAGTATATCATTCCTGACCAGAACCTGCCTAACCCGGGAGTATATCATTCCTGACCAGATTCCTGCCTATCACGGGAGTATATCATTCCTGACCAGATCCTGCCTAACCCTGAAGTACATCATTTCTGACCAGATCCTGCCTAAATCGGGAGTATATCATTCCTGACCAGATCCTGCCTAACCCGGGAGTATGTCATTCCTGACCATTCCTGCCACCTGAGTATCATTCCGACCATCCTGCCTAACCCTGGAGTATATCATTCCTGACCAGATCCTGCCTAACCCGGGAGTATATCATTCCTGACCAGATCCTGCCTAACCCTGGAGTATATCATTCCTGACCAGATCCTGCCTAACCCGGGAGTATATCATTCCAGACCGATCCTGAACCCGGAGATTTTCCTGACCAGATCCTGCCTAACCCGGGAGTATATCATTCCTGACCAGATCCTGCCTAACCCGGGAGTATATCATTCCTTACCAGATCCTGCTGAACGCAATAGTGTTTCACTCAGTACATTGAACATACAACGTTAAAATACTAATAGGACAATATGGTTCAGGAAGTGCGATCTAATACCAGGAGGTGGCTGTGACTGGAGAACTGGGGCTTATGGGAATTGTGACCAGTGTGGATCCTGATTAAATACACACTCCTGTATCATACTAACAATATTTCTTGTTAGAAGACTGACGGGTATTTCATTGATGGAATGACGAACAGTGTTGATCCCGATCAGACTGCGGACGCACAGGTTGATCTGGATCTGCACTATTCGCAAACCCCATAAGCCCGAGTTCTCCAACCACAGCCACATACAACGGCTAGACGTTATTTTCACATTCCATCCTAGCGTCTGGTTGGAACTAGACAGTAATCATTTTTATCAGCAACGGGAACACGTTATTTATGCGCTTCCTATGACTTTAAATACCTGCTATTTGGTACAATTACAAGTGCTATCCATCACGTAGATACGAATAATTTATGGGACGCTGATCTTTTAAATAAATTACAGTAGTATAGCGGATGAATGTTGCAATACTGGCCAGGGGCGTGGAAAAAACCATAGCTGTCGGCGTATACAATCAGTTGCCATGGGGTTTGTCGGGTACACACACAACCGCCAGCGCTAATCTTGCCAATATGTGTCAATTTCTTATTTCAAGATACTAATCACGTGGTTACAACAATAACAACAAGAACTGAAGCTTCCAGAAGCCCTCCGATTCAAAGTACGTATTATTTTATTTTGTCCTTATTATGTAACGGATTTTGATGAAACATGGCGCATCAAACGCGCCGTGTTAAGCTACATTTGGTGATCTCTGTACGTTGGCCCAAACTTATGTCGCTTTTGCCAGGAATCGATTTCCGTGTCTACTAACACGGAAATCGATTCTTCGCAAAAACGACATACGTATGTGCCGAACTCCCGGGTTCACCAAATGCAGGTCATGAAGACGCGTTTGCTGCGCCATATCTCATCAAAACCCGTTGCCTATTAAGGAAAATATCAAATAATACTTACTTTGGAATGGGCGCGTTTTCAACACTTTCAGCCATTGTCTTTGTTGCTGTAACCATGCACATTGGATGTACTTATTTATTTATTTATTACAGTAGAACCTCTCTAAACCGGAGACCATGGGGACCCTATTGTCTTTAAGTTAGATGGGTTTCACTATAACTTATTGCATCGTCTTGTCTGTTCCTGGTTGAACATGATTAAACTTTTTCATGGAATGCTTAATTACAGTGAAACATCTCTAAGCCGAGAGGTCCCCAGGGTGTTCGGTTTAGAGAGGTTCCACTGTATATTTAATTCCTCCAGTTGGAGATTATAAAGACATGTGTTGTTTGTTGGAAACTGTACATGCAACTTTAGCATCCGGGGCCCGTTTCACTAAACGACTACAAATGCAAATATAGGATCGTCTGGAGATTTCAATTGATGGATTTACATTTATTGATCATAGGCTGCATATGCAGCATATGTTCAATAAATGTAAATCAACTAATTGTTTACAAGAAAACTTTGTTAATGTGAAATTTACAGACTATCATAATTTTGAACTTACGAACATTTTAGTCGTACGAAGTTTAGTGAAACAGGCGCCAGGAACCTATACCATTACACTGTGTGGTTTGTATTTTTTAGTCTCGTCCATATATTATGGTGGTTCCTAGTTCAAGGAACTGAGCCTGAGCTGCGCTATCAGGTACACTACCGCCTGCGCTAATCTTGCCTATATATGGCTGTGACTGGAGAAATGTGATATGTGACCAGTGTAGCGCCTGATCAAATGGCACACTCTTGTAGCCTAATAACGATCTATATTGCTTGTTAGAAGCATGAAGTGTATTTCATTGATATATGGGTAACGATTGCAGATCCTGATCAGACTGTGCGGATGCACACAGGCTGATCTGGATCACCACTAGTCGCAAAACCCATAAACCCCATTTCACCAGTCACAGCCACATATGTGTTAATTTCTTTATTAAAAATACTTGAATATTGTGCTTGAAATCAAGCAGCGTCATTGTCTGTACCTGAGCTGTGCTATGTTCAGTAACATTGATAATCTGGGCAAGATTATCGCATGCGGTTGTGTATTTATTATAGGAATGAATGGCCTTTTTGTGGAATTTATCGGGGTATAAACTTGGAAAAGTCGCGGGAATACTGGACGAAGGCCGGAAGGCCTCGTCCAGTATTCCCGCGACTTTTCAAGTTTATACCCCGATAAATTCCATAAAAAGGCCATTCATTCCTTATAATTCCAGCATTTGAAATAAATTCATCAAGAAAATGTGTTTATTTTCCGTTTTCTTAAGAATTATTTTAACTGCGCTTCACGGTTACGGAAAGTAGTTCGGCATGGGAGTTTACTGGGATATAAATTTTGGACGGAGACTTGCTACGGACCAATGCTGGAATTACTGCACACTGATTGACTATACGATGGCACATAACAAACACCGTATCGTCTATGATCCCGATACAGTGATATATATCTAAATCGGACACACGGTCATGTTAGTTGTACTTAATTGTGATACATTTCATTGCCATTTACCTCCAATAATAGTGTATGTGCATTATCGCAAAGCATTCACGCTTGTCTTGAAGTCGTCATCTGTCTGTTTTACAGTGAGACACCCAGGGTGTCCGGTTTAGAGAGCATCCACTGTATGTGGCTGTTACTGGCGAAACTGAGTTTGTAACTAGTGTAGCTCCTGATCAAACAGTACACACCCGTAGCATAGTAGCACGATACTGATATATATATATAGCTTGTTAGATGCATGACAGGTGTTTCGTTAATGGAATGGCGAGCAGTGTCGATCCTGAAAGTGACTACATGACTTGTATAATTATGTATTTCATAAACGTTCATAATTCTGAAATACACACTACTACCGTTGTTTGCATATACAGATCATATACTGTTTACATCTTTACGATCACGTTTTGTTTATGGCGCTCTCCGACGTCGTTGTTTGTTAAAGGTACTGTACATGTCCACTCAGTAGGCACAACATTTTATTTATATCAGAGACATCATCTGAGATATTTTCTGGCAAAATAAACATTCATTCATCATTACTCCACGTATTGATTGGCATTATTATACATTTTATATCAGATGTAATTTCCACACTGATATCAGGGGTTATAACCGTGTTTCCTTAAACTGTTAACAGACATTACTATTTAGTCTGTGTATTCAGTGTTATATGCGCAATGATCATAATAATATATCATCCGTCGATGAGGTTTTTAAGTAGTATAAGTAATTCAAATATATAATGACTCATTTGCATATGAAAATAGCCTGATTCCACCGCGCGTCACTATTAGCAAAATAAATATTATTAAATGATTATATATGTATATCGGGCACTCGTAATTTTTAGAACTGGTGGAATAGTGACACATTTATTCACTTATTTAATTCCTATAAAGAACATGTGCCTATTGAGTGGGTATGTACCTTTAACGTTTGTCACGACGCTAATACGTTGCTGTTCACATGTTGGAATTAAATACGAGGGAGCACTAGCGACCGCAGCATTGAGTTCCTGAACAATCCAATATTTCAACAATAACTGACTTATAGTTCAGCCAAGTGTACAACGCAATGTCCCATCCGAGTATTGATTTTCCATTTCCTGTCGAAGAGTTAATCATTATATCTGGTAATACACTTATTGGTGCGAAAAGTTGCAATATGTGAAATAAGTGGAGCACAATACTGTCCCGCAATTGGCTTAGAAATTAGGGTGAACTGTAAGGAGTCATATAGAGAATAGTAGGTTGATGCCGTGAATGGGAAAAAATATCTGGCAAGGCTTAGGAAACGGGATGGGCGAGGCTCTGCCGTGCACATCCCGTTTCTGAGCCGCGCCAGATATGTTTTCCCATTCACTGCACTAACCTACTATTCTATTTATCCCGTCAACACCTACAAATGGCTGTAAAATGCAAAAATTGTATTGACTGGATATCAAAAATGTTTCACGGCACCGTGTTTCACGGCACAGACGCACTGTGTTGACGGGATAAATGTTGGACACATGTCTCCGATCTAGAAAAGTCATTGCTCCAGTTGGCCTTTGTAATATGCAACTTTTGCATATAATCACGCACTACATTATGCCAATTACGTTATGTAACAGTTTATCGTTTAAATGCGAGTATTGTTGTTATCGCCCCAGTTTTGACGTATAAACCACTGGCTTTATGACAGTTTAAACGCTATCGAATCAATGGTAATCAGTTTTAGAAATGAGATCAAATTTAAAAGCATATAGTGTGTCTTATCGCTGAAATTGCATTGCCAGACCCTATTACTGGAGTATCTCCGTGATTCTGGGATACAACTATCGTGGGCCCAACGATCCAGACACTGCATTTGAGACAAGCCATGCGATTTTGTACCTACGGACATCTGCGATATTTCTTGAAATATATTAAAATAAAAAGGGATATTTTCCGTATGTGACTTCAGAAGTTGACAAAAATTTCAGAGTACATGCGGAATATAATTCCGCATGTACTCTGAAATATTTGTCAACTTTTGAGTTAATTTATGGAAAATTCGTTAAATTTTGAAAATGTATTTCATGACATAACGCAGTTGTCAGAAGGTACACAATCGCATGGCTTATCTCATTTGTGAGGGCGACGGGAGAATGGGGCTTGTAACATTTGCAACAACTGAGAAGTATATAGTTTGTCTTTTCGCTGAAATTGCATTGCCAGACCATATTACTGGAGGATCTCCGTGATTCTGTGATATGGCTATCGTGGGCCCAACGATATTGCAACTACTGAGAAGCCGATAACTGGAGTTTTCTGTCTGTAACGCGGGGCGGCTTAGCGCTGCGTTACAGATAGAAAATTCGGGTTAAATATGGTGTCCCGCACATCAGGATGTATTGCAGGGGTTTAGTCTTTTATTGTTTCAACCATTAGATACATGTATGTCATTAATATACGCAAATAACAATTATTTGTTATTTCCTTGTACACTCATTGGCATTATTTTGACTATGTGAATGACGGAGTTTAATCATTTTGAGGTTAGGGAAGATAACCGCGTTTTGTTTTAGAAATATTAACAAAAACCTGTATTTATTCAACGGAAATCAATATGTATTCGTACAATGCATTTTCTGGTGCACACTACTTATACTTTATAAGATATCGACAGCAGTCGTAAGTAAGTTTACACATATTATTTATTTAAATACTGGAAACTAATCACCATTTCTTCACATGTAAATTGAAATATTAGTTAATATGGTGTAAAAACGGACACTCTCGATGCTAAAAACATGTGGAATATTTACATAATTAGGTACCCGCTTAATTTCCGTAAATGTGTATGTTTACATAATGTGAGGGCACCCACCTTTAACTCGAATTTTCTGTCTGTTACAGATGGAACATTTGGGTTAAGAAGCCGTGTGACCAACGTTCCAGACACTGCATTTGAGAGGGTGACAGAAGAAGACGAAATGGGGCTTATGGCACTTGGAACAACTGAGAAGACGTGTGCCCCACGATCCAGAGACCGCATTTGTGATGTTGATAGGAGAAATGGGGCTTATGGCATATTTGTGTGTATGGCCTGCTCCTCAAGGTTCATATCGGTGTGACAGACATGTTGGTAAATAATACAATGCAGATGGTTATCACAACAACGTTACGTTACATTTGCAACAATTCAGAAGCCTGTTCGTCTTGGATGTTGATTCCAACAGTCACGTCCAAATCGGCACTGTTCACCATTCCATTAATGAAACACACGCCATGCACACAGTTGCATCTAATCATTTTGCGGACAACAGTAAGTCTACTTCAGTGACTGAATGGCGAACACCATAGGCCCTGATCAGACTGCGCAGATGCGCAGTCTGTGCAGGGCCTATGTTGGTCGCACACAGTGTAATGTACCGTTTGTCACAGAGGCTCATAAGTAGTCGTGACTGGAGAAAAGTGGGCTTGAGGGATTTGTTGCAGCTCATGTCCAGTAGCCTATTTCATCAACATTGCAAAGTATACTTTATTAGCAGAGTATACTTTGAGGGAGAAATTTTCAATTTTATGATAAATTTATTAATTTTTATTATACTGAATTTATTACATTATCACAGCCAATTTGGCTGTGATAATGTAATAAATTCAGTGTAATAATTCTGCATACTTTTAATATCAAATATATGCATTTGTTAGACATACTAGACATACTGATTGTTAGAAGCATGATTATGATGACAACATGTAATGCTTAACTGACGGTACATCGAGCAGTACAGACCCAAATCAGACTATGATATGTTCTTGGTGCCCATTGGTCGTAAATGTCATAAACCCGTGTTTGTCGGAAACATGACCGTTGTTTCATTGACCGTACATCGAACAGTACAAACCCAAATCAGACTATGCTATGTTCTGGGGTCCATTGGCCGTAAATCCCGTGTTTGCTGGAAGCATGCACGTTGTATCATTGACGGGACATCGAACAGTACAGACCAAAACCAGACTATGAATTGATATTGGTTTTTATCAGGTAACCTGCCCTGTATTGACCGAATACGTACTGACTGATAACATATTGTTGTATGAGGCATTAACATACTACAAACATCTGGGTTACAACGAAGTCAAAACTGACGTTCAATTGGTCGGATGACGTCACGGGACGTTACCGAATGACGTCAGTGTAATGGTCGTTACATCTAGCTTCATAAACACATACATATCGGTAGCGTGACCGAGCGGTCTAAGGCGCTAGTTTTAGGCACCAGTCTCGTCAGAGGCGTGGGTTCGAATGCTACCGCTCCCAGTTCGAATGCTACCGCTCCCATATCTTTTTTGCTGAGTTCAAATATATCTTAGTTCATATCAAATAAGTCTAATTGGAATTGGTAACGTATATAAGTCCATTTCATGATCAT
This sequence comes from Conchocele bisecta, assembly GCA_029237695.1. Taxonomy (NCBI): domain Eukaryota; kingdom Metazoa; phylum Mollusca; class Bivalvia; order Lucinida; family Thyasiridae; genus Conchocele; species Conchocele bisecta. The sequence continues at coordinate 25,168,187 of CM055276.1, forward strand.
TCTAGCAGAGGAAATGGTGGGATCAATGGCTTTATTGGCGTATTGTATTATGTGCTTCTTTAGTAGCGTTTATGTTATAATTATCTTACATATATAGTGTGTAAGATGTGACATAGCTAGTATTTGGCTTCAATTGCGTAATGAATTCACTGGCTAAGTAAAATATAGAATGTTTGGTCGTTACATCTAGCTTCATAAACACATATATATCGGTAGCGTGGCCGAGCGGTCTAAGGCGCTGGTTTTAGGCACCAGTCTCTTCGGAGGCGTGGGTTCGAATCCCACCGCTGCCAAGATTTTTTATTTGAATTGTGCTTGCATTTTGTATTCGCAAGTTTTTAAAAAAAAAGCATTCAGCCATTATTCACTTCCACCACATTCGGTAGATATGCTAATCATGGAAATGAGGAAGTGTACAACTTTTTAATACGGCTTACGATGAGCTATCTGCCCTATGCTTGCAAACCACTTGATCCCGCTGTCACTGACTAAAATCCATGTAGACACAAAGAATAAAAAAATTGGCCAGTGTGGGGGTCGAACCCACGACATTCGCGTTATTAGCACGACGCTCTAACCAACTGAGCTAACCGGCCTGACATGCCTATTCAGTACTTGTTGTATGCGTATCGCCGTACGGCATCAATACATCAGAGAAACCCGTCCACTCATAAGTAATATATAAACTGTAAACCAATCCTGGTATAGCGTACCACCAAGGACTAAATCGTCATGACTACGGCAGCCATGTTTACAGTTTACGGCAGAAGGACCAATGACGGGCACGCACATATCACAGTAAATATATGAAAGCACCAGACGTGCTATGAAAATGCGTAGTGGTGATATACTTACATATGTTAGGAAAGTTTATTTTCTTGTGTTCTAGTTTTATTCCGTTGTCCTGATGTGAAATGGGACAACAAACGTGCCGCCATATTGGCGGTGTATTCGCATCTAAGCCGCAAGTTAGCATTCACCGGTAGCGTGGCCGAGCGGTCTAAGGCGCTGGTTTAAGGCACCAGTCTCTTCGGAGGCGTGGGTTCGAATCCCACCGCTGCCAATATTTTTTATTTGAATTGTGCTTGCATTTTGTATTCGCAAGTTTTTAAAAAAAAAGCATTCAGCATGTATTCACTTCGAACGGGTGGCCGATTGAAGGATACGGCGTGCCTAAGTGAAAAACTTAAGTTATACTTTAAATAGCTTAACCACATTCGGTATATATGCTAATCATGGAAATGAGGAAGTGTAAAACATTTTAATACGGCTTGCGATGAGTTATCTGCCCTATGCTTGAAAACCACTCGATCCCGCTGTCACTGACTAAAATCCATGTAGACACAAAGAATAAAAAAATTGGCCAGTGTGGGGGTCGAACCCACGACATTCGCGTTATTAGCACGACGCTCTAACCAACTGAGCTAACCGGCCTGACATGCTTATTCAGTACTTGTTGTATGCGTATCGCCGTACGGCATGAATACATCAGAGAAACCCGTTCACTCAAAAGTAATATATAAACTGTAAACCAATCCTGGTATAGCGTACCACCAAGGACTAAATCGTCATGACTACGGCAGCCATGTTTACAGTTTACGGCAGAAGGACCAATGACGGGCATGCACATATCACAGTAAATATATGAAAGCACCAGACGTGTTATGAAAATGCGTAGTGGTGATATAATTACATATGTTAGGAAAGTTCATTTTCTTGTGTTCTAGTTTTATTCCATTGTCCTGATGTGAAATTGGACAACAAACGTGCCGCCATATTGGCGGTGTATTCGCATCTAAGCCGCAAGTTAGCATTCACCGGTAGCGTGGCCGAGCGGTCTAAGGCGCTGGTTTAAGGCACCAGTCTCTTCGGAGGCGTGGGTTCGAATCCCACCGCTGCCAATATTTTTTATTTGAATTGTGCTTGCATTTTGTATTCGCAAATTTTTAAAAAAAAAAGCATTCAGCATGTATTCACTTCGAACGGGTGGCCGATTGAAGGATACGGCGTGCCTAAGTGAAAAACTTAAGTTATACTTTAAATAGCTTAACCACATTCGGTATATATGCTAATCATGGAAATGAGGAAAAGTAAAACTTTTTAATACGGCTTGCGATGAGTTATCTGCCCTGATGCTTGCAAACCACTCGTATTCCCGCTGTCACCTGACTAAAATTTCACCATTGTAGGACACTTAAAGAATAAAAAAATTTGGCCAGTGTTGGGGGTCGGGGTCAGAACCCACGAACATTCGCGTTATTAGCACCGACCGCTTCTAACCAACTGAGCTAAGAGGACTTGTACATGTTTTTTTTACTTTATTCAGTAACTTGTTATATGCGTATCGCCAGTTACGGCATTGAATACATTCAGAGAAACCCGTTCAACTCAAACCAAAAGTTAATATTAATAACTGTAAAACCAATTCATGGTATAGCGTAACCACCCCCATGGACTTAAATTTCGTCAATTACTACGGCAGCCATGTTTACAGTTTACGGCAGAAGGACCAATGACGGGCATGCACGTATCACAGTAAACAAAATTTATGAAATGGCACCAGAGTGTTATGAAAATGCGTAGTGGTGATATAATTACGTACGTTAGGAAAGTTTATTTTCTCGTGTTCTCGTTTTATTCCGTTGTCCTGATGTGAAATGAGACAACAAACATGCCGCCATATTGGCGGTGTTTTCGCATCTAAGCCGCAAGTTAACATTCGCCGGTAGCGTGGCCGATCGGTCTAAGGCGCTGCTTTAAGGCACCAGTCTCTTCGGAGGCGTGGTTTCGAATCCCACCGCTGCCATATTTTTTTTGCTGAGTTCAAATATATCTTAGTTCATATCAAATAAGTCTAATTGGAATTGGTAACGTATATAAGTCCATTTCATGATCATTCTAGCAGAGGAAATGGTGGGATCAATGGCTTTATTGGCGTATTGTATTATGTGCTTCTTTAGTAGCGTTTATGTTATAATTATCTTACATATATAGTGTGTAAGATGTGACATAACTGGTATTTGGCTTCAATTGCGTAATGAATTCACTGGCCAAGTAAAATATAGAATGTTTGGTCGTTACATCTAGCTTCATAAATACATATATATCGGTAGCGTGGCCGAGCGGTCTAAGGCGCTGGTTTTAGGCACCAGTCTCTTCGGAGGCGTGGGTTCGAATCCCACCGCTGCCAAGATTTTTTAGTTTATTTGAATTGTGCATGCATTTTGTATTCGCAAGTTTTTAAAAAAAAACATTCAGCACGTATTCACTTCGAACGGGTGGCCGATTGAAGGATACGGCGTGCCTACGTAAAAAACATAAGTTATACATTAAATAGCTTAACCACATTCGGTATATATGCTAATCATGGAAATGAGGAAGTGTAAAACATTTTAATACGGCTTGCGATGAGTTATCTGCCCTATGCTTGAAAACCACTCGATCCCGCTGTCACTGACTAAAATCCATGTAGACACAAAGAATAAAAAAATTGGCCAGTGTGGGGGTCGAACCCACGACATTCGCGTTATTAGCACGACGCTCTAACCAACTGAGCTAACCGGCCTGACATGCCTATTCAGTACTTGTTGTCTGCGTATCGCCGTACGGCATCAATACATCAGAGAAACCCGTCCACTCAAAAGTAATATATAAACTGTAAACCAATCCTGGCATAGCGTACCACCATGGACTAAATCGTCATGACTACGGCAGCCATGTTTACAGTTTACGACAGAAGGACCAATGACGGGCATGCACATATCACAGTAAATATATGAAAGCACCAGACGTGTTATGAAAATGCGTAGTGGTGATATAATTACATATGTTAGGAAAGTTCATTTTCTTGTGTTCTAGTTTTATTCCGTTGTCCTGATGTGAAATGGAACAACAAACGTGCGGTGTATTCGCATCTAAGCGATTATTGGCGGTGTATTCGCATCTAAGCCGCAAGTTAGCATTCACCGGTAGCGTGGCCGAGCGGTCTAAGGCGCTGGTTTAAGGCACCAGTCTCTTCGGAGGCGTGGTTTCGAATCCCACCGCTGCTATATTTTTTTGGCTGAGTTCAAATATATCTTAGTTCATATCAAATAAGTCTAATTGGAATTGGTAACGTATATAAGTCCATTTCATGATCATTCTAGCAGAGGAAATGGTGGGATCAATGGCTTTATTGGCGTATTGTATTATGTGCTTCTTTAGTAGCGTTTATGTTATAATTATCTTACATATATAGTGTGTAAGATGTGACATAACTGGTATTTGGCTTCAATTGCGTAATGAATTCACTGGCCAAGTAAAATATAGAATGTTTGGTCGTTACATCTAGCTTCATAAATACATATATATCGGTAGCGTGGCCGAGCGGTCTAAGGCGCTGGTTTTAGGCACCAGTCTCTTCGGAGGCGTGGGTTCGAATCCCACCGCTGCCAAGATTTTTTTTTTTAATTTGTGCATGCATTTTGTATTCGCAAGTTTTAAAAAAAAAACATTCAGCATGTATTCACTTCGAACGGGTGGCCGATTGAAGGATACGGCGTGCCTACTTGAAAAACATAAGTTATACTTTAAATAGCTTAACCACATTCGGTATATATGCTAATCATGGAAATGAGGAAGTGTAAAACATTTTAATACGGCTTGCGATGAGTTATCAGCCCTATGCTTGAAAACCACTTGATCCCGCTGTCACTGACTAAAATCCATGTAGACACAAAGAATAAAAAAAATTGGCCAGTGTGGGGTCGAACCCACGACATTCGCGTTATTAGCACGACGCTCTAAGCAACTGAGCTAACCGGCCTGACATGCCTATTCAGTACTTGCTGTATGCGTATCGCCGTACGGCATGAATACATCAGAGAAACCCGTCCACTCAAAAGTAATATATAAACTGTAAACCAATCCTGGCATAGCGTACCACCATGGACTAAATCGTCATGACTACGGCAGCCATGTTTACAGTTTACGACAGAAGGACCAATGACGGGCATGCACATATCACAGTAAATATATGAAAGCACCAGACGTGTTATGAAAATGCGTAGTGGTGATATAATTACATATGTTAGGAAAGTTTATTTTCTTGTGTTCTAGTTTTATTCCGTTGTCCTGATGTGAAATGGGACAACAAACGTGCCGCCATATTGGCGGTGTATTCGCATCTAAGCCGCAAGTTAGCATTCACCGGTAGCGTGGCCGAGCGGTCTAAGGCGCTGGTTTAAGGCACCAGTCTCTTCGGAGGCGTGGGTTCGAATCCCACCGCTGCCAAGATTTTTTAATTGAATTGTGCTTGCATTTTGTATTCGCAAGTTTTTAAAAAAAAAACGTTCAGCATGTATTCAATTCGAACGGGTGGCCGATTGAAGGATACGGCGTGCCTAAGTGAAAAACTTAAGTTATACTTTAAATAGCTTAACCACATTCGGTATATATGCTAATCATGGAAATGAGGAAATATAAAACTTTTTAATACGGCTTGCGATGAGTTATCTGCCCTATGCTTGAAAACCACTTGATCCCGCTGTCACTGACTAAAATCCATGTAGACACAAAGAATAAAAAAATTGGCCAGTGTGGCGGTCGAACCCACGACATTCGCGTTATTAGCACGACGCTCTAACCAACTGAACTAACCGGCCTGACATGCTTATTCAGTACTTGTTGTATGCGTATCGCCGTACGGCATGAATACATCAGAGAAACCCGTTCACTCAAAAGTAATATATAAACTGTAAACCAATCCTGGTATAGCGTACCACCAAGGACTAAATCGTCATTACTACGGCAGCCATGTTTACAGTTTACGGCAGAAGGACCAATGACGGGCATGCACGTATCACAGTAAATATATGAAAGCACCAGACGTGTTATGAAAATGCGTAATGGTGATATAATTATATATGTTAGGAAAGTTTATTTTCTTGTGTTCTCGTTTTATTCCGTTGTCCTGATGTGAAATGAGACAACAAACGTGCCGCCATATTGGCGGTGTTTTCGCATCTAAGCCGCAAGTTAACATTCACCGGTAGCGTGGCCGAGCGGTCTAAGGCGCTGGTTTAAGGCACCAGTCTCTTCGGAGGCGTGGTTTCGCATCCCACCGCTGCCATATTTTTTTGCTGAGTTCAAATATATCTTAGTTCATATCAAATAAGTCTAATTGGAATTGGTAAAGTATATAAGTCCATTTCATGATCATTCTAGCAGAGGAAATGGTTTGATCAATGGCTTTATTGGCGTATTGTATTATGTGCTTCTTTAGTAGCGTTTATGTTATTATTATCTTACATATATAGTGTGTAAGATGTGACATAACTGGTATTTGGCTTCAATTGCGTAATGAATTCACTGGCCAAGTAAAATATAGAATGTTTGGTCGTTACATCTAGCTTCATAAACACATATATATCGGTAGCGTGGCCGAGCGGTCTAAGGCGCTGGTTTTAGGCACCAGTCTCTTCGGAGGCGTGGGTTCGAATCCCACCGCTGCCAAGATTTTTTATTTGAATTGTGCATGCATTTTGTATTCGCAAGTTTTTAAAAAAAAACATTCAGCATGTATTCACTTCGAACGGGTGGCCGATTGAAGGATACGGCGTGCCTACGTGAAAAACATAAGTTATACTTTAAATAGCTTAACCACATTCGGTATATATGCTAATCATGGAAATGAGGAAGTGTAAAACATTTTAATACGGCTTGCGATGAGTTATCTGCCCTATGCTTGAAAACCACTCGATCCCGCTGTCACTGACTAAAATCCATGTAGACACAAAGAATAAAACAATTGGCCAGTGTGGTGCTCGAACTCACGACATTCGCGTTATTAGCACGACGCTCTAACCAACTGAGCTAACCGGCCTGACATGCTTATTCAGTACTTGTTGTATGCGTATCGCCGTACGGCATGAATACATCACAGAAACTCGTCCACTCAAAAGTAATATATAAACTGTAAACCAATCCTGGTATAGCGTACCACCAACGACAAAATCGTCATGACTACGGCAGCCATGTTTACAGTTTACGGCAGAAGGACCAATGACGGGCATGCACATATCACAGTAAATATATGAAAGCACCAGACGTGTTATGAAAACGCGTAGTGGTGATATAATTACATATGTTACGAAAGTTTATTTTCTTGTGTTCTAGTTTTATTCCTTGTCCTGATGTGAAATGGGACACAAACGTGCCGCCATATTTGCGGTGTATTCGCATCTAAGCTGCAAGTTAACATTCACCGGTAGCGTGGCCGAGCGGTCTAAGGCGCTGGTTTAAGACACCAGTCTCTTCGGAGGCGTGGGTTCGTATCCCACCGCTGCCAAGATCTTTCATTTGAATTGTGTTTGCATTTTGTATTCGCAAGTTTTTAAAAAAAAAAGCATTCAGCATGTATTCACTTCGAACGGGTGGCCGATTGAAGGATACGGCGTGCCTAAGTGAAAAACTTAAGTTATACTTTAAATAGCTTAACCACATTCGGTATATATGCTAATCGTGGAAATGAGGAAGTGTAAAACTTTTTAATACGGCTTGCGATGAGTTATCTGCCCAATGCTTGAAAACCACGCGATCCCGCTGTCACTGACTAAAATCCATGTAGACACAAAGAATAAAAAAATTGGCCAGTGTGGGGGTCGAACCCACGACATTCGCGTTATTAGCACGACGCTCTAACCAACTGAGCTAACCGGCCTGACATGCCTATTCAGTACTTGTTGTATGCGTATCGCCGTACGGCATCAATACATCAGAGAAACCCGTCCACTCAAAAGTAATATATAAACTGTAAACCAATCCTGGTATAGCGTACCACCAAGGACTAAATCGTCATGACTACGGCAGCCATGTTTACAGTTTATGGCAGAAGGACCAATGACGGGCATGCACGTATCACAGTAAATATATGAAAGCACCAGACGTGTTATGAAAATGCGTAGTGGTGTTATAATTACATATGTTAGGAAAGTTTATTTTCTTGTGTTCTAGTTTTATTCCGTTGTCTTGATGTGAAATGGGACAACAAACGTGCCGCCATATTGGCGGTGTATTCGCATCTAAGCCGCAAGTTAACATTCACCGGTAGCGTGGCCGAGCGGTCTAAATGGCGCTGGTTTAAGGCACTAGTCTCTTCGGAGGCGTGGGTTCGAATCCCACCACTGCAATTTTGTTTTTGCTGAGTTCAAATAGATCTTAGTTCATATATCAAGTAAGTTTAATTGTTAACGTATATAAGTCCATTTCATGATCATTCTAGAAGAGGAAATGGTGGGGTCAATGGCTTTATTTGCGTTTTGCATTATGTGCTTCTTTAGTAGCGTTTATGTTATAATTATCTTACATACACAGTGTGTAAGATCTGACATAACTGGTATTTGGCTTCAATTGCGTAATGAATTCACTGGCCATTAAAGTACTTATTAAAATAAAATATAGAATGTTTGGTCGTTACATCTAGCTTCATAAAAACATATAGGCCCTGGGCGCGATAGGGTTGTCGGTACCATCTGAGCGCACGACAGTTTTCGGGTGCCAATGTGTTTATACACATATACTGTATATATTTCTGCATGATAGACTTTTCAATGTAGTAGCTTAAGCCCACTAATTTGCATAAACAAGATGGCCGCCAGTGAAAAATACATCGGCTACCGCAGGGTATTAAATTGTGGAATCAATGTTAGAAGGGGCAATTTGACGCATCTTAATTTATTTCATAGTAAACACCTTACAGAATATATAACACTCGATTTAAGCCTGAACCGAGCTTGTGAAAATCCAAGATGGCCACCATTTTATTGAAATTTTATAATATCTGACAAAGACGTGTTATCAGCGTGGGTACCAAACGCTAGTTCTGATGTAATATGGCTGCAAGTCATTCATATATATGTATTGAGAACAATACATGTGATAGAAGCACTTGTCAAGTTCCATAAACAAGATGGCGGTAATTGTTGAAAATTACATATAATTTATAGAATGCTTCTCTCTAGAAGTATCGTCCATGTATAAAAGAAGGGAATTTGCCAACCAACTTCGGATATTTAATAAATATAATGGAATGGACCAACTGTTTATCAGGCAATATTTTGATATATACATGTTTAATAAATCCAAGATGGCCGCCATTTGATACAAATTGTGTGGCTTATGCGAATCAATTAGCACATACTGCCTGTCATGATCAGTTTCGGTACCAAACAACATAGTCGACCTGACACGATGTTTAGTAAACACAATCGTGCTAACAATGGCATATATGTCAGAAAGAAGATAATTAACGTTTGAATATACATGCATATGAGATATGGTGGCGGCCAGTATTAATCTACTAACATCAACTGCATCATTGTGTACCAGTAATACTGGAAGGAAAATGATACCAATTTCTGACACGTACGAGCCGACACATTGGAAAATGTATACTTCTCATTTTAAAGGTATACATAGTTTGTATAAAACAAAGATGGCCGCTATTTTGCAGACATTTTGTCAAGTATGTTTGTCTCATTATATCAATGAGTGCCTAATTGTCAAGTTCAAAATGAAATGTTACAATGTTGTTTAGATTGGTATGTCCTAATTATATACGCTGAAATTATTAGTTGGATATATATTACATTACTGTCCGCCCGTCTTTAAAATAAAAATAAATGTATATTCTGTTAGTCAATAATTTTAACTTGTGTACATATCTTGCATACATAATTCGTTAATGGAGTTGATCTGTCGGACACTTCTAATGTTTGTTTTGGGAATATATGTCTGCTACCTACGTATTATATATTGTATTGTTTAATATTTAAAATATGTGTACAGCCGATGTGTGTTCGCCAGTACGTTATGTACCTAAATGTTTGCAGACGTATGGGGTTTGCATGAGACCGACCCAGAAATTCGGATATTAATATTTTTCCGAAAATAATATTTAGCACAAATAACATTATTAGTATCTGCTATGAGTGCATGCACACTTGTCCGGTTATTTAACGTGCTATATATTATGTAATAGTGTTAATACTCTGTATATATTTACCAACGTCAATATTATCAATAGCTAAATTACCAATGTGTATACTCCTATCAGAAGTATACCAGCCATCCTAGTTGAATGAATATTGCTTGTTCAGCCAATATTACTAGTATGCGGTCGTAATAGGAATACAGTAGAAATCAACATAGTTTATGCGTTGAATATTTTTGGCATGTACTTTTCAAATATGAGTTGCACACTTTCACGAATATAAAACTAATACCCTGACACCAATGGACAACCCGCCCTCCACTTGGATAGACGGATAAGATTATTAACACAAAATTTGCCAGGAGCTTTAGCGCAGACGTCAATTGACTTTGACCATTGGCCTTGGGATAGCTATGGAAAGTATGTATCGCAACTATGTAAATATTACGTCAAGGGTAACATAAAATACAACAAATTTACAAAATATAAAAGGTTATCACGTTTATGTTATGGGCGGAAGTACAAAAATAAATAAAAGATCGAAAATTCAAATGTTTTAACCCTTCGCATGCTGCATATGCTGGGCGGATGTTATATAGTAATAAAACCATTTTTGTTTGCATTTATGATAAACAATAGCACTACCATACCACTGTGTTCGTATAATTAGTAGTAGTAATGTACCCTGTCAGTACTTGCTGCATACTGGTTGGATCATCGAACCTATAGCTGAAATTGTAATACTTCTACTTTCTGCCTGTCCAAAGTTAGCCCCTGTACTGCTGGTTCTATTCCGAATATGGATAATATCTCGAAATGAGACATGGAATAGATCAGCGTACAGTGTTAATAACAAAAATAATAGGCACCGAGGTGCACTGTATGACAAGCCGTGTCTGGAAAACCAAAGCACGGTGACCCATTATATCTATAACACGTCAGCATCCACCATACTGTGTCACTAGCAATTAGGCGTCACATGTATGTCAACAAAGTAGTTTATCCAGCATCATTATTAATTTGCTTATTCGTATTCATATTTCATGATCGAGGTTTATATTCCTAGTTATAAGTAATATCTTTTGATATATGACAAACAACCCATGTGAAGAAATTCGTTCAGTGGCCGTTTAATAAATGTTTCGTTGCTATTATATCTCATTATCTGCGTGCGTGGTATGTTATGGAAATAGATAACAATATACCCAAAGGAGACATATGAACACATGTAAAGAAGACACTAACGGAATACATCAGGCTATCCACATGACATGGTCGAGGAGCTTACAACGTGTCACATACATGCAGTTCACGACGAGTATTAATTTACTTATTTAATATTATCACATTGTTGTATTAACGCTTATGGGGGCAGTGACCAGTTAATTTAAAATTATCCATTTCACTCCCTCGGACAGTATGTATTTAATGCAATATTCCAAATAAGTGGGCAGACAGCAATATGCTTTGGACATTTGTGACCTAGACACACTAGAAGCTTTTACATAAACACAACTATGCTGCTCTATTAGTGCTCCTTACCTATGCAGGAATGTGAAATATCTCGGTGCAGCAGTAATGTCGACATTTCTAACTTTCGTTTAGTCTCATGCGGCGTTAACATCGCGTATAGATTAAATTATCGCTGAAAGTGCATGCATCGTGTATGTTATATTATATTAATTGGCTATATTACATCATCATTTACCTTAAACTGGACATTTGTAATATGCGTTTTGTTCATTGTAATTACTCAGGTAAAGGTTTCTTCTTGCACAGTATGCCGTGCATGTGACAACATACAAAATGGAATAGCACGTGATACATTATGCTCCAATATTTAAACAGATACAGTATTACTGATTGGTAGAGGACATTGCACATTTAATCATCAAACAACACCTGTATAGTCCCCAAATCCTATGATAAACACAAAGTACACTGTATATTAAAGATACAATAGGGTACAATTACAATTATTATTTTTATTCCGCCGGTACTGATATAATGTTTATGGTGATTTAGTTGAATTACTACAAGTATTGTATGAAATGGCGGCCATCTTGAATATTATGAAAATCATATTTGCCTCAACGAGTATTGAAAAGTTTCTGCGGGATGCCAATGATTAAATCGTTGAAACTGATCTGTATGCTCACGTCTAATATGTTTTGTGTAATACGTGAATAGGTCTGAATTCCATAAATTGCTGTTCCAATTTTACAATGATCATGATGATAGATATGCTAAATATGCAAATTAATACGCGTATGCTCCTATTTATGCTTTTAGTAAGCTGTGGATCGCCGAATGTTTATACAATGCGTGTGACCATGGAGTTTTTGAACGGGTGTGTGGTGCTTACATTGATAACATTTCGTATACTATGGCGGCCATTTTGGATTTACACACTTTTCTTTTTATTCTAAAATTGGGTTATAGGCATTGTATAGCATGTCAGTTATCACATATCAGAATTGTGTTTTCATTAACCAGTATGTGACTGCTGAAAATAGACATTGCATATAAATATCCCCGAAACTGGACATGCGTTTCATAAGGTCGGCCATACTGTATATGCAATATAATAAGTTTATACCACAAATGTTATTTTGTTGTTGCATATTATTATTAATACCAATATGTTAAACAACTATTTTAGTTTCATATATGTGGGTAGTGGCAACACTTAATTGCATGTGCGTGTCTGTTTCTTTAAATATATCATAGAATTCTTGTAAAATGGCGGCCGTACTGGATTTTTACACATCATATCATAATACAATGAATGGATAAACATTTAGTCGGCCATGATGAATTAAATGCCTGAAATTTATCGGTATCTGTCCTTTGAAAAATGCTTTCACAATACGATATGCCCCTACATGTAGTAAAGCACGTTTTCATTGGCGGCCATCTTGTTTATGCAAACTACTAGGCTTCATCTACTACTTCTGAAGGTCTATCATGCATAAATATATAGAGTATATGTGTCTGATCACTTTAGTAACAAAAATCTTTGGTGCGCAGAGATGTTACTAAAAACCTATTTTTTGCTGGTACGCCCAGGGCCTAATACATATCTGCAGCGTGGCCGAGCGGTCTAAGGCGCTGTTTTTAGGCACCAGTCCCTTCGGAGGCGTGGGTTCGATTCCCACAGCTGTCAATATTTTTTATTTGAATTGTGCTTGTATTTTATATTCGCAAATTTAAAAAAAAAAAAGCATTCAGCATGTATTCACTTAGAACGGGTGGCCGATTGAAAGATACGACGTGCCTAAGTGAAAAACGTAAATTATACTTTAATTAAATTCAGTATATATGCTAATAATTCCAGCACAAACATATTTATACAATTCCCTAACATTTGATTGGCTCGTAGGAAGTCACTGTCCAAAATTTATATCCCATTAAACTCCCACACCGAACTACTTTCCATAACCGTGAGGCGCAGTTAAAATAATTCTTAAGAAAACGGAAAATAAACACATTTTCTTGATGAATTTATTTAAAATGCTGGAATTATTAGGAATGAATGGCCTTTTTGCGGAATTTATCGGGAATATAAACTTGGAAAAGTCGCGGGAATACTGGACGAGGCCTTCCGGCCTTCGTCCAGTATTCCCGCGACTTTTCCAAGTTTATATCCCCGATAAATTCCACAAAAAGGTCATTCATTCCTATACACATGGCAATGAGGAAGTGTTCTATCCCTTTAATACTGCTTGCGATGAGTTATCTCCCATAGATTTGAAAACCACTCGATCTCGATGCCACTGACTAAAATACATGTAGACACAAATAATAAACAATGGCCAGTGTGGGGGTAGAACCCACGACATTCGCGTTATTAGCACGACGCTCTAACCAACTGAACTAACCGGCCTGACATGCCTATTCAGTTCTTGTTGTATGCATATCGCGGTACGGCATGAATACATTAGAGAAATCAGTCCACTCAAAAGTAATATATAAACTGTAAACATATGTACCAGTCTCTTCGTGAGTCGTGGGTTCGAATCATATCGCTGGCAAGATTTTTTTAATTTGAACTGTGCGTGCATTTTGTATTCGCAAATAAACGATTAAAACAGCATGTGTTCACCTGGTAGATGTGGGAAAAGGAAGGACACTAAACAACTTAAGTTATAAGTGAAATAGTAAACATGGCATTGACATCTGCATTCATCATCTTTTTCATACTGCTTGTGATGAGTCATCTCCCATACTGCTTGTGATGAGTCATCTCCCATACTGCGTGTGATGAGTCATCTCCCATATTGCGTGTGATGAGTCATCTCCCATACTGCTTGTGATGAGTCATCTCCCATACTGCTTGTGATGAGTCATCTCCCATACTGCTTGTGATGAGTCATCTCCCATACTGCTTGTGATGAGTCGTCTCCCATACTGCTTGTGATGATGAGTCATCTCCCATACTGCTTGTGATGAGTCATCTCCCATACTGCTTGTGATGAGTCATCTCCCATACTGCTTGTGATGATGAGTCATCTCACATACTGCTTGTGATGATGAGTCATCTCCCATACTGCTTGTGATGAGTCATCTCCCATACTGCTTGTGATGAGTCATCTCCCATACTGCTTGTGATGATGAGTCATCTCCCATACTGCTTGTGATGATGAGTCATCTCCCATACTGCTTGTGATGAGTCATCTCACATACTGCTTGTGATGAGTCATCTCCCATACTGCTTGTGATGAGTCATCTCCCATATATTTCACAGATTCCGCTCTCAATACCGCTGAATAAAATACGGCTGAATAAAATACATGTAGAAACAAAGAATAATAAATCGGCCAGTGTATGGGTGGAACCCACGGCATTAGCGTTATTAGCACGAAAACACTTGCATGGTGTGGTGTTTGGTACATGTATCACAATGTGTGATGGTATAGATCTATGATTCCATCTATAACAGATCGCACTATGTAAATGTTTTCACGTGTGTTTGATGTGTTTGTAGTCGTTGCAAAATATTAGTTTAAATGTGTGCAAGGTATATAACTGATAAAGTGTTCATTGGAATTTAGGAATGGAGTTTCCGTTCTTGATACGGCCTTCACATTGTGCTAATCTTGTCAATATTTGTAAATTTCTCAGTTTAAGTCGAAATACTTTTGTTTGATATCAAGCAGATTGATTGGCTAGGACTGAATTGTGCTACAGCTCAGGCTCAGACAGTCAACGGTTGCTTGATTGCTAGGCGGCATGACCAATACATTTTCAAAAACGTTGCTAATTAGCAACGGCTTTGAAAATGTATTGGTCATGCCGCCTAGCAATCAAGCAGCTTGACTGTCTGAGCCTGAGAAAGATTGACGCAGGCGGGTGTGTAGCGCCTCTTCATCAGATAACTCTCTGCCGATGCATAAAACAACTGACCAGGGGGCACGTTTCACTAAACTTCGTACGACTAAAATGTTCGTAAGTGCAAAATTATGATAGTCTGTAAATTTCCAATTAACCAAGTTTAATTGTAAACAATTATTGGATTTACATTTATTGAACAAGCCTATGTTCAATAAACGTAACTTTATTAATTAAACTTTTCAGACGAACCTAATTTTGTAATCAACAGGGATGCGTTAGCGTAAGATCCATTTTGCTTCCGTAGCGTAAGATCCATTTTGCTTCCGTAGCGTAAGATCCCTTTGGCTTCCGAAGTCCCATAAACACTTTTCCTCCAATAGCTGCCACACATATGCACTATACAAATTTCTCATGCCATGATCATATATGTACATGTATAATTGTATCTTTGTTCTGTAAAGTATTGATAAATAAAACATTGAATGACAAAAAATTTTCGCTTACGAAGTTTAGTGACCCCCCCCCCTGTTTCATAAATCTCATATCAAAGGGATACGAGTATGCAATTATGTATTTCCAAAGAACAGAAATAGAGAATAGTAGGTTAGTGCCGTGAATGGGAAAAATATCTGGTAAAGCTTAGGAAACGGGATGGGCGAGGCTATGCCGAGCACATCTCGTTTCCGTGCCGCGCCAGATATTTTTCCCATTCACGGCACTAACCTACTATTCTATTTATCCCGTCAACATTACAAAAAATGACCCCAGCCAAATCTTCAAATCGTATTGACAGGATATCACAAATGTTTCACGGCACCGTGTTTCACGGCACATACGCACTGTGTTGACGGGCTAACACTTGGACATATTATATACGTCTTAGTGAGTAGACGCCATTGACTATTTTCGCACATACAGGGTGTCCCGAAATATGTTACGTGCTAAATTGACAGTAATGTCAAAACGACAGAAGATATTCAACATAAGTTGCAGCACACTCATGCGACCAACGAGAGCAGGATTTGTATTGATCATTCAGTACATGTACATGTACATGTAGTACCGTAGTTGCGGACGGTACGGGAGTATATTGCCGTGAAACTATCGTTATGCTCCTACGTGTACACTTGCGGAAACGTTACCGCAACTATACACGTACAGTAGCGCTTTTCTGCAGGTCAACTATACGTACTATACCAATACTATACGTACTATACCAATACTATACGTACTATACCAATACTATACGTATACTATACCAATACGTTATGTTTTCTATACGATATGCATATACATGTAATATAAACGTACGGTATGTTTGTACCGTACATACCAACCAATATCGTATAGATATACCATTCAAATCGTACGTTTATACGATTTTTATACATGTGTATAATTCTGGTACGTTTGTATCGTACAAACATACCAGATTATGGTATATTCATGCCATATCCGTACGGATATATCGTATATACGAACGGATATCGTATGTTTGTATAATATTCGTATAGTACGTTTGTACTATACGGTACAAACATACCAATAGTATATAATCATACGATATGCTCATTAAATATACCAATACTATACGATTACGATATGTATACGATATTAGTATATACAAATACGTAAGGAGCAGAAAAGCGCTACTGTAGGAGCATGACGATAGTTTCACTATCTGATTAGTGAATAGTGTAGACCTCGATCACACTGCACTGCTGCGCTGACCACAATTACCATAAGCCCACTTCCTCCAGCCCCGGTGAGAAATAAGCATCACGTTATATGATGAATGTATCCCCTGTACCTAGCTGCACGTTTTCCGCTTTATATGCAATATTTTGCACTATATCGCTACACCACAGTCAACAGTAAAACTTTGCGGAATAATATTGCCATTTCACGCACTAAAGTATAGCAACAATATGCAGGGCGTTGACGTTCATACTTCGCTATATTGTTATTGAGAGAAAATTCTACAATGTGAGACAAATAGAGAATAGTAGGTTAGTGCCGTGAATGGGAAAACATATCTGACAAGGCTTAGAAAACGGGATGGGCGAGGCTCTGCCGAGCACATACCGTTTCCGTGCCGCGCCAGATTATTTTTTTTGCATTTTAAAGCTGTTTGTAGCGTTGACGGGATAAAGTCCCGTCAACGCTACAAACAGCTTTAACATGCAAACAGAAATAACCCCAGCCGCATCCTCAAAATCGGAGAATCGACTAGTATGACAACCACGCATATTCATACGCAGTGATTATGTCGTATTGACAGGATATCAAAAATATTTCACGGCACCGTGTTTCACGGCACATACACAACGTGTTGACGGGATAAAGAACACTTCAAACGCAAATTTGGAAATATTTGCCCGTCATAACGTTTATGTAATGCAGTGTAATGTAATGTACTTTGAGTTATGTACTCCGAACTACCCTGTACCAAACATATATTGTTTTAATTTCCATGCCTTCAATATACAAAGGACAGTGTTTATAGGAAGTAAAAAATATCGATTTGATTTTCAAGAATATTTGTAATATAAATGGTAATAAAATATAGTTTAACTGATGTTTTTTAATAAACAATTTCAACAGTTAAATATTTCCTTAAATGCTTCCTGAATATAAAATCGTATTTGGAATGTAATATAAGCTACATATGTACTGTATCTGTTTAATTTCCGAGCGAGATAGATACGATACATGGTTTGTCATGTGGAAATGAACTACTGTCTGTTCCACGTTTTTGTGCCGACGAACTTTTGGCCATTAACCAAATTAAACACACCCTTCCAAAAAAATTTGTTTGATGAAATTCCATCAAATATTGATTTTATTGCGAAAAAATGATTTTCCAATGGGAATTTAACATGGGGAGTCAATTTCCAAATTTTTTCGTTTTTTGATCCTGAAGGATCAAAAAAAGAAAAGTTTTGGATATTGACTCCGAAACCTGGCGAGATAGCTTGAAAATGATGTAATTAAGAAAACAAAAGTTAGATTTTGAAAATCGGTCGACAAATAAAAAATATCTGTAAAAAAAATAGCCCCCATGTTAAATTCCCATATAGGAAAATCGTTTTTCGCAATAAAATCAATATTTGATGGAATTTCATTAAATATATTTGTTTGGGGCGGGTGACTTTTTGTTATTGATGAAAAAGTACTAAATTTTAAATAGTTTTAAGATTTAATATGTTTAATAGCCAAAAGTTCGTCAGCAGAAAAACGTGGAACAGACAGTATACATCCCCTGGCAGTAAGTACAGTATCGTGGTCAAAATACGTTGGAAAAACATACATTTTATATGCATGTTTTAATATTGCATACATTGTACATGTACATTAACAGTGCTCAAATACATGTACGCATTTATACACATTACTGTTAACCTTTAATGTGAATATACACATATTATCAGGAGCCATTTTTCAGATTTATGTATTTAATCGATAAAATTTAATAACCCATTTTCCCGACTTGGGTGACCCGGCATATCGGTGGTTATACGGGAACAATGTAGACAATAAGATATTTACTATTAGTTTTGTGTATCGATATCAAACTCGAGTAATCCTGGCTTTAAACACAACCATATAGATATTAGAAAGACCTCCACACATAACCGCGACATAGATAATGTGTTATATTAATATCGAACAACGTGACGAATCTAAATTTGTGATATTTAAACGTGTTAACGGGATGGTTTAACGTTATACATAAAACAGGTTAGTTGACGTTTGTAGAACTGTATGTATCATATGGGGTATATGTGTACGTAAAGTGCATGCACACGTTAATCCCATATTCGTGTTTCTTTTCATAAACATTGTATACACAACCACCTACGTTAATCTGGCCCATATTAGAACCGTTTCTGAACATCCATTGGCGATGCAATTCCGTAATCAAGCAGTTTGATTGTCTGAGCCTGAGCTGTAGCACAGCTCAGGCTCAGACAATCAAGCTGCTTGATTTCAAGCACACTATTCAAATATTTGTTTAAATAAAGAAATTGACAATATTGACAAGATTACCGTAGGCGCTAGAGTAGTAGTTAGCGTACATATACATGTAGTGTATTTATTGTTACAGACCATGTTTATATGTATTGTTTATTGTCACAAAAATGTATGAGACACGCCATGTGGTTTTGTACCTAATAACTATTCCGCATTTGCTATGCAAATTTCGTCATCGTTCGACGTCATTTACGTAAAATATCACATTTTCTGTAAATATATTTCATGAAAAATCGCACATGTTCTTACGTACAAAATCGCATGGCGTGTCTCATATTATCCTCCTAACATGTAACATGTAGCCATGTAACCCTAAATCCTTGATTGTTCCAAGCGGTTGACACATATTAAAAATAGGGGGTCCTGATTGAGTGACCATTTAATATTGGAGTGATAGATCTTTAGTAATGTTTGTGGAACCCTTCTCTATTTCATGTATATTGAGCTACACTGTTCCATAACACTGTCGTTGTTGTCGCATGTTTGTGTGCAGCTACATAGAGAATAGTAGGTTAGTGCCGTGAATGGGAAAAAATGTCTGGCAAGGCTTACGAAACGGGATGGGCGAGGCTCTGCCTAGCACATCCCGTTTCGGTGCCGCGCCAGATATTTTTCCCATTCACGGCACTAACCTACTATTCAATTTATTTCCATCAACACCTATAAATGGCCCAGCCACCGCACATATTCATACACAGTGATCAGGTCGTATTGACAGGATATCAAAAATGTTTCACGGCACCGTGTTTCACATACGCACTGTGTTAGGCCGTCCTTAAAACATTGTTTGTTTCCTGTAACCCGACCCAGAATTTTAGAAGTGGGTCGGTCGGTAGGCAATTTCTTTTTTTTTTCTATCACATGACATATTGAATTTAAAAATTATTAAAATTAAAAAGGTACAATATTTTAACACTTGCATTGCAAGTGTTAACATATTGTACCTTTTTAATATTAATAATTTTTAAATTCAATATTGCAAGTCTTGCAATAAAAGTATGTTAATTGCTGTATGTGTTGTTGTATGAACATGTATGCCATTTAGGGCCAGAGATTATATTAACCCTTTTAACCCACTGTAGCATTAAATTGAAAAAAAAATAAAAAATTGTAAAATAAATAAAAATAAAATTGTAAACGAAATTGCAATAAAAACAATCGGGTCGCACCGTTTTTAGCGGGTCGGTCGAGTTACAGGAAACGGAGATATAATTATGGATGGCCTAACGGGATAAATTACACACACACATGTGCATTGACAAAGTTATAAACGCTGCTCTCCCACCGCGCTAACGGGAAAGAAAATTACAACAAACAAAAATCAAATTACATGTAATACGTATTCACGTTCAATGTAACCACACTCACAAGGAAAATTTGTGTACTATTAACTCTGTATCGTGCATATCGTTCATGAAATGTGTGCACTAAAATTGGCCTATGCAGTGTGCACTTCTCATGAACATAAATATCCGCATACAATCATCAATCATCGAGCACCAACTAGTCCCATTGTGTAATACCCATGCTATATATCATGTATTGTTACCTCATGTTGTCATAATGTTATGACCTGAGTGAAATAAAGGATTATTATTATTGTTATGTACTTTGAGGCAAGCATCAATTATATATACAAAGTACGTAACTACAGTGCCTGTACTACAGAGCCCCGCAGGGGACATATATATTTATGCCACCGGGTTTCGAAGAAACGGGTGGCATATAGTGTTTGGACCGTCCGTCTGTCCGTCTGTCTGTCTGTCTGTCTCAAATATGCTGCAGGTGGCATCCGCGTTCGACAGACGCATTTCTTGTTTTAATTAATTCGTTGCCACGAAATAACAATTCGTTCCCTCAATTTAACAATTCGTTCCAACGATATAACATTTCGTTCCCGCGAATTAACAATTCGTTCCCACGAAATGATAATTCGTTCCCTCGAATTAATAACTCGTTCCCACGATATAGCAATTCGTTCCCTCGAATTAACAATTCGTTCCCATGGGAACGATTTTGTTTGTTTGTTTGTTGGGGTTTAACTGCCTATCAACAGCTAAGGTCATTTAAGGCCGGTTCAATGGGTTTAGTACTAAATCCCATATATTACCTGTACAAGTACATGTACATGTTGAAGTACATGTACAAATGGGGGGAAAATTCCAAAATCAGAACTGAATATTTACAATAACAAAACTATATATTCAGCCCTGAAATCAGAATAATCCTGATCTGATGCCAGGTCCTCGCCACACCAGAATCACTTGGCCCCTCCCAAAAGCAGTAGGATCAGTAATAACCTTACTACTTTTATAATGGGCAATAACCCAATTCAACTCACAGGTAACTAAAGAGCCAAAGATAAAAATGTACCTGAGGGCCAAATCAGGCAAATCGTGATTCCTATAAGGAGGAACCCTTACCGTTAATTTACGCCGTCTCATTCGCCCGACCACCACCCACTCCCATGGGAACGAATTGTTATTTCGTGGGAACGAATTGTTCAATTGAGGGAACGAATTGCTAATTCGTGGGAACGAATTGTTAAATTAAGGGAACGAATTGTTATTTCGTGGAAAAACGAATTGTTATTATTTCGTTCGAGAATAACGAATTGTTAAATTGAAGGGAACGAATTGTTATTTCGTGGAACGAGATTGTTATTTCGTGAGAACGAATTGTTATTTCGTGGGAACGAATTGTTATTTCGTGGGAACGAATGAATTAATTCTACGTCCCCTGTGGGGCTCCGTACTGTACTGTACTGTACTTTGGACCGGTACAATGAATTCTCGGTAATTGTACGTATATTGATTCTATAATTGCCTTTATATAATGACTAGCCTCTTAAGTCAATCGTCTCAATGGCAGACAGACGTGTTTTCAATGGAAATAATAAATTAGTCTTGAATGTGACTGTACAAATAGCAAATAGCAAATATATTACACATAGGGCCTATCGAGTCGAAGTTTTTGTTATTTCATATTCTCTTATACGCGTATACCATAAATTCAATATATTTTATGTTTGGGAGTGTCTTAGGTCGAGTGTTCTTGTGTCCAATGTTGCTACCAATCAGCATTTGTTGCACCGGTCAGAGTCTACAATTCTCGTACTTTCGCCAATGACAATTCCAGTAGCCGATTTCACCAACATTGCAAAGTATACTTTTCTAGCAAAGTATACTTTGAGGGAGCAATCGTTTATTTTTACTGAAATGCATTATGTCATATAGAACTAACGACTGCATATATTTGATGATTAAAAGCATGCAAAATTATTATACTGAATGTATTACATTATCACAGCCAAAATGGCTGTGATAATGTAATACATTCAGTATAATAAAAATTCATAAATTTATCCTAAATTGAAAATTTCTCCCTCAAAGTATTCTTTGCAATGTTGGGGAAATAGGCTACATTGTACTGATGGCGTTGAAACTGGATCGATATTTCTTTTCTGGTACCTTAACCGTTTAACCCCTAAATATCCAACACTGGCCTTTCCTTACTATATTATGGTCTGAGTCAATCCATTAATGAGAAAGTTTAAATTGAACAATAGTGACAAATGTTGCAGATCATGATGCGTATGAAGCGGATGGGTACGAGCCGCTCATCTGAATCCACTGTGTTTGCACATAATTGCACATAGCCACATAATTTGTTGAAACACGTTAGTAAAACTAATTTCATTGCATATTTGCATAGCTCCAGATAAGCTGCGTATTTGCTTAAATACCCAATTAAAATTTCCAAAACCCCAATTGAAATCAGAAGTAGCGAGTATCAAAAAGCAATTCAAATTTTATGGTACCTTTTTCATGCTGCAGAAAACAATAAACAGACCACAAATATAGCATATTTTTCTTGTTTTTCTTATTTTCTAAGAAAACACATCTTGGTATTTCATTAGAATTGTCTCCAAGGAGTCAATTCTAATGAAATGCCAAGACTTGTTTTCATTTCGAAGCAAACTATTCAATAATTGCTGTCTGTTGATGTGTAAACAGTAGTGTTATTTTATTTTACCCAATTAACAATTTTAAATACCCAATTGCTTAAGAAATGATGGAGTGACAATACTCAATTATTAATTCCTTATCTGGAGCCCTGTATTTGTATCATGGGGACATGGATTTATTTTTATTAATTCGTTCCCATGAAATAACAATTCGTTCCAACGAATTAACAATTCGTTCCCTCGAATTAACAATTCGTTCCCACGATATAACAATTCGTTCCCTCGAATTAACAATTCGTTCCCAGGAAATAACAATTCGTTCTCTCGAATTAACAATTCGTTCCCTCGAATTAACAATTCGTTCCCACGATATAACAATTCGTTCTCTCGAATTAACAATTCGTTCCCTCGAATTAACAATTCGTTCCCTCGAATTAACAATTCGTTCCCTCGAATTAACAATTCGTTCCCACGATATAACAATTCGTTCCCTTAAATTAACAATTCGTTCCCACCATATAACAATTCGTTCCCTCAAATTAACAATTCGTTCCCACGATATAACAATTCGTTCCCTCGAATTAATAATGCGTTCCCACTATATAAAAATTCGTTCCCACGATATAACAATTCGTTCCACTACATGTAGGGTCTAGTGTCCTACATCGAATCATATTTCTTGAGGTTGTATAGTATTACCATTCACAACTAAACGTCATTATTGTTTATCACAGTCTATCATATCATATACATATAGGATGTAACAAGTTACATGTAGTACTCCAGATAAGGAATTAGTAAATTGAGTATTTTCACTCCATCATATCTGATGCAATTGGGTATTTCAATATTTTAATTTTAATTTACACATTAACAGACAGCAATTATTGAATAGTTTGCTTCGAAATGAAAACATGTCTTGGCATTTCATTAGAATTGTCTCCTTGGAGACAATTCTAACGAAATACCAAGATGTGTTTTCATGGAAAATAAGAAAAATATGCTATATTTGTGGTCTGGTTATTGTTTTCTGTAGCATGATAAACGTACCACAAATTTGTTATCGCTTTTTGATACTCGCTACTTCTGATTTCAATTGGGTTTTTGGCAATTTTAATTGGGTATTTACGCAAATACGCAGCTTATCTGGAGTTCTGTTGTAACATGTATATAATAAAACAGAAAATACTCAAATAAAAGGTTACGTCTATTGATATTGGTCATTTTCCCACCATAAAGCGAACACTCATATATTTAATACCTGACACACTATCTGAGACACAGTGCCTTTAACGCGTGTTTTGTTCATATATGTACAGCCAAATATCTGTGATTTATGCCCTTGTCGAAGCACAAATGTGGAATATATGTCAAATTATGCATGTGGGTTTGAAAGACGACGAAACCCAATGACAAATATGAGATCATAATATATTGGTCAATAGTTTTTTTTATTTCTCGTGTTACCTACCAAAACAAATATGGTGTTAAAAGTTGGTAAATATTTTATAAGCAAATGCGGGATAACCCGCATTTGCTATAAAATATTCGACAACTTCTGATATTATTAAATACGGCGGACAATTCCGTAGATTTCTGAACCAATTTTCGGTAAAACGCAAATACGATAAGGAATATTTTCATCTGGATAAGTCAATAAGATATTAAATAACCTGATTATTTCCTTTATGCTTGCTCGGTCGGATTGGTGTATTGATATCAGTTTTGATTGATTAGCAAGTCCAAATGTTAAATCGTAAACAAGAGGTATTGAATTCTCAGCGTCACACGCTAATTCCCATGCAAACGTGCAATAAAAACGGAATACATACACTATCGCCTGCGCTAATCTTGCTAATATTTGTCCATTTCTGTATTTCAAAATACTTGAATATTGTGTTTTAAATCAAGCAGCTTGATTGCTTGAGCCTCAGCTGTGCTACATGTACAACATATGCTCAGATAATCAAATTGATTGATGCGAGTTGGCATTGCCGATATATGTACCGTAGCAAATATATAGAGAATAGTAGGTTAGTGCCGTGAATGGGAAAAATATCTGGCAAGGCTCAAGAATTTATTTATTTCTCATCAGAAGTATATGTTGTGACCACTCATTTGAACCGTCTCGCCGAGACGGTTTAAATGAGTGGTCACAACATATACTTTGGTTCAGAAATAAGGAAAATAGATAGAGAATAGTAGGTTAGTGCCGTGAATGGGAACAAATATCTGGCAAGGCTCAGGAAACGGGATGGGCGAGGCTCTGCCGAGCACATCCCGTTTCCGTGCCGCGCCAGATATTTTTGTCCATTCACGGCACTAACCTACTATTCTATTTATCCCGTCAACACCTACAAATGGCTGTAAAATGCAAAAATTGTATTGACTGGATATCAAAAATGTTTCACGGCACCGTGTTTCACGGCACATACGCACTGTGTTGACGGGATAAAATGCACACCAAAGCACATTCCTCTGATATTCCGCTTTACTATTTATTCCCAAAGCAAGATACATACATTTCAATCACGGAGGTAAGTAAATTCAATCACGGAGATAACTAATTCAGTCTATACATATATTTCTACGGAGACCCGCAGAGGTCATATAATTATTTTTTATTAATTCGTTCCCATGAAATAACAATTCTTTACAACGAAATAAACAATTCGTTCCCTCAATTTAACAATTCGTTCCCTCGAATTAACAATTCGTTCCCTCAATTTAAGAATTCGTTCCCACGATATAACAATTCGTTCCCTCGAATTAACATTGTTATATCATGGGAACGGATTGTTAATTCGAGGGAACGAATTGTTATATTGACGGAACGAATTGTTAATTCTAGGGAACTAATTGTTATATCGTGGGAACGAATTGTTAAATTGAAGGAACGAATTGTTAATTCGTGGGAACGAATTGTTTTAATTGAGGGAACGAATTGTTATTTCGTGGGAACGAATTAATAAAAAAAAGAATTCTACGTCCCCTGCGGGGCTCCGTCGATTTCTGACTGCTGATACATGTCATTTTTTCTTAAAATATTGTTTTTGTGTTTTATTAAAGATATGTGTATAACTAATATGGGTTTCGCGTTCAGTGTAGATCCAGATCAGCCTGTGCATCCGCACAGTCTGATCAGGATCTGCACTGTTCGCCATTCCATCAATGAAACACCCATATTGCTTCTAACAAGCAATATAGATCATTATCAGCATACATGAGTGTCTATTTGATCAGGAGCTAGACTGGTCACACATTCAATAAGTCCCATTTCTCCAGTCACAGCCACACATAGTCAACTACGTTGTATACAATCATGTTACATGAAACAAATATCTTGTCTTTGGAGAATGGGGTCCGGGTCCGGGGTTCAAGTGCTTTATTGCGAGGTATAAAATGATTAATACCGTGTTGAATAGTATAATGTGTTACTTTAAAGAACACTTACCCAAGTTAAAGCTATATTCATGTCAAACTAGCAAGCATGTTTAAAATCGAGTGGATTAGCATTTCAGCTCGCTTATCATACGTATAAATCTTTTGTTACTTCAAAATCTATATAGCTAGGATGTTATGAAGGGCGATTATAAGTCTGCCGAACAAAGCAAATAAACACTGGAAGAAAACATGATATCAAATCAATATTCTGCA
Source organism: Conchocele bisecta (assembly GCA_029237695.1). Lineage (NCBI taxonomy): Eukaryota > Metazoa > Mollusca > Bivalvia > Lucinida > Thyasiridae > Conchocele > Conchocele bisecta. Next base: position 25,195,150 of record CM055276.1, read on the forward strand.
CAGCTAGCTTGACTTGGTAACTGGTAGCCGTGGATTATGAAATTAAATAGTTAAAGTGTTAGTTTCCATCAAGGCACAGGAGGAATACTTGTACATTCCAGGTAGGTGGTATACAACGGCCTGCTTTAATCCTGCCCGGAGTATCGACGTTTCTGGACATCTATTGGCAACGCCAACTCGCAATCGAGCAATTTGATTGTCTGAGCATGAGCTGTGCTACAGCTCAGGCTCAGACAATCAAATTGCTCGATTGCGAGTCAATCAATCTGATTGATTTCAAGCACGATATTCGGTGATTTTGTAATATAGAAATTGATATGTATTGGCAAGATTAACGCGAGCGGTAGTGTAGCTCTGCAAAAGTGTGCAAATGTCGAACTGGCTACTATCGCAGTCTAGATACAAGAGATAACAGAGGGCGCTGACTGCCGTTCATTCAAGGCACTTGTAGGAATAAACAGAGAATACCAGGGCCCGGTTGCTCAAAGCTTCTGTTAGCTTAACAGACTGTTAAATCCTTAGCATTGCTAAGGATTTAACAGTCTGTTAAGCTAACAGAGGTTTTGAGCAACCGCGCCCAGGCTAGCATCTTTGATATTAAGTTTATCAGGCAAGGCTAGGAAACGCGTAGGAATTCCGAGGCTTCGAATTCCATTTCATATTAAGTTTGTCAGGCAAGGCTAGGAAACGCGTAGGAATTCCGAGGCTTCGAATTCCATGGTTGGTGTATGCTAGTTTGTATTTAATCCATGTACACTATACATGTACGTGTCGATTTTGGTAGCCTAAATGTGTATTTTGATTGATATATAGACGGATTTGATGATTGGAGTATTATGGAAATCCGCCAATGAGTTTAATAAATATCATAGTAAACTATACAAATGTGTGTGCGTGCGTGCGTGCGTGCGTGCGTGCGTGCGTGTGTGTGTGTGTGTGTGTGTGTGTGCTTGTTAACGTAGTTTAACTATACCATAAGAACAACTAAACATTTGCGATCGATGGATACAACACATATAACCATACAATGACAAACTGCAAACGTCAAGTAATTTTTATCGGATTAAATCTGGACAGAGATTATCGCTGGGTCGGTATTACTACGGATTTACAAGTTGTCGCGTGTATACACACATATAGATCAGTTTACTAGTATTACAAGGCAACTCATAAGACAATCTGCGATTTGAGAAATGGTGCTTATTTGGTAAATCTAACTCGTCATGTGTGGCTGTGACAGGAGGAACTGGTCATTTTCGGTAATTTTCGGTAATTTTCGGTCAGTCTTGCGCCTCATCTGCGACTGGAGGAATACAGTGTGATCAATAAATCCCGATATCCCGATGCGATGAGGAGCCAGACTTGCCATAAGCGTTATAATCCTGATTTTTAGTCAGAGATCAGAAATTAAAATACCACCAGTCCAAATTATTCAATCATTTATAGACCAGAGGCCCGTTTCACTAAACTTCGTACGACTAAGGTGTTCGTAAGTGCAAATTTAGGATCGTCTGGAAATTTAAATTGATGGATTTCCATTTATTGAGAGCATAGCTCGCACGCAGCCTATGCTCAATAAATGTAAATCCAATAATCATTTACATGAAAACAGTATTAAAGGTAGATGCCCACTCAGTAGGCACAAAATGTTCTTTATATCAGAGACATCATCTGAGACATTTTCTGGCAAAATAAACATTCATTCACCATTACCCCACGTATTGATTCGCATTATTATACATTTTATATCAGACGTAACTTTCCACACTGATATCAGGGGCGATAATCGTGTTTCCTTAGACATTACTATTTATAATCTGTATTTATTTTCTGATGTGCATTTATCAAACTTTATAATCTGTCGATTTTTTTTTTCAGGTGACGCATTTAATTAGCATAAATAATTAAAACAAATACCATGCCTCATTTGCATATGAAAACAGCATGGTACCAACGCGCGTCACTATCAGTAAAATACATATTACTAAATGATTATATCGTAATCTTTATAACTGGTGGAATAGTGACTCAATTATACACCTATTTAATTCATAGAAAGAACATTGTGTGCCTACTGAGTGGGCATGTACATTTAATGTGAAATTTACAGACTATCATAATTTTGCACGTACGAACATTTTAGTGAAACGGGCCCCATTTCTGTAGTCACAGTCACAAATCAGGAGATACATGTACACTTATCACAAATGTCGTTGACCTGCTTGCAAATTAGTATATACATGTAGAGGATATTCATATGTTTGCAACGAATATGACATAATATGTCATATTCGTTGCAAAAATATGAATATCCTCTATTATATATCTTATATTATATGTCCATATGTCACGAGTGCCGTTCTATTTATTATATACCGCTCCATGGAAATTCGCAGTTTTTTAGACTGTATACGGTAATGAATGTGTATTTGCAGCCTATTTGCGCTGTTTTCGTTCTAAATACAGAATATGAATATAGATAGCGGAGTAGTCGTATTTTCACCGGAAGTTGTGTATTTCATCGATGAGAACATATGACTTTTATTTATATCGTATAACTATGTATTTCATGGGTAGGTATATAATAAAGGGTTTAGCCACGCTAAATCATCAGATTTTCATACGCGGTGTAGTCAAAAGTAGTACGTTAAAATACATAAGCCAGATTCGTTATGACACTCTTTGATTACAGAAACCAGTCAATTGATGCACTAATCTACATCGCAGGCATGTTAATGTACCATTTACATCAGTTTCAAGAAAATGCTTTGTGAGTCGGATCATGTTTGTTATGTGAGGCGGTTTCAATCCCAGCCGCTGACTTTTTTTGCGCCACCACCAGGGTGGTCACAGGAGATTGAATTTATCTTCTTAACAATAATTAAACCTATATTTTAATTAGTGAATATCCAGAACAGAATGGGTGCAGGTTATGGGAAAATAGGTCCCACAACATCCATACGAAAAAATGAAAGTAGCAGAGAATAGCGAAATGTGTGGTCATTGGTTAGTTTATATAGGAAAAATCACTTGCTGGGGGACCGAGAGCAGATGTTTGCCCGGACTGTAAGTCTATCAGAGTTGTAGCCCTTTGGTTGTTTGGTGGTGGTGTTTTACATGGTGTGCAGGGGGAAATGTTAAATATGTTGAGTTGTCTGCAATCACTAACACACTCTTGTATTCTGATACAGAGAATAGTAGGTTAGTGCCGTGAATGGGAAAAATATCTGGCAAGGCCCAGGAAACGGGATGGGCGAGGCTCTGACGAGCACATCCCGTTTCCGTGCCGCGCCAGATATGTTTCCCATTCACGGCACTAACCTACTATTCTATTTATCCACTAACCTACTATTCTATTTATCCTGTCAACATTACAAATAGCTTTAAAATTAAAAACATAACCCCAGCCGCATCTCCAAATTGTATTGAGAGGATATCAAAAATGTTTCACGGCACCGTGTTTCACGGCACCGTGTTTCACGGCACATACGCACTGCGTTGACGGGATAAAGGTATCTATATAAAAGTATCTATACAGTTTGTTAGCAGAATGACTGATGTTACACTGACTGAATACTGAACAGTGCATACAGAATACAACGATATTTATGCCGATCTGGATCTACATTGGTCGCAATACCAAACGCCCAAATTACGAACTAAACATTTTTATTATATTGTCGAAATATTTTAAATGTTTAAATAAGCTTGCTTTCAATCCAATCCCATTTGTATAGTACTGTATATAGTAACATTGACATTGACAATGAACTTGTAAACAATATGCAAATAAAATATGTTTAAACTAAATATTTGTCCTGTTTTTCCGTGACTATGGCAAACTTGACTGCATACGAATTTTCGTATTACTGTCAATATTAGTATGTACATTTATTTATCCCGTCAATACAGTGCGTATGTGCCGTGAAACACGGTGCCGTGAAACATTTTTGATATCCAGTCAATACAATTTTTGCATTTTACAGCCATTTGAAGATGTTGACGGGATAAATAGAATAGTAGGTCAGTGCCGTGAATGGGAAAAATATCTGGCGCGGCACGGAAACGGGATGTGCTAGGCAGAGCCTCGCCCATCCCGTTTCCTGAGCCTTGCCAGATATTTTTCCCCATTCACGGTACGGGGCGCCATGCAGGACAGGTTAATTATGTGTACAAAACCAATTTTGTCCAGACAAAATTGAATTTTGTAACATTAAAAATCACAAAATTCAATTCTGTGTCACAAAATTCAATTCTGTGTCACAAAATTCAATTCTGTCAATTCTGTGTCACGAAATTCAATTCTGTGTCACAAAATTCAATTCTGTGTCACAAAATTCAATTCACAAAATTCAATTCTGTGTCACAAAATTCAATTCTGCATACGTTTCGTATACAAAATTAATTTTTGTTATAAAGGATTCAATTTTGTAAGACAGAATTGAGTTTTGTGAAGAAAATTCAGTTTTGTGGGACAGAATTCATTTTTGTCCACACAAATTAGTTTGCGTAGGATAGTCTATGTCATCTCTACGTTGATTGGTTGAGATCGGTCTTAGTCCATTTTACTAGATGGTGGAGTACACTTGCAGGTTTAAATATTTCAATGCGAAAATATAACCCAATATATCAATATTATACTTCTTTATGGACAGTTATTTTGGTTATATTATGATTACAAATGAGTGGTCACACCATATAAGCATATATACTTTGAAGGAGAAATAAGAAAAATATTCAGAATTTTCCCTCAATTATGTAAACAGGGTCAAACATAAAGTAGCCGGGACATAGCTAGACCTGAGAGCATGCCCATATATAGAGAATACCAGGCTAGTGTATTTTGATATCAAGTTTATCAGGCAAGGCTAGGAAACGCGTAGGAATTCCGAGGCTTGCCGAGGAATTCCTACCGTTTCCGAGCCGAGCCTGATAAACTTGATATTAAAATACACTAGTCTGGTATTCTATTTATCAGGTAACGTTTTATGCCCGAAAATGACATTAGATGACGTCGTATTCTAACAGTAGATTTAACCTTGTGAAACAAATGGTATTGGATCTGTGTCTACTAGTTTCGAAGTTACGTGTTCGCAACTATGTGTCTACATGCATTATTTACAGTATACACCATCTTAGTATCCATGGTATCTACACAAATACAACAAAATGGTTTCCTCAAATGGCCCAATACACACATTATGTTTATAAACACAGACAGCAGTCAGAACACAGGTCACAGCGCGTGTATTATTGATTTAACTGGGGCAGATGTACCTTGCGATACACAATAAATGAGGTCTGTACTCGCGGGAGATCTACATGTACATGAATTATGTGTACAATTATAACGCAAATGAGTTTAAATACGAATGGGTTTGTCAACGTTTGACTGTTTGGAGATAGTTGAAGCAAAATGGCAGAATGAGAAATGAATCATCGGCTGAATGAGAAATGAATCATCGACATTGAATGTGTAGATCGGCGACCGTGACCCATTTCTCCAGTGCAGTTTCTGACCAATGGTAGTCCTTCTTACATGCGTGTGCAGAATTGAATTTTGTGACACAGAATTGAATTTTGTTACACAAAATTGACAGAATTGAATTTTGTGACACAGAATTGAGTTTTGTGGCACAAAAGTGAATTTTGTGACACAGAATTGAATTTTGTGGCACAAAAGTGAATTTTGTGGCACAAAATTGAGCCATGTCCCATTTGGCGCCCCGTACACGGCACTAACCTACTATTCTCTATGTATTTGCAACATGTACATGATGTATGGTGTCTTTCTCATTAATTTGCTGACAGTGGACATGTACATGTTCATTTGTGGCTGTAACTGAAGAAATGGGGCTTATGGGTTTCGCAACCAGAGTAGATACATATCAGCCTGTGCATCCGCAGGCTGTTCATGTGACTGGAGAAATTGGGCGTATGAGTTTTGCGACCAGTGTAGATCCAGATCAGCCTGTGCATCCGCACAGTCTGATCAGGATATGTACTGTTCGCCATTCCGTCAATGAAACACCCGTCATGGTTCTTGCAATAAATATAGATCATTATTAGACTACAGGACTGTCATATTTGATCTGGAGCTATACTGGGCACAAGTCCCATAAGCCCCATTTCTCCAATCACACTCACATTTAATCATTTCACCCCTACATATCTGGGGGCCGTTTCACTAAACTTCGTACGACTTAAATGTTCATAAGTACAAAATTATGATAGTCTGTAAATTTCACATTAACAATGTGTTCTTGCAAACAATTACTGGATTTACATTTATTGAGCATAGCCTATGCTCAATAAATGTAAATCCATCAATTGAAATTTACAGACTATTCTAAATCTGTACTTACGAACATTTTAGTCGTACGAAGTTTAGTGAAACGGGCCCCTGACATTTACCGTTAGAAAACCGCATTTAGTGGGTCGACTATACCATTGACCACAACAGATGCATCTTTAAACATTGGAATTACTGGCAAATACTGTTGATTCAGATGAGGCGGCTCGTTACGAGCCGGCTCACCTAGATCTACAGTACTTGTACATGCTGTCTTTATTATGGTATGTAGGGTTCATGTGTAATTCATATAATAGATAAGAATATGGAAAAATACAAGCAATGAAAAAATGTTAAACATGTTAAAATTTCCTAACTACATGTACATGTATATCGGTCTATTTTCAGACGCCAAGACCACCTGAAGCCGGAAACATACAGTGTGGCCTAGTTCTCTTACCCGAATTCACGTGGACACCATGGCAACAGTTGTCATGGATACGTTTTGTATAAATCGCGAATGACCGTTGGACATTCCAACTGGAACTTATGACTGCATATATTCGACAGAGCCAGAACATATGCATATTCTAGTGCATGTATCTGGATTTACTGTATGATAATCTTTTTCTACATCAACACGATGCTCAACAGAGGTTTAAATGGCAAACTACAACACTTGATCATACAGTAGAGTTACTCTGCAATGGTGTCCTTCTTGGGTGTGTCTTAGGTAGCGTTAGTTTATATTTAAGTGTGTGAATTGGCTCAAGAGCCGTGTATAGTAGAGTTTTGTGTATCTACCCCGGGTGGTTGTATACATCTCTGGTCCTCTAACATCTCGGCAGAATGGCGGACTTGTTGAAAACGAAGCGGAACCTGGAGTTCAGGATGTCCAAGAAAGTGGCAGAGTTGACGCAGGTGGTGCACATGCTGTTCACCCGCAACCATGAGAAAGAGGTAGAGGTGGATGCACTGAAAGACTCATATGAACATGAAGTGTCACTCGTTTATAACGATGCCAAAGAGAAGATCAATGTGTTGGATTGTAAAGTGCAAGAGCTTGAACGAAAACTAGAACGTGAAAAGGGGAAACAAACTGTAGAGATCGAGAAACATGTTGCACGTGAAAATTCAGATATCGAAGACGAATGGAGAAAGCGGCTTGCTGTCTCAGAGAAGGCGCTGAATGAGGAGAAGCTAGAGACGCAACATATGCGAGATTTGGTGATAAATGCCCAGAAAGATATAGAGAGTTTACGGCAAAAGGTTGAAGACACTTTATTAACTAAGAACTTCGAGATTAAGAGACGGGATGTGGAATTAGAAAAATACAAGAAACAGGTTCATGAGTTGGAGCGAACAATGCAGGAAACAGAAACTCGAAATAATGCAACGGTTAAAACGTTAGAAAAACAAAACGAGGATTTACAATCTGAATTAATAGAAATGCAAGGATTGTTGGAAGAAACACATAGGGTAAAGGAGCATTTATTATTGCGGGTAAAACAATTAGAAGCGGAGCTTAAGGCATTGAAGAAAGACTTCCAAAAGAAGGTTTCTGAAGTTATTCAACACAGTAATGTCGCTAACGTGCCACATAATGCTCCTGTTCAACACAATTTTACGGTAAGTGCATTTAGATGTGTTTATCTTAATATGCCATCAACACTGTATACCTAATGTCAACGGCGTGTAATACATGTGAAATGCATTTTCTAATCATATCGAATGCGCCATATCCTGTTTGTATTGCCATTTATTTTCGGCATCATAATCACTTTACGTGGTGATATATTTTGTTCTGCTTTGCAAAATAGCACATGTCAACGCTGAACGTCGCCATAGTGAATTGTCTAAACCTCTAAAAATGAAACAATCATTGTCTTTCAAACCAGTTACACACATACTTCGGCACCCTGTTAAACAATTACCTGATAAAGTTGACAACACTCTATGAAAGAAGTGTTTGGTTAGAAAGTGGCTGGAAAGTTCAAGAAAAAGCCGAAGATTTTGTATAATTTCATTTGCGCTGTCTGCACGCTTTATTTCACACAATTCGGTAGACAGCATGAATGTTGTGATAAAAATTAAACTCGAGTCAAAGCGAAATTAGATGATGTTGCTTTCAATATATAACAAACCCACATACGCCCTGCAGCCGATTTCACCAAAATTGCTAATCATACTTACATGTATCTATAGTCTGTTTCACGAAAGCTGCCCAAATTTTACGGCCATATAAACAATTCAAAAACAATATTTTTTTGGATAATATTAAATTAAAGGAATATTTAAGAATGAGCCTTCTTTTTATTTCGTGAAATTCGGTCAAATATTGGTTTTATTACGAAAAATTGATTTCTCTATGGGAATTTTACATGGGGGAAAAAGAGTAGTGTGGGATTAGTCAAAAAACGAAAAAATTTGGAATTAGACTCCGAAACCTAGCTAGATAGCTTGGAAATGATCTAACTAAGAAAACAAAAGGTAAATTTTAAAAATCGGTCCAGTATTTCTGAAATTCAAAAACATTTCCCCATGTTAAATCCCCATAGACATCTTCACTCCGTGAAGATGTCTATGGAGATTTAACATGGGGAAATTGATTTTTCGCAATAAAATCAATATTTGACCAAATTTCACGAAATAAAAAGAAGGCTCATTCTTAATTTTTCCTTTAATTTAATATTATCAAAATAAATCTTGTTTTTTAATTGTTTATATAGCCGTAAAATATGGGCAGCTTTCGTGAAACAGACTATAGCTAAGTATACTTTGAAGGAGCAATCATGTATTTTTCCCGAAATGCATTATTTCACATAGAACTAAAGACTGCATATATTTGATGATTAAAAGTATGCAGAATTATTATATTGAATTTATTGCATTATCACAGCCAAAATGGATGTGATAATGTAATAAATTCAGTATAATAAAAACTAATAGATGTATCCTTAAATTGAAGATTTCTCCCTCAGTGTGTACTTAGCAAGATAAGTATGCTTTGCAACTTTGGTGAAATCTGCTACAGGTCGATTCCCATGCGTGGTACACCAAACTTTTCTTATCGTTCCAACATTTTCAGGAATACCACGACGAGCTTGAGAGATTACGGGCAGAGGTCCGGCGATACCGACTCGAGCTCTTCAACAGAGATAACAACTTCAACCGAGTGTTCACGGACCAAAATCCGATAATTGTCGACCCGAAGGCCGGTCGCATTGGAGTGCAGTCCAGTCACGTGATACACCAATCACTGCCTACGTCACATACACAGATCTCGTCGCTCGCGATACAGGGGCGGGAAAGGACGTTTTCGTACGACATGCTTCACGGATATAATGAAGAGTCGGTATGTATCATACACAAACGTGCAGGGGTGTCGGAACAGGTACATGTACGGCAGGTCCAGTCAAATAATTTTGACATATTTGGAAATCATATATATAAAAAACGGAACGTAAATATTTTTTCTGCAATTTTTCTCATTTCTCATCAGAAGTGTACGTTGTTACCATTCAGTTGAACCGTCTCGGCGAGTGGTAACACCATACACGTTCGGTGGGTAGCGGGTGCACCCACTAGATTCACCGGACCAATCTTATGATGCTTCCGGCGCCCCTGGTGTGGCTGTGTCCTGGATACATTGAGCTTATGGGAGTTGTGACCAATGTAGCTCCTGCTTCAATAGCACACAATAGCACACTATGTAACCTGGTAACAAACTATGTTGCCTGTGATAAGCATGGCGGGCGTTTAATTGATGGAATAGCGAACAGTGTAGATCGTGATCGGACTGTGCGGATGCACTGGAACTACACTGGTTGCAAAATCAATAAGCCTCATTTCTCCAGTCACAGCCATAAGAGACAAAATGTTCAACGTACATGTACACAAGACATAACAGGTATCTTACACAGTGATACCTCTCTAAACCGGATAGAGAACGTGTACCCTGTAAAGCATGGATTGCGTCCATGAAAATGACAACACACACCATATAAAACAACGTTTCTTATGCTGTGTACGACATTTTACAATCGATGTTATTCCGACAACGTAAAGTTAAAATGTGATGTATCCTTATAATATAATGCTGTGTGCTGACCAATAATAATAGAGTGCACTGCTTTTTTAACAGCGCTCTACATGTATGAAATAACCGATTATTCAGCAACCTATATCTGAGTCGTACTACACGCTATGTTCTTGAGTCACGGTCACAAATTACACCGAAACAGTACAAAACGTAAAGAAAACCTGAATTTTAAGTCGACGCATTCTGAATAAACCATACACAGCACAATTTCAATATAAAGGAAAATAGAACGGAGTAGATTAGTATTGCCTCGGAATTACCTCCCTTATCGTTCGTTGTTCACGATCGAGATGGATTTGCAAAACTAGCCATAATTTCTATACACAACGTCGGAAGTTGACACAAAATTCAGAGCACATGCGGTATTTAATTCCGCATGTGCTCTGAATTTTTTTATCAACTTCCAATTCAATTTATGAAAAATATCATGATTTTTCTAAATCAATATCTGTTAAACACGGCGATCGGGTAAGGAAGGTAATTTCAATTAGTAGTATTTCCCTTTCAGCGGCGGCCAAATTCCCGCGTATCGACGGCGTCTGGAAGTCGACTTCCGACGTTATCCCGAGAACAGAAGGACAGACTGACCAAGTTGATGAAACCCAGACCTCTACCTAAGGAAATGCTCTTCTCCAAATGAAGCCACTGTCACATGAATACATTTGCCGCATACATATGAGACACGCCTTGGGATTTTGTACCTTCGGACATTTGCGTAATTTCATGAAATACATTTACAAAATTTAACGAATTTTCCATAAATGAAGTCAAAAGTTGATACAAATTTCAGAGTACATGCGGAATAATATTCCGCATGTACTCTGAAATTTGTGTCAACTTTTGAAGTCACATACGGAAAATATCCCATTTTATGTAAATATATTTCACGAAATATCGCAGATGTTCGTAGGTGTCTATTCTATGTGGCTCTAAATGGCAAACATATATGCTACTCTAGCGTCCTCATCTATTCTGCCTGGTCAGGGAAGGGATCTGCGACCTTCGGAATTCCTACGCATTCCTAGCCTTGCATAATAATTTGATATCAAAGTACACTAGCCTGGTGTGCTCTCCCTACTGGGGAAATTTGTAATTTGTTTGTTTGTTTGTTTGTTTGTTTGTTTGTTTGTTGGGGTTTAACGGCATATCAACAGCTAATGTCATTTAAGGCCAGGTCAATGGGTTTAATACTAAATCCCATATATTACCTGTACAAATAGGGGGGAATTCCCAAAATCAGAACTGAATATTTACAATAAAATAACTATATATTAAGTCCTGAAATCAGAATAATCCTGATCTGATTCCAGGTCCTCGCCTCACCAGAATCACTTGCCCCCCCCCCCCCCCCCCTCCCAAAAGCAGTAATAATCTTTTATAATGGGCAATAACCCAATTCAACTCCCATGTAACAAAAGAGCTAAAGATAAAAACGTACCTGAGGGCCAAACCTATAAGGAGGAACCCCTACCGTTAATTTACGCCGTCGCGTTCGCCCGACCAACCACCCACGGAAATAAAGTAATAATACATCATAATAATTGTATATGGGATACCCAGCAGAGTGAGGGTGAGGGTTTCTCGTGTCAGGCTTAGAGAGGTTATGTTACATATACCGATGGTATTACAGTCACATACAGCTCAGGGTTGGTGCCTGGTTTTGGATACAAGTCAGTGAAATTTAAGTCAGTAACCCAGCTTATTAACAAACTATTTACATACGTATGTATGCAGTAAGTGTTGCTGCAAATACTACCAGCAAAGAAATATACACGGTATGCAGTACAGTTGAACCTCTCTAACACTGACACCCTGGGATGTCCCCAGGGTGTCCGGTTTAGATAGGTTCCACTGTTAATCATGCATTTCAGCAAGTCTAGATGGTTTTCTGTGGTGTGTGATCATGAACAGATAAAATTAAACATGCAGCTATTTTATGGTTTGTCCGGTTTAGAGAGGTTCTACTGTATCTAGTAAACAATATCAACACGTTATGTTTCGTATGTAAGTTTTTTGAATTACACACCTATAAAGACGAAAGTATGCATGTACCGCTTCATATTTGGTTACTTTTATTTGTGGCTGTGGCTGGCTTATGAGTTTTGCGACAAGTGCAGATCCAGATCAGCCTGTTCATATGTACAGTCTGATAAGTATCTACACAGCTCGCCAGTGCACCAATGAAGCTCGTCATGCTTCTAACGAGCTATATCGTGAGCAGGCTACATATATGAGCGGGCTATTTGATCAGGAGCTAAACTGATCATAAATCCCATAAGCCCCATTTCTCCAGTCACCGCCACATCTGCAGATTACAGTATTAGTTGTATTATTATTGTTGACTGCACCTGTATCTCTATAACAACTTGTTTATCATGTAATATATAAAAGATCTTACATGAGTGATGATTTAATATGATATTCAGTGGAACCTCTCTAAACCGGACACCCTGGGAGGTTCCCAGGGTGTCAGCTTTAGAGATGTTCCACTATAAAACAGGGCCCGGTTGCTCAAAGCTTCTGTTAGCTTAACAGACTGTTAAATCCTTAGCATTGCTAAGGATTTAACAGTCTGTTAAGTTAACATAGGTTTAGAGCAACCGGACCCAGGCAAATGTGCACTCCAAGAAAGGAGTGTGTGATTTAACAGCAGGAACACACATTAACTTAATGGATAAATCTAAACTAACCCCACCATAATTAAGAATACAAATATTCATGGGTGTCCGGTTTAGATAGGTTCTACAGTTTATTAAACGAGTTTATTGGTTTCATAATGAAATCAGTCAACGAGTTTAATAAAGCTCATAAAAAATCAACACAAATGTTAGATTATATTTATTGTATAAGCACATCACCATACATTGAACATGTACTGGTCACCAAACGTGTTTTCTTCAACAAGCTAATTTGCATATTTATTACACTAGTGTAATATATATGAGCCGCGCCGTGCGAAAACCGGGCTTAATGACAACATTTTCAGTTTTTACTTTTTCGCGTATTCTGAATTGTACATCTTTTAAAATCCATATGCCGCCAAAATTATCAATGTATCCCAATTATGTTTCATTTTCGAAGTATTTTTATGACGCGTGTTAAAAACTTATATGACGTTTTAGATCGAAATTACGACGTTTTTATCAACGGCTTATACAAGGGGTGTCCTATAGATGTGTCATCTTTTATCGCATGTCAACCAAATGTGTATATCTCGTAGCCTGGCCAAGTGTCTCCCATTAGGCCAAGACAACGTATGAAAATAATGTGTATGGCTCGTGTTGCAGTTGCTAATGTAACGTTATGTTTTGGATAGAGGCCCAAGTAACGTAATTTCGTATGAATAATTTTCAAATAAGGCAGAGTGAGAAGTGTTGGCGTTTCCCTGTTATTTGCTGCTGTCTGAAATAATTTTTGGGGAATAATAGCGACATTATTTAACATTTCGTATGCGACGACATATTTTAAAAATCTGACATCATGACCGGAAATGACGTAGATTAACGACTGCCAGCTGTCTAAGAGAATATACCGGAAAATCCAAGAGATTATATTAAGGTTTGTATTTTAACACAAATCACGAGATATTACTGAAGAGAGAAAGTCCATCATCGGGATGACAATATACGAACGATACAGTCGGATAGACAATGGACATGAAGGCCCGAAATGCTAGGCCAGACATGGACGTCCAAAAGTGACGTCGTCAGACGTTGTAACGCAAAGTAAAAGTCCTGGTCGACTGACCACTTTTCGTGAAATACCAGATCGGTTGAACTCATTGTGTGATTAAAAAGATTTAAATATGAGGAGACGTATGGCTAGATGGATCCCGATGATGGTGAACATGTAGCAGAAGGCCAGGCGAGTTACCAATTTCTCTCTCGAGTTTTAGGATAGTTGAAGTGACATCTGTACATTTTTCCAATTGAGTGGTTACAGTGGATGAATCTATTATCAAATATCGTCGATTGAGGCGTTATTCAATCCATATTCGCCCAATCTTGCCCTATGTGATTTCATTTTTAATACCGTACACGAACAGCCGCGTAAAGGGAATCCACTTCGACAACGTCAGCAGTCAATAATGTTACTGCTGGTATTTCAGGTTGTATGTTTGAACAAAGGTGAATTGCATTGCCTGACTTAGCTGTCGGAAGTGCATGTAGTATAAACAAGAACAATTATAACATGAATGATCATGTTATAAAAGAACGCTTTGAGTGTATGTTATTATTATTGAGGCCAACTACATGTTTGCAAGTAGCATGTAAAGTACTAGATATCAGGGTATGGGATCAGTGGTTTCCGAACCTGTTTTTCCGACGTGACGTATTCTGTGACGTCATTTTTACAGTAAATTTTCTTGAAACTTTTCCAAGCAAACGGACGGATTTCGATGATATGTATCACACCATAGAAGTGACATACCGGTTCGATGATATGTATGACACCATACATTCACGTTCTTTAGATTTATATTCACATCCATGGTAACCGATTCTTCGTCAAAACCAGAAAATTGTTAGATTAAAGCAAACTATACCATAATGCAAGAACTGGCATCATTAAACGAAGCTAATCCCCTCGCACTGGCATCATTAAACGAAGCTAATCTCCTCGCTGGCAGCCTTGATAATAAAAAAGTACTCCGTGACCTTGGGCGGTCGAACGTGGGTCATATGAGTCTACTCATATGCTAAACCATGCTCCATCCATACACACATTATGGTCAAATAATATCAAAATCGTGGAAGCAGTTCACAAGTTATTGAAAAATGAAATGTGTTACTAGCGTACGTACATACGTACGCAATACATGGACTAACGATATACCAGCTCTTGCCTATCGCAGGGAGGGGGATACTAATTGGCAACCCTGTTAAGCATTACTGCGTATGTTTCATTAAACTCTGTCTTTCCATTATAAGATATTACATTCAACATCCTGCACCAACTTTAATTGACATGGCGCGCAATTTTAAATATTGCGCGGGCCCAATTTTCCCAATTTTAGTACTTTCCCCCTAACAAAAAAACCCGACATCTAGTCGCACGCTGACTGAGCCGCGATCTATAAACTTACCCAGGGAGATTACATTGCAAAACTAGTGTAACGCGTCCACTGGCGGTTTGTTTCGGTGAGTCCGCACAGTACAACTGTTCAACAGTCCGACTTGGCAACGCCACCTAGCGACTTATCACCGGCACTGCAGTGCATGATATAAAAATCCTAAAACCATCAACTTCTAAAACTGGCGTTTTGAAGAAAGTCATGAAATATGCAATCTTAAATTCGATAAAATTGACGCAGTACAATTTGAACGACGTTATAAGCCAAAGATATGAGTGCCAGAAATAATCCACATTCAGACACATGAAAATGTTTTGCCATTTCTCCATTTCATTGTCGAAACTCCAGACGGTTTTACAGAATGTGAAAGCCATAGAAAATGTATACTGGATATAAAATACTCCTACAAGCACCAATATGAACTTGTGAGTGAAATTCACGACAGGTCATACATTACATCGAAACAGAAATCATTGCCTTGAAAAAGTCTGAGAAATATTACACACACACAAGTACACATTCAAACGGCTGTATGTCAAAAATGTTCTGCGACTTTGCACTGCAGTGGAGTATCCAGATTCATGCAGAGGGGGTGTGAATTGTGAATGGAGTTTGGAAGGGGGTGCGAGAACATACATTCAATTTCTTCCATTGTAGTGATTTTCACATATATTATACAGGTAGTTATTTCCCCCAGAAAACGTAGGTTAAAGTAAAAAAATACACACCTGACCAAATGTTACGGGATGCAATTACACACCATGTCACTGGACTTTGTACTGTACACCCACTGGTGAATCCATGTGACAAGTGTTTTGTATGATGTGGTGTTTGTGAATGAGCTGATAAGACAAGTGTCGTGCCTTTGCACTTAATGACTGGGTGCCAGACATCCTTCAGCAAAGTTGCAAATCATGAGATTGAATTGGTCCCATCTGTTTGGCACAAAGTGTTCTTTATAGGAATTAAATATTAAATAAGTATAATTGTGTAACTATTCCAACAGTTTTCAAAAATACGAGTGCCCGCTACACAGAAATATTCACTTAGTAATATTAGGTTTACTGATAGGTTGTATCATCGTGCTATTTTGATTGTAAATGAGGCAGGTCATTTTTAAATTATTTATATCAACTAAATGTGTCACCTGAATAAATATTTGTATTGACTTGTTACAAAATATGATCATTGCACATCAAAAGATAAATAGAGAGAATAAATAGTTGTTTCCATTAACATTTTAAAGAGTCAATGTTATCGCCCTTGATATCAAAGTGGCAATTCAAGCTTGATGTAAAAATAATAATAATGTAAAATTAACATGGTTGATATGATTTTATTAAGAATTTTACCAAATTTTCTACGACGGCCATCTTGGATTATGCGACAACCTCCATTTTAACAAACATAAAAATGCTTCACCCACGCACCACAACTGTGAAGTCTGACCAGCGTCGGCCAAACGGTACATGAGAAGAAGACGAAATCTATAATTAAAGGATGACCTGTCAGCGGCCATCTTGTATGATGTATCATCCGATTTTGACAATACCCACGATACCTTCGATTTGATATATATCGGGACCATATTAGGTCAAATTTGAAATATCGCCATGTGCCAAATACAAAATCAATGCGTGAAAAAACAAAAGGAGAACACTGGAATATTAGTGAGGCAAGAGTTGTGATAACTATACAAAAAGGAATTCCAGTTATGCTCGGGACACAAAATCAGTACATGTATCCGAAAAAAACAAAAGAAATCAGTACATGTATGGTAAGATATGTTATTCTTGCTTTTAAGGACTAGAGCAAGTGAGCGGGTCTCACACATACCCTCGGCCGTAGCAAAGTCATTTGGCCTTGACCTTTGGCATGAAAGCCGCTTAGGTGAGATATAGAATGAAAATATGGCTGTTGATAAAGAAGTATGTGACATTTCCAGTTGATCCAACATACGGTTGCAGATAAATTGTGTACTTAAAACTTTAATGCAAATATTTCAAAACATTTTAACACAATTTGACCTTGACCTTGGGCATGAAAGTCACATGTGTGGGCTATAAAATGAAAATATGGATGTTGATTGTTGATAGACAAATATATGAAGTTTCAATTCAATCTGACTTACGGTTGCAGAGAAATTGTTTACTTAAAACTTTAACGCATATATTTCAAAACATTTAACGCAAGTTTCAAAGTAATTTCACCTTCACTGTGTGCATGAAAGCCGTATGAGTGGGCTATAGAATGTTTGTTTAATGGTGTTTAACGGCCTATCAACAGCTATGGTCTAATAATAATTTCATCGAGAAAAATAAAGTCAGCCCTGAAATTAGAATAACCTGACCTGATGCCAGGTCCATACCACACCAAAGTCACTTGGCCCCTTTCCCTAAAAAAGGTATTGCGAATAATCGTAATACTCCACACAAGAGATATAACCAGATTCAACTGTCACATACAAAATGCCAAAGACGTATGTGAGGGCCAAACCAGGTCTCCAGTCGGATTTCCGGTAAGGATGAATCGCGATTGTTAAATTACCCATCACATGCACCCACCAGGGCTATAGAAAGAAAATATTGATCTTCTAACTTCATAAAGAAGTATATATGAAGTTTCAAGTCAACCCGACTTGCGGTTGCAGAGACATTGTGTACTTAAAAACTTTGACATGTTTGATGCAAATATTTCAAAACTTTAAGTAATTTGACCTTGTGCAGGAAAGCCACATCGGTGTGCTACAGTATAAAAAATATGGATGACGAATAAAGAAGTACATGAAGATTCAACTCAATGCGATTTACGGTTGCAGATATAATGGGTACCCAAAAACCTTTAACGCAAATCTTACGGATGGACGAAAATACAAAAACTATATACACCTCGACATACTTTGTATGCCTGGGGAATTGAATCATGATTGAAGGCACTGTGTTACAGATGATGCCTCAATATGTTGTTTGTCACATCATGCACTGCAAATGACCAATATCAACCAATTGCACCATTTCATTCGAAGTCAAATTTCGAAGTCGAAATTTATTGTACACATGTAATTTGTTACAAGTTTGACCATTGGGCATTGATTTCAATTATAATCATGATAATAGCACAAAAATACATCATTAATTCGTAAATTTTCGTTTCCCTTCGAAAGTCTACAAAGTTTGTCTTTGGTCTATTCTGGATGTTTCAAGTAAAATCCTTTATTGCGAAGATAACTGAAACCATGTGAAACCAACCAAATATAGACTTTATAGACTGTGGACGTTAAACAGAAATTTATGAATCAAAGATTGAATGCAATACCTTAAATGTTAATCATTCTAGGTTGGCGGTAGGATTTTTAAATTTGCTCAAATATGTGTCTGTGACTGGAGAAATGGGGCTTATGGGATTTGCGACCAGTGTAGATACACATATCCGCACAGGATCTGCACTGTTCACCATTGCATTAATGAAATCTCCATCATGCTTCTAACAAGCCACATCATTATCAGGCTACAGGAGTGTACTATTTGATCAGGAGCTACACTGATCACAAATCCCATAAACCACATTCTCCTGTCACAGCCAACGGTTAAAGTAACGGACCAATACCTATAAATACATTAAATATACCTAAAAGCATCAATAAGTGAAATAAAATAGGCTAAACAAATTATTTACTCCCATATATCACACATGGAGTAAATACATTTTGTTTAGCTTATTTTTCTCTCACTTATTGATGCTCTTAGGTATATTTAATGTATTTATAGGCCATGGTCCGTTACTTCAACCTGAGGTCACAGCCACATATGTGTAAAAGCATAGTAAATATATTTCTGACCATTTCAATATCTAGTCCTTCGAGTGTCACATAATCAGAAATGTACAAATGTCATTCTGTCCACCACAAGAATGAGTCACCGATTCAAAAAATATTGACAAATCTTAAAAGTGCACAAGTCAGATTTGTGTGAATAAGATTCATTCTCAATTCCATCAACACAAGAAGTAACATGTCTTCACGACACATCCTTTCAACAGGATGATTAGGTGATTATAGCAGAAATCAGAGTTAAGAACCACACAAACACTGCCGCTGGCATGGATGGTACTCCGGTTAAATGGTTAATTTTTTGTAACTGAACTTGTCTTTCTCAAGCTCTTCCTCGAGGGTTATATTTTCAGATGTCGCTGATCTTAAGATGATGACAGTCTGTCATGGCGACACTATATTTTGCTTCGTGTAGGTCAGGAACTGGATCAGTTCCCATTTCGCGAGTGTTTGGCAACTTGTTGCCCAGGTGGAGTTGTGTCTTCGGGCAGCGATTCTTCTGGTGGCCTTTGTCCTTCAACAGCAGAATGAGAAACAATTTCCGCCTTATCTGCTTCTTCTGAAACCGCCCATATACTATCTCAATAGCCCTGCTGGTGTCTGCCTCGACTGCAGGGTGAAGTTGAAGAGGCTCGACGAATAATCCAGATGGCTAAGATCTGCAGACGGCTTCCCTGAAACAAACAATCAAACACTATTATGTACATGGTTAGCCTTTTATTGAATTTCTTACCAGTATTAACCATTACTCAGCAAATGACTCCGCAACTTTCCAACATGAAACAGTGCTTAGAGAACTACATCCCACCCGGGCATCAAACTCACAACACTTGGATAAATGTGGTAAGCGAGTAAGCCACATTGTTCATAGTTGTGAACAGTAACTCTTGAAATCTACAACCGTACTGTCCGTAGCAGAGTTACGTTTCCATTCATAGTCTTCCTCTGCAGAATAGTGAATAAGAGATCTGGTTCGCAAATTACATGTAGCAGCTAAAGTTGGGGTCCTATCCACAGGTTGAAGTAACGGACCGAGATATATATATGTGTGTGTTATAGAGGGAGTAACAAAACTTTTTTTAGCTTTTTGTTTCGTTTATGGACGCTTTTAGGCGTATTTAATGTATTTATAGACCTCGGTCCATTACAATGTACTTCAACCTGTGGTCCCATCTAGTAGGCATAACTGTTTGCCTATAAGAATTAAATAAGTGTATAATTGTGTAACTACGGTACATGTATTCCGCCAGTTTTAAAAATTACGAGTGCAGGCCCACTATACACATATAATCATTCAGTAATATTGATTTTACTGATAGTGACTCGCGGTGGTATCAGGCTATTTTGATATGCAAATGAGACATGACATTTTATTTATACCCATTAAATGTGTCGCCCGAACAAATATTTTTATTGACACATTATAAAGTACGATCATAGTGCACATAACAAAACTAAGCAGACAGAATATAGTTTCCATTAACCTTTAATGGAAACACAGTTATCGCCCCTGATATCAGTGACGAAATTCACGTTTCATACAAAAAGAAAAAGTACATGTATATTTTCACGTACATGTACAAATGGGGGGAAAATCCCAAAATCAGAACTGAATATTTACAATAACAAAACTATATATTCAGCGCTGAAATCAGAACAATCCTGGTCCGATACCAGGTCCTCGCCACACCAGAATCACTTGGCCCCTCCCAAAAGCAGTAGGATAAGTAATAATCTTACTACTTTTATAATGGGCAATAACCCAATTCAACTCCAAGGTAACAAAAGAGCCAAAGATAAAAATGTACTGAAGGGTCAAACCAGGCAAATAGTGATTCCTATATGGAGGAACCACTACCGTTAATTTAAGTCGTCTCGTTCTCTCGACCACCACCCACGTAAAGTTTTGTATTACTTTTATAATAGTTTTTTTTTCAGATGGAAAATATACAAATTAGGTCACAATTAACAACTAAAGTGTAAATCAGATCTGATTAGCTATTCTGTAGAGGAAGCCTACGTATATCATTTATTTGTTTGTTGAGGTCTAACGGCCTATCAACAGATGCGGTCATTTAAGGCCGGGTCAATGGGTTTAGTAATAAATCCCATTACCTGTACAAGTACATGTTCAAGTACATGTACAAATGGGGGGAAAATCCTAAAATCAGAAATTAATATTTACAATAAAAGAACTATATACTCAGCCCTGAAATCAGGATGATCCTGGTCTGATGCCAGGTCCTCGCCACACCAGAATCACATGGCCCCTCCCAAAAGCAGTAGGATCAGTAATAATCTTACTACTTCTATAATGGGCAATTACCCAATTCAACTCCCATGTAACAGAAAGAGCGAAAGATGAAAACGTGCATGAGGGCCAAACCAGGCAAATCGTGATCCATACGTATTACTTTTATAATATTTTTTTTCAGATGGAAAATATACAAATTGTGTCACAATAGTAACTCTGCTACAGACGGTACAGGAGTAGATTGCAAGTTATTGTTCGCAACTACAATAACATGGTTCAATAATAATGAGACATCAGTGATTCGATATTTTATGTACATATTGGTGTCGTTTTTCTAGTTTCGATGTAGAACCAATAATTCATTAAACTGTGTTTATTCCATTGGGTGACAGTCCAGTTGTTACATTTATAACAGTATAGCCAATTGTTCTCGTCATTTTTTTAATTTTATTTCCACTTCAAGGGACCAGGGGTCTCAGAAATGTAATTTCCGTTATGTACATTTACATGACGTAAATATAGCTTTACATTTACATTTTTTTCTTTCAACGGCATAAAACATACAACTGAAGGGGCATCTATTTAGAAAAGTGTCAAGAATATGGTAAGCTAATTGTATTAGTGCGAAACAGAGAAATTTAGTAGCAAGTCGTGGAATTTCTCATTTATGGCAACCCAACAACATGTATTTAATATGAATCAGTAAAGTTAAGCAAAACAAAATAGCTTGGCAACTAACAGAATGCCGTGTTTTACCACATGTACCAAACATCGTTATATACATGGTATTATACATAGTTTCTTTACTGAAAAAAAAAAAATTTCCTTATAAATTGTGTGATTTGTCAGTAAATTACACCGGGACACCAGATGTACATAAAATATAGAATCACTGACATACATATCTGTACATGTATCAAACCAATGAAAACTGACATTCTGATCTGCATATAAAAAATGTAATTTCGGCTAATTCTGCGCACCGGCTAATGCACAATTCACGTAATGTTTTGCCCAGCTTTAATTACGTCAGAATAAATTATGTTGATTTTGGAATAAATCAGCTGATTAACGGTATACTAAGTCACAATTTTATCCCATTCCGATAGTTTGGTAAAAAGTTATTCAGAACATGGTCAAAATGATTAGTGGTCCTGCTTACTAAATTAATAGATCAACAACAGATCTGTTAAAAAAAGCTTCATAAACCAATAATACACATGCAAATATACCGACATTGGTTATTATTTTATTCCCGTATTATTCGCAAAACTCAAGGACAAAATGGACTGATATTTTGATCAAATTTGGCTGGGTCTCCGCTAGGCGGATACAGATAATAGACGACAGATGAAATAGTAAAAGCCATCTGTTTAGCCGTGATTATCTTGGCTAAGAACTGCCTTGAATGTTCAGGAAATTTAGACTGAATATGGACATTTTCACGAAAATTATTATTAGGTGTGCAGAATTAACAGACACGATTGTAATCCCAACAAACATACAGTCTCCACCCCCGCCCATATTTCGCGAGGTCACCCCAATGAAGCAAAGAAGTCCCTCATCACCACCCCAGACCAAACATGGGTACCCTGTGTACAAATAAATTTTAGGAAGCCCATGCACCCACTGCAATACAAATACTTAATACAAATACTGCATTTCAATTTTTTTATTTTTTTACTTGTTTGGTCACTGTTGTTTTATTTTTCTAAATCGTGTAAACACGTGACTTTCTGAAAACACTTGTCTTAAGAAAACAACATGAATAATCAGACATGTAAAATATTGGTGTGTGCAAAGCCACATACACGGTGCGAAGCCGGGTACACTTATAATACTTAATAGAAATACTGCACCGGCCTATATTCATGATATTTCGGGGAAAAGTCACCGCTGTGCAAATGCAGTGTACCTGGATTCGCACACCTCAATTTTTTACTTATTTCATCACTGTTGTTACAGTTTTTATAAACACATTTTACTCTCGTGGGGGGGGGGAATGAAAGTAGTGTCTTTTTTAAGTGGCTAAAAGCCTATACTATATAGACAATAGATAACAGATAACAGATAATAGCCTAAATAGATAATGAATTGACTTGTTGGACTGAAAACATATATTCAAAGTGAATCTACAAGTATCGAGGTGCCACAAACACACAGAGTCCGAGAGATGCACCATAAATTCGCTATTTAAACAACAATTGTGGAAACAACATTGGTCGCGAAAACCAATGACTCGGCACATGCACAGGCAATGTTGAATATCCCCCACCCACTTGAATTCATGTTAGATTGAATACAATGGAATTATTTTAGTAGCCCTGTGGTTAAAAGTGCTGTCGAAGTCAGCACGATTCAAATATTGGTCAACAGTAATAAAGAAATAATTCCTACCTGAAACGAATGTTTCGTGTCTGGCAGCTGGTAGACTTTAAATGTAGGTCAATTATTGATGCGTCTTGGCTGTCGCCGTATTGTCCTCTCAACTTTAGCAAATTTGCAGAATTGTACGTCTGTAGCATTCACAAATCGTCGAGTACACAATGAGTATCTGTATTTCCGTAATTAGAGCTTATCAACAATGAAGACAGCAATAATGACACGATGGCTTCGACCAGTACGTGTAATGGCAATATGACCAATCATTGTATTATTACGCGTTTGGCAGGACACGAAATATAGTATGACGTCACAATGAAAATAAAATCGCATTTAACTAACAAATAGCTGACTTTTTAAACGTAAATTTGTTATTGGTTGGTATATTACATTAAAAAAAAGTGTCCTGTGTCCAATAAATTGGACACATGACACTATGGCGTTTAGTAAAAAGGTTCAAATATTGACTCTATATGTGCCGGACGTTCTAAATGAGGCTCCATACGGGATAATCTATTTAAACTAAATTTCATTGGGAAGCTATTTTTTTGCAAATTACATGCGTATTATTATTTTAATATAACCTATCAATGTTTACAGGTGTTAGCATGTTTCAATATTGAACTAACATATAGCTTGTTGGTATTGGCACACTTTCATTTTACGAAGTTTCCCGCAGCGAACCCCATTCGGCCCATCGACCGATTGTAATTATAGAACGCCTGTAACTATTCACGAGAATATAGGCGTTCTATGAAAAAAAGATTTTATACCGTTTATTTTGAGCACGAATGAAAGCATGGGCATGTTCTTCTTTTGAGCAATAAGGAGCATAACATTAACATAGCGTCATTTTGACGTTGGGTTCCATATCGCGTGGAGATATTGGTAGCGATAGAATTGTCCATGATATATTAATGATGAGTTGTGCATATGAAATCGATGTAGCATTTATCAATCATCATGGATGTGAATTTTTAGTTAACCCAAGGCATATGGATGTTGCAGCATAATAATACTAGTTATTCAACCAACACTGGCAATCGAAAACTCTTACAAGCAACCTATCCGCGATGATCGGTGGCTGGTAATAATGTGATGTGTTGGCAGTTTCTACATTAGCCACACGAGTGACCGTACAACTTTATGTACATATTGTGCTTGCAAATCTTCTAAAATTATCCCGCGGGATCATAACCAAAACCACGTAAATATAATACATAATTTGATGTTGCTGTTGCAGGTTATGCATATGGGATGCCCATACCCCATATAAATCCGCCACAGCTGGAAGCTCATTTTAGATATGTGTGACGAATGACTTGGTAACGTTGTGTTATTTTAATTACTACAGACCCACATAGATAGAAAGAAGTGATACAAAGATCACGTAAAAACGTTCAATTTCCTTTTCATTTCATTTCAATATGAAATACATTCAGACACACCGATTGACATTCAGGGATGAACTATATTCCCAGGGGCGCTTGTCCCCGAATCCCCAATCACCACCCTTCGTCGCCGGATCATATGATTGTGCCCACACGTAATTTTCACGATAATTGTTTTCTATTCCAATATTATATCATAATATAAGGATGTGTACGGAATGGCTGCACATGGAGTATTTTTGTGTAGACATTGCACGAGTACATCTGCAGTAGGCCGCTTATGACTTATTAACTTTGTGACAAAACACGACGTCGGGCAGATTTTGTAGCGTGATAGCCATGTGTCTTTCTTGAGGATCGCATTACCATCGCCTGATTCAGACATACATTATTATGCAGTCAGGTGATACTCTGATGATTTGATACTACAAATCGTGCGAAAAACAAGTTTATGACCATCAAGTTTCCAATTATTTGCAAGAATTTTCGAAAACTCCACCGACCTCACTGTGTGTTTTGTGCATTATGTATTGCTTATACACAAACAATCAAGAAGCTGCGTGTTTACCTCCGTTTATGATAACATGTGTGGCATTAAAGATACATACCCATGCAGTAGGCACAAAATGTTCTGTATATCAGAGACATCAGCTGAGACATTTTCTGGCAAATAAACATTCATTCACCATTACCCCACCTATGGATTGTCACTATTATACATTTTATATCGGAAGTAAATTTCCACACTGATATCAGGGTCGATAACCGTGTGTCCTTAAAATGTTAACGGACATTACTATTTATTCTCTGTATTTATTGTTTGATGTGCAATGATCATACCTTATAGTCTGTCGTAAATATTAGTTTTTCAGGTGACACATTTCATTAGTATAAATAATTAAAAAATGTCATGCCTCATTTACATATGAAAATAGCCTGATACCACCGCGCGTCACTATCAGTAAAATAAATACATGTATTACTAAATGATTATATCTGTATAGCGGGTGGAATAGTGACACAATTATACACTTATTTAAATCATATAAAAAAAAAAATAATAAAAAAATATAAATAACAGTTTGTGATCATATAACTAAGTGGGCATGTACCTTTAAATGGCATATCATTCGCTAAGTACTGGCTAGAATTGTTCAAAAGTCTCAATTTACCAAGATAATAGATGGTACTATCGTTAACATACACTATATTGCTCATATTTAAGATTATTTAGGAATCAAAGTGCAGTGTAAGCGAAGACTTCGCTGATATGTAGCCAGTTAAAGTATGCGTTCACCATTTTGAATTCATAAGGACAACCGACGAAAAAGAGAGACAATATCAAAGAACGACAGCTAGGCGACAATGTACAGCACCTCAAACACTTCTAAGTCATTGATGCTGCGAGGAACTCGTGCAAGTATCCTTGCTATAATATTTTGTCACGACACCATGGCCATAACGTCAAACAAGGATTCACGTTCAGTGACGTCACATCATGACGTCATAATATGTGTACTTAGGTACAAGGCATCGCGTCTCATATTAGTGAAAGTTTCAATAAGTTATCATTTTCCGTTTTCTCTTCACAATTAATGTTAACTGACACCAGTAAACGTAAATGGGAGGGCAAAATGTGAAATTTTACGGCGATGTTAGACAATTTGAATCGTCATTTTTCGGACGTTGTTTATCGCTTTTCATGACGTTGTCATTAAGCCCGGTTTTCGTATGGCGCGGTCCATATTTTTATTACACTGTGCCAGTACGAGCGGCCATTTTATGCAATAAAACATTTTATTGCATTTTCATTGGATTGTACGGAGCCACGAAGGGGACGTAGAATTCTTTTTTTTATTAATTCGTTCCCACGAAATAACAATTCGTTCCCACAATTTAACAATTCGTTCCCACGAATTAACAATTCGTTCCCTCAATTTAACAATTCGTTCCCACGAAATAACAATTCGTTCCCACGGGAACGAATTGTTAATTCGTGGGAACGAATTGTTATATCGTGGGAACAAATTGTTAATTCGAGGGAACCAATTGTTAAATTGAGGGAACGAATTGTTAATTCGAGGGGACGAATTGTTAATTCGAGGGAACGAATTGTTATATCGTGGGAACGAATTGTTAATTCAAGGGAACGAATTGTTAATTCGAGGGAACGAATTGTTCAATTGAGGGAACGAATTGTTATTTCATGGAAACGAATTAATAAAAAAACAATCCATGTTCCCTGCGGGGCTCCGTAGAAATGACATGGATTACGAACAGGGAATAGATTCTTTAATGACGAGAAACTTGTATGAGTTTAAGTCAATAAATTATATTCTATATACACGATTTAATCTACGCTGGTCGAAAACACATTTATTATTGTTCATTTTGTTAGCGGTTTGTCTATTTAATTAAAACATATATATACGAATGCAAAACCCGGGTGTATTTCTTTTATGACCACTGTACGTCCTGACAAATAGTTCCGTTAATTCATGAAGAGCTCCAGACAAGGCGCGTATTGACGTATTTACGTACTTGCTTTAGCATTGATTTTCAAATTGAGTAGTGGAAATACTGTAATAAAGTTGAACATTTACTTAGTATTTGCTTTTTGCAGCTCAAATAAGTAAATTTTGTATTTGTTTTATTTTTTATCATTTGTTCCCTATTTAACAAGGAATAAAATCAATAATATATGTGTAAAAGTAAAATACGCATTGAATTTGAATCTGGGGGTATAATACTCTTTAGATACAAAACTTATCTGGAGCTCTGCCCATGCAACGCTATATACGACTAGAACTTGTGATCACCATCTGAGTTGCATCTTGTCTGGAACATGTCTATGGAAAACAACGTAGTAGATTTGCAATCATACTTAATTGGCACGCAATCGATCGTATAGTGAAATTAGCCTACATATCGAGTCCCGGGTTGGCACCTCTCCCTAGACAACAAAACGGCACCAGTAGCCGATTTCATCAAGATTGCAAAGGATACTTATGTAGCAAAGTATACTTTGAGGGAGTAATCATTTATTTTTTCCTGCAATGCATTATTTCATACAGAACTAACAACTCCATATATTTGAAGATTAAAAGTATGCAGAATTATTATACTGGATTTATTACATTATCACAGCCAAAATGGCTGTGATAATGTAATAAATTCAGTATAATACAAATTACTAAATTTATCCTTAAATTGAAAATATTTTATCAAAGTATACTTTGCTAGATAAGTATACTTTGCAATGTTGGTGAAATAGGCTACTGAAGGCGACACAGTTCGAGTCCGACCGTAAAACCAGCTAAACTGAGTGTAAATCGCTTAAGCGAGCCATTTGTACACTGATTAGACAGCCCCCAACAAACGGCCTTATATATTGCCTGGATGCCATTTACCCAGCTTGTCTGGTTTCAGCCAGCCACAACTAGTATTATTTACCAAATACGTCTGTCATACCGACATCAACCCTGAGGTAGGCCATATCATTACACGTGTTCGCCGGATCACATGCACTTTGAGGTATGAACGACAAAACCTATTTTATGACTGACTTTATAGATTATTATATGACTGACAATTTCAACAAATGAGATTGTCCAATTTCGGGTCACTTGAGTGCGGACATGTATAATATTCATCTGGACATCAGTCTCGGACTCGTCTCGTTGCGAGAGACGAGTCCGAGAATGATATCCGAAACGTTATATTCACCATCGGCCTCGGTGAATATGACTTTCCTCGGGTCCGTAGATCGTACACCACCTCAAAAGACACTAATTGAATAACGTCATCGTTTGTTTCAAAGAAAGCTTCGGAAATGTGATTAAATATATGTATTACATGTATCTCAACCTGTTCTTCTTAGCACAGAATTGTCATCTGATCCATCTTAGCAAAAGACAAGTCATCGGCCAGTTTCACCTCATGTAGCAATTGAGACAGACGGCTCAGAATTTGGCAAATACACTAATACAATTCAGTGCAATATGTTCGAAAATTAATTATTTACAACGTCACAACTGTTATATGTACATGTAGCCTAAATCAATACCAAGTTCCTGACGATAACTGTGACCATTTTTAAACCACAGAACTCTCAACAATGGCTATCAAGAGTGCACAGAGGATTTACCGTGTATATTCTGTTGAATGCACTAAGTAATAGTTATGTTACTGGACGTGTTGCTAACATAATATATGTGGTAAACGTGTCATATCTGTAGTTCTAAAATTAGCTGAGTGGAGTGACCTAGGGGATGTTTCACTAAACTTCGTACGACTAAAATGTTCGTAGGTGCACAATTATGATAGTCTGTAAATTTCACATGAACAACGTTTTCTTGTAAACAATTATTGGATTTACATTTATTGAGCATACGCTGCATATGCAGCCTATGCTCAATGAATGTAAATCCATTAATTGAAATTCCCAGACTATTCTAAATTTGCGCTTACGATCATTTTAGTCGTACGAAGGTTATAGTCTGTTTCACGAAAGCTGCCCAAATTTTACGGCCATATAGACAATTCAAAAACAATATTATTTTCGATAATATTAAATTAAAGGAAAATTTAAGAATGAGCCTTCTTTTTATTTCGTGAAATTCGGTCAAATATTGATTTTATTACGAAAAATTGATTTGTCTATGGGAATTTAACATGGGGGAACAAATGGTAAGGAAGTGTGGGAGGAGTCAAAAAAGGAAAAAAAATGGAAATTGACTCCGAAACCTGACTAGATAGCTTGGATATGATGTAACTAAGAAAACAAAAGTTAAATTTTAAAAATCGGTCAAGTATTTCTAAAATTAAAAAAAATTTCCCCACTCCGTGAAGATGTCTATGGGGATTTAACATGGGGGAATTTTTTTTCGCAATAAAATCAATATTTGACCAAATTTCACGAAAGAAAAAGAAGGCTCTTTCTTAATTTTTCCTATAATTTAATATTATCAAAAGAAATCTTGTTTTTGAATTGTTGATGTAGCCGTAACATTTGGGCAGCTTTCGTGAAACAGACAGTAGTGAAACGGGCCCTGATGATTTACACGGTGTAACATGGCCCTTGTAGATTTTGGAAATGACAAAAATAATAACCCATGTACATGTGTAGCATGAGATAATTTACAGAATAGTGTAAACAGTTACCTTTGCAGTATGTTATACATGTACCAAATTATATTAGTTGATCCGTTTTGCTGTCTGTGGCAAACGCTGTAAGAGATGAAACTGGCCGAGATGGCAACCCCATGCACCGTTTCGGATACAGTAATAAGATATTGTTAACATTATGTTATACATATCACACTTACTTATTTATGTTGTAGGGCATACAATGGGAGATCGTAGCTAGTTATCGCCCGTTGAATTTATTTTTAGAAATCCGGTCCAATGTATGTAGTTCAGTGCCTTATTGTGTGTAAAAAGGTAGCATACTTTGTTGTGAAAAGGAGCAACTATAGTGATTTCGACTGGTGTTGATCCAGACCATCCTACATTTCTACGCAATCTGATCTGGGACTACATAATTTGCTAGATTCATATCTTCACACTTAATAATGTTATCACAATCAGTGTAGATACTGATCAGACTGCACACATATGTACAAAGGACCGGACCTCTATAAATAGATCGCAAAGGGAAATAACTAGCTACGAGTCTTCATTCGCCAGTGAGGACCTGTAGCCTATTTCATCAACATTGCAAAGTATACTTTAGTAGCAAAGTATACTTTGAGGGAGAAATTTTCAATTTTTTATAAAATTTATTAATTTTTATTATACTGAATTTATTACATTATCACAGCCATTTAATGGCTGTGATAATGTAATAAATTCAGTATAATAATTCTGCATACTTTTAATCATGAAATATATGCATTTGTTAGTTCTATATGAAATAATGCATTTCAGGAAAAATAAATGATTACTCCCTCAAAGTATACTTTGCTAGTATACTTTGCAATGTTGATGAAATAGGCCCCTGATGAAGACGGCTATAGAACAGTTTTATAAATAGAGATGGCAACTCCATGTGTCGTTTCGGATACAGTAACAAGAGAATGTTCACATACGTGTTATTCATATAATCTATCACATTTACAAAGCAACTATATTTGAATCAAATGATGATCAGGGGCCGGTTTCACTAAACTTCTTACGACTAATAAAAATGTTCCAAAAAAGTCCAAATTTAAGATCGTCTGTAAATTTCAATTTATGGATTTACATTTATTGAGCATAGTCTGCATATGCAGCCTATGCTCAATACATGTAAATCCAATAATTATTTACAAGAAAACATTGTTAATGTGCAATTTACAGACTACCATAATGTTGCACTTACGAACATTTTAGTCGTGCGAAGTTTAGTGAAACGGCCCCCAGGGGTACAACGGGTCCTTAACTCAGACACAATTTTACTCCGATATTATATATCTACAAGGTAGGGCATTCACCGTTTTTGTTTTTAAACGCAGGTGGTATTACCTTGCACGTCGTGTGTAATTAATGGTTTCATTAAAATGTTACATTTATCCCACTTAACCCATAGTGCCGAGTTTTGTCCCCGGATTATTATGAAAACTAGACTGGTAGGTGGGATACTACTAGAGCACGGTTGTCCTCATGTACGATCGATAATCCGACCGCCGAGTCTCGCGGCTTTATCTACTCGTACATGCGGAAGAACCATGGGGCCGTTTCACTAAACTTGATGTTCGTAAGTGCACATTTAGGATCGTCTGGAAATATCAATTGTAAATCCAATAATTGTTTACAAGAAAACATTGTTAATGTGAAATTTTCAGACTATCATAATTTTGCACTTACGAACATTTTAGTAGTACGAAGTTTAGTGAAACGGTCCCCATGTTCTCAAGTATTACTTGAACTTGTATGGCAACAGAGACGACTTTACGACTTTTCCTTCGACATCATACACTACCGCCCGCGCTAATGATGCCGATATTTGGTCATATCTTTATTTCAAATACTTGAAAAGTGTGCTTGAAATAAAGCAGCTTGATTGTCTGAGCCTGAGCTGTAGCACAGCTCAGGCTCAGACAATCAAATTGCTTTATTGCGACTTGTCATTGCCAGTAGACGTTCAGAAACATTGATAACTTGGGTGAGATTAACGCAGGCGGTTGTGTAAATTATCCATTTAATTTAATCCAACTGTTTGGTTGCGAGTTCAGATTATCTGTGCCAGCGAAAACATTGACGTAAGTGCCCACCTTTCTGTTTGTGATGACAGCGCTCCAGATAAGTGTTGTATGTAATTATTTCAATTCAATGCGTATTTTACTTGTTCATATGTATTATTGATTTTCATCCTTATTAAATAGGAAACAAATGATACAAACATAAAACAAATTTAAAAATACACTTGTTTGAGCTGCAAAAAAAAAATAAAAAAAATGTGCAGCTCAATAAGTAAATGTTCAACTTTATTACCGTATTTTCACTACTCAATTTGAAAATCAATGCGTATTTTCACATTGCTGTGGATATTTTGTACTCCCACTTTTGATAATCAATGAATATTCTGCTAAAAATAAATGCGTAAAATATTCTATTACGCACCTTATCTGGAGCCCTGTTAAATGGTTGTGAAATTGTAATACAAAACAGTTAAAGTACAAATGTATCCTGACTCGGTGACTATGCGCTGTAGGTTTGAAATTGAGACAAGCCGTGGGATTATGCGCCAAGGAGATGTGCGATATCTCATGAAAAATATTTACAAAATTTACGATATTTTCCGTAGATGACATCGAAAGTTGACGAAATATTCACAGCAAATGCGGAATAGTATTCCGCATTTGCTGTGACAATTTCGCCAATTTTCGACATCACTTACAGAAAATATCACAGTTTAAATATTTGTCGTGATAAATCGTATATCTTCTTACATGTAGGTGCACAATTGTATCGCGTATACCAATTGTGTGTTTCTTTTCAAAAATATGCACGGTTTAATATGCTCACCAAGGGCCCGTTTCACTAAACTTCTTACGACTAAAATGTTCGTAAGTGCAAATTTAAGATCGTCTGTAAATTTCAATTTATGGATTTACATTTATTGAGCATAGGCTGCATATGCAGCCTATGCTCAATACATGTAAATCCAATAATTATTTACAAGAAATCATTGTTAATGTGCAATTTACAGACTACATGTACCATAATTTTGCACTTAAGAACATTTTAGTCGTACGAAGTTTAGTGAAACGGCCCCCAGGATTAAATGTTATATCCTTTATTTCTCTTTTTGAGAGGTATCTGATTCTTGTCCTAGTAATATGTCGTGTCTTTGCTGTCATTATAATATAATATGATATTATGACTGAATAATGGGACTACTCTACCGCCTGCGCTAATGTTGCCATTTGTGTCAATTTCTTTATTTCGAAAAACTTTCGTCATGTTGAAATCAATCTTATTGATAGGCGGAGCCTGAGATGTGCTAAAGTCCATGCCGCTGAGCCTGCACTGTGCTACAGCTCTGGTTCAGACAATAAAATTGCTTAATTGCGAGCTGGCATTGCCAACATATGTTGACACACGTTGATAATCTTGAAAAGATTAACGTAGGCGGCTGTGTACTGGACATTATGCATCAGTCAATGTAAATCCCCGCCCCCCCCCCCCCTCCGGGGGAGGGGCGGGGCTTTACCGGGGCATACCCCGGGGCTTTTACCTTTCATGTTGCCCCGCACTGCGGGGACTTTACCGGGGCTTTAACTGTTGCTAAGAAATTGAGCGGGGACATACCCCGGGGCTTTACCGGGGTTTTATCAGACTGTTATCAAGATATGTACATGTATGTTTACCTGAATACTGTTGTGTGGGAGGGGTGACATGGGTTTAAACTGTTTAATACGATCTACTTTCACTGTGGACTGTTTAATACTGGCAAATTTTGTTTAATATAAACAAAATTGTTTTCAAATAATTCCTCTGTTTATATTGCACTGCCGTTATCCGTTATCCCAGCCCCCCCCCAACACGTGGAAAATTCTGAGATATTCCCCCCCCCCACACACACTGAAGGAAAACCCGAGACCCCCCCCCCCCACCCCCCCCTGGAAAGTGATTCATTACCCGACCAACCCTGGAAAATCACGAGACCCCCCCCCCCCCCACCTGGAAAGTGATTCTTTACCCAACAAACCCAGGAAAATCCGAGACCCCCCCCCTGGAAAATCCCGAGACCCCCCCCCCCCACCTGGAAAGTGATTCTTTACCCAACAAACCCTGGAATATCCCGAGACCCCCCCCCCCCCCACCCCCCCTGGAAAATCCCGAGACCCCCCCACCCACCTGGAAAGTGATTCTTTACCCACAACAAACCCTGGAAAATCCCGAGACCCCCCCCCCCACCTGGAAAGTGATTCTTTCTTTACCCAACAAACCCTGGAAAATCCCGAGACACCCTGGAAAATCCCGAGACCCCCCCCCCCCCACACCCCCCCCCCCCACTGGAAAAATCCTATTTCTCACACACACACCCTCCCCATGTAAGTAAAAGTATAAAGTGCTGCATTTTATACTATTAATAGGGGGGGGGGGGTGTACTTTTTATGAACCCTGTCTCGAAGAGCCGGTGTCATATAGTGTTTGCACCGTCCGTGTGTCCGTGCGTTAATACGGTTAAGAAGTTTGTATCATGCAAGGGTCCACTTTTGCGCTATTTAATACTATTCACACATATCCGACCTTCCTTCTACCGAGTCCGTGGGTGGTGCCAAAGGTTAGCGGCTATTTATTTGGTTACTACTATTAACAGGAACGTACCTATTTCAAAGCAACAAACACATATTTACCCTGTACTTAGTCGACCCTATTTGTCCTAACTGTCATTTGGAGGCGGAGCTAGGATGCGTCACACATGCTACTAAGATGCCCAGCACTACACGAAGTTCGGAAACAGACCTACCCGGCGTTTCGTCAAGAAATCCAAAAAGTGCTAGGAGACACTCGAACTTTTACAAACTAAACATATCGGTCATTACCCAGCTGATCATCGACTGTAACGGTTTCAAAAACAACTATATCACTAAGTCAACCACCCTAGAAATAGAACGAGTAGCAGGCCAAATGTGCTACCAATTACATCTACAACGAATAAAGCTGCTTGGGTTGTAATAATGGCTTCCCATACTAATAAAAGTTCCCAGATATCTACTATTTATAAGTGACATTTTGCTCTACAACACATCATTTTCGTGCAAGAATATTTCACATTTAAAATCACCAGATGGCCCCGCAGTGCGGGGCATTTTACCGGGGCTTTTACCGACCATGTTGCCCCGCAGTGCGGGGCCTTCACCGGGGCTTTAACAGCAACGAAAATATAAGCCCCGCTATTCCCCCGGAGGGGGGGGGGGGCGGGGACTTACATTGACTGATGCATTAGTGACCACATTAACACCGGCCTATGCACTTACGATTAAGAAATTTATCCTTAAATTGAAAATTTCTCCCTCAAAGTATACTTTGCTAGATAAGTATACTTTGCAATGTTGGTGAAATAGGTTGCACAGATTGATCTGGGACTAAATTGGTAGCAATAGTCGCAAAAGTCATAATAACTATGTCAAGTCTATTTCTCGCGTGACGATCAGTATTCAGTTTCACTATATAATACCTACATGAAAACTTGTCCTGACAACCAAACCAGGGTGAATAACCAACTGGTACGAAGAGAGAAACAACAGTTATACAAGAGCATTGAAGATGAATCTAAGCTGGCTGTTGTGCATTTCAGCCCTGATCATTTCTGCGAATGTGGTAAGTTTTTCATGTTCATGTTTTGCTTCATGTAACGTAACGTTGTTGTGATCACCATCTGAGTTGCACCTTCTATGGAACCTCTCTAAGACGAAGAACGGAGTTGTACAATCATACTTGTATCACCATAGAGAAATAATGTCATAATAAAATCGACGTTTTACCAAGTTTCGCGAAATAAAAAATAAGACTCATTTTTAAATTTTGATAAATTGTAATATTATCCGAAAATATTGTTGATCTATATGAAGTAGTATATATTACAAACCACAACTCAGGCTCAGACAACCAAGGTGTTTGATTTCAAACACAATATTCAATGATTTTGAGATTGACAAGTAGTGCCAAGATTAGTCAAGGTGTATGATCACGTGGTACTAACAACAACAACAAGTACTGAATTTCCAGAATCCATCTGACTCAAAGCACGTATTCTTTTATAGTGTCCTTATTACGTAACGGATTTTGATGACATATGGCGCATCATACGCGTCTTGTTAAGCTGCATTTGGTGGTCTCTGTATTTTTGCCCAAACCGCTGTCGACATAAGTGTGCCAAACTCCCTGGACCACAAAATGCAGCTCATGAAGACTCGTTTGCTGCGCCATATTTCATCAAAATCCGTTGCATATTAAGAAAAATATAAAATAATACTTACTTTGGAGTGGGCGACGTTGTTGTTGTTGTAACCACGTGATCATGCACCTTGATAGTAGGGTACTCGTTTATTATCGCAGAGATTTAGAAGGCATACATACATTGTACATACATATTGATTATAGACCGGTCGTGTAAATAGGTTAGCGGACTTGGAATCACGACATCTGACATCGTGGCATTATCATATGTAGGATTGACGAAAGTTGCAACGTGACGTCAAACCGACACAATTCGTCAACTATAACATCAACGATGCCCCGGAGTTGTTATACGTACAAGCCACAGTTCGATCACGGTTCGTCCGCATGTACGAGGAGATAATCCGAGAGCTTTAGCAGTGGATTATCGATTGTACATGCAGACGAACGTGATCTAACTGTGTTTTCACTTCCTCATGTCCATACTATACATTGCCCATGTGCTGCGTAAATGCAGAAACAAAACTCGAAAATGTATCAAAGGTGTGATAATGAAAGTCAACAATTGTCGTCTGCTGTTGCTTTATATCTAGCCTTATTTCTCAATAAAAATATGCTTTGACAGCACATCAGAATCATTTTCAGTGGAAATGATTCTGAAGTGCTGTCAAAGCATGTTGTAAATTATTATAAAGTGCTAAAGGTTAACCCTTAGACCGCTACACACAACAATTGTCGTCTGCTGTTGCTTTTGCATCTAGCCTTATTTCTCAATAAAAATATGGTTTGACAGAACTTCAGAATCATTTCCAGTGGAAATGATTCTGAAGTGCTGTCAAAACATGTTGTAAATTATTCTAAAGTGCTAAAGGTTAACCCTTAGACTGCTACACACAATAATTGTCGTCTGCTGTTGCTTTTATATCTAGTCTTATTTCTCATAAAAACATGGTTTGACAGCACTTCAGAATCATTTCCACTGGAAATGATTCTGAAGTGCTGTCAAAGCATGTTGTAAATTATTCTAAAGTGCTAAAGGTTAGCCCTTAGACCGCTACACACAACAATTGTCGTCTGCTGTTGCTTTTATATCTAGCCTTATTTCTCAATAAAAACATGCTTTGACAGCACTTCAGAATCATTTCCAATGGAAATGATTCTGAAGTACAGTCAAAGCATGTTTTTGATGATAATAATTGAAAATAGAAAATAAACAGCAGACGACAAAAAATTAAGATAGCGGTGTAAGGGTTAATTGTAGTTTTCATAGTTATGTAGCCTATTTGTTGGACTGGTTACACTGTATATACAGTCCATACTTTGAGTTAGCGAAAATTTGAGCTAATTTGAGTTATTATACAGGAAAACTTGTACTTGGGACCCATGAATTTGACTTTGACTTAGGTCTAAAAATATATCTGTATCTCCCCGACCCTACCTAGATTTTCCCGCCAACCTTAAACTTTCTAGTAACGAATAATGATAATAAAAAAACAAAATCACTAGAACACAATATCAACTTAAATAGTTGACCATGGCATATACTGTAAATTGGGTGTGGATCTTTGGGCGTTCGATTGAAAGATAAAAACATTTTCCTACCTACCTAATTTTTGTTAGCGTAATAGGAAACCAACAATTATTTGTTCGGCCTTATCGGTAGTTAACTTAAGAGAGTTCGCGGTAAACAGTGTAGACTGTACAAGTACTTTATATGTTATGTTAAGGGGACACCCATGTCGTTAGAACCACGGCCTGATGATGGATACGTCGCCGCCCCTTACCATCCCAAAGGAACAATTGTCTTCAGGATCCAAACTGGCCCCATTTTAAACTGGACCGGAGGTAATGGACTTCCTCTACATGGTGTACGGTTTAGCGAGGTTTCACCGTACAACATTACAGATCTATTTAACCACACGAAACACTGTAATACCTTAACACACGATGTACATGCATGATAATACAAAAATAACCGAATTTAAAAATACGAGAACTGCATGTCACTGTTGATGTAATCGATGACGTAATGTCTTATATGACTGATAATCGTGAATTTTTGGTTTAGTCTTTTTTCATGTCAACCATAGGTCACATAGGTCAAGTATACATATCTAGCAAAGTATACTTTGAGGGAATAATCATTTATTTTTCAAAAAATGCATTATTTCATATAGAACTAACCACTGCATATATTTGGTGATTAAAAGTATGCAGAATTATTATACTGAATTTATTACATTATCACAGCCAAAATGGCTGTCATAATGTAATAAATTCAGTATAATAAAAATTAATAAATGTATCCTTAAATTGAAAATTTCTCCCTCAAAGTATACTTTGCTAGATACGTAAGTATGTTTTGCCATGTTGGTGAAATAGGCTACTGAAAGCTTGGTTAATAATGTAAAACTGTTGGCAGTGAGCTTTAAGTCTACTTTCTGTTTCACGAAACCTGCCAAAATTGTATGGCCACATAAACAATGCAAAAACAATATTTTTTTCGATAATAATAAATGTTATCAAAATTTAAGAATGAGCCTTCTTTTTATTTCGTGAAATTTGGTCCAGTATTGATTTTATTGCGAAATAACGAGTTCCCCATTTTCAATCCCCATAGTAGATGTCTACACTGTACTGTACAGTATGGGAATTTAACATGGGATTTTGTTTTCTAATTTCAGAAATAGTGGACCGATTTTCAAACGTTAACTTTTGATTTCTTTGCTAGATCATTTCCAAAGCTATCTAACCAGGTTTCGGAGTCGATTTCCATTTTTTTTTCGTTTTTGTTTTACTCCTCCCACACATCATCTCCCTCCTTTTCCCACGTGTTAAATTCCCATAGACAAATACATTTTTCGTAATAATTTGCATTGTTTATATAGCCGTAAAATTTGATTTGGAAACGGACATGTTAACAAATATCGCACCGATGCACTGAGCAGACGACACCACCGACAGCCAGTTCTAGACGATTTATACACGTGTCAGAAGGTGACATTTAGCCTTCATTACAAAACAAACAAACAAAAACGCATTAATAAATGCATGCTGCAATCTGAAATTGTAAAAGCCTTCTTTGGTCAGCCAACTGTCCAGGGGGCCGTTTTACTAAACGTCGTACAACTAAAATGTTCGTAAGTGCAAAATTAAAATCGTCTGTAAATATCACATTAACCACGTTTTCTTGTAATCAATTATTGGATTTACATTTATTGAACATATGCTGAATATGCAGCCTATGTTCAGTAAATGTAAATCCATCAATTAACCCTAACCCTAATTTTGCACTTACGAACATTTTAGTCCTTCGAAGTTTAGTGAAACGGCCCCCGGGAAACGTGGCAAAATGTTTCGTCCACAGGTGTGTCTTGAATATGACTCATTTTCAAGACATACCTGTTGATAAAATACTTTATCCCCACTTTTGAGTCGATTTCATTCTGCATAGCTTCTACAACGAATCACTCACCTTAATAACAGATCACTCACCTTAATAACAGGAGACCCGGTATATACGTATTCCAGTAGGGCCGGTATCAGTAAACACCAGGGGCCCGTTTCACTAAGCTTCGCACGACTAAAATGTTCGTAAGTGCAAAATTATGCTGTAAATTTCACATCAGCAATGTTTCGTTGTAAACAATTATATGGATTTACATTTATTGAGCATCGGCTGCATATGCAGCCTATGCTTAATAAATGTAAATCCATCAATTGAAATTTCCAGACGATCCTAAATTTGCATGAACATTTTAGTTGTACGAAGTTTAGTGAAACGACCCCCAGAGTATGACGTCACGTCTGGTCACAGGAACCGACATCGCGAGTGAAAAACGTCTGGCGATCCACAGACTGGCACAGTGCAATAAAATTTTATAGTCCAAAAACTGAATGATAACAATGTCAACGGTTCCTGCAAATCACATAATTTAGATATCCAGGTACCGAAACATGTCGTCAATTAACGATGACAGTGACATCAATGAACCACAACACAATAAACCTTCTAAAGTCCTTCACTCACACCAGCAGACACGTGTGGTAGAGAGAATATACATGCTGTCAGGCGCGGATACAGAAATAATTGCAGGGGGGGGGGGGTCTGTAAGTACAAGTCTGCATAGCCGATAGCCGACCTCCGCGAGCGCGAAATCGTAAAGTAGGGGTGTCTGGGGATACTCCCCCAGGAAATTTTTAGATGCCAGATCGCCGCAGATGCGATTTCCTGACACCTAGGCCACGAAAAAAAAGTTATCCAACTATCAACTATTCGAGTATTGTAGATTTTCGTTTTGTTTTGTTTTTTGCCGGGAGCAGGGGGACGGGGGGTCTCCCCTGGACCCCCCCCCCCCCCCCCCCCCCCTGTATCCGCGCCTGGCTGTTCTACCAAAGATAGTTTGTTTACATTTAGTTTGAATACAGACGGGGTTGACACTTGACACTGACAGGTGCTCGTTCCCGTCATGTTAATTTCAACTGCTATTCATCACGCTACATTTATGTATTTACATGTAGGCCTACATGATGTTATTTGGAGAAAAATATTATAAATTACTGTGAATTCACTTCCTACACTTTATGCCACAATTAGATCGCGGTTCGTCCGCATGTGCGAGGAGACAGCGAGCGGATTATCAGCGGATTATCGATCGCACATGCAGACCAGCGTGATCTAACTGTGTTATCACATCCTCATGTCCATACGTTACCCATGTGCTGTGTAAATGTAGAAACAAAACTCGAAAATGTATCAAAGATGTGATAATTTATTGTTAGTTGTAGCTCGTTTTTTTTATAAATAGACAAGGGGAACTACTTTTTTCGCGCGTGTACACGAAGGTGTATTACTCATTTGATATGCTTTCTTCTATAGGTTACAAAATGCACAAATATATAATTGGACCAGTTTTAGTGTGTGCTGTCGCAGTTATGTAATAAGTAGAACATTCGTGATGGTTTAATGTTGGCTGTTATTAAACTCGTTTACTGGTTTTCTAATGAAACCAGTAAACTCGTTTAATAAATACCATATTAAATCATCACTCATGTAAGATTATATATTTAAAACGTGTGACTCCAGTTTAATATGTGGCTGTGACCGGAGAAATGGGGCCTATGGGATATTGCGACCAGTGTGCACCCAGCTCAGCATGTGCATCCGCACAGTCTGATCAGGGTGTGCACCGTTCACCATTCAATCTACGAAACACCCTCCATGCTTCTAAGAAGCAATATATATCGTTACCAGGCTGCAGGGGTGTGCCTTTTTCATCAGAAGCTACACTGGTCACCGATCCCATAAGCCACATTTTCCAGTCCCCACATATAAAAAAAACATTTGTCTCTAACAGCCTACGTCACGATGCGATCTGGCAAGCGTTCGTACCCGTCGATATCCAAAGATGGGCTCGATTGTGTTAAAATCAGATTCCGATCACTCGAGAGTGGTATACACGAACTCAACGTCTTCTACAACAACAAACCAGTTGAAGGTTCGTCCAATCTTGTACCACGGCCAGCAGTTAGTCACATATTCCAGCAACCAACATCCAGTCAAAGATTGCCTCACTCCACTATCTTGGTTGATAGCCAACAGCCCGTCCCAGATTGTATCACTATTTTCAGAAAACCAGCAGTCACTCCCAAGTTGGTTCATTACATTTCTACAACCAACATTCAGTCCGAAGTTGGTTCATTATTTTCCTACAACCAACAGTCAGTCCCAAGTTGGTTCATTACTTTTCTGCAACCAACAGTCAGTCCCAAGTTGGTTCATTACTTTCCTACAGCCAACAGTCACTCTATCTATCTCTTTATACTGCTGCACACCCTCACGGGTAATTTCGAGCAGGTATTTATTTCATATATACATGTACATACAATTCAAATACAATCGAGGTTCCCGGTAATTAGCCGGTACCCATTTACAGCTGGGTGGACTGAAGCAGTGTGAATAAAGTGTCTTGCTCAAGGACACAACGCACGTCTGCGGTGAGGCTCGAACCGACGACCGTATTTTCATATAGCCAACAGTCAGTCCCAAGTTGGTTCATTACTTTCCTACACATATTAGTTCACTACTTTCCTACAACCAACTGCCCGTTCCAGGTTGGTTCATTATTGTCTTACCACATACAGCCAGTCCCGGTTAGCAGTGACCAGTAGCCTACTTCACCAACATTGCAAAGTATACTTATCTAGCAAAGTATACTTTGAGGGAGAAATTTTCAATTTAAGGATAAAATTATTATTTTTATTATACTGAATTTATTACATTATCACAGCCATTTCCTACACATATTAGTTCACTACTTTCCTACAACCAACTGCCCGTTCCAGGTTGGTTCATTATTGTCTTACCACATACAGCCAGTCCCGGTTAGCAGTGACC
Source organism: Conchocele bisecta (assembly GCA_029237695.1). Lineage (NCBI taxonomy): Eukaryota > Metazoa > Mollusca > Bivalvia > Lucinida > Thyasiridae > Conchocele > Conchocele bisecta. The sequence goes on from CM055276.1 coordinate 25,238,262, forward strand.
AGTAGCCTACTTCACCAACATTGCAAAGTATACTTATCTAGCAAAGTATACTTTGAGGGAGAAATTTTCAATTTAAGGATAAAATTATTATTTTTATTATACTGAATTTATTACATTATCACAGCCAAAATGGCTGTGATAATGTAATAAATTTAGTATAATAATTATGCATACTTTTAATCATCAAATATATGCAGTCGTTAGTTTTATCTGAAATAATGCATTGCCGGAAAAATAAATGATGATTACTCCCTCAAAATGTCAAAGTATACTTTGCAATGTTGGTGAAATAGGCTACGGTAAACCGTCGGTTTCGCTCAATGACATCGGTGTAATTCATAAATGTTATAAGTTCTTGGTTAAACTTCACTTTTATTATTGTTCTTTTACCTGTTTGGCAGTATTACTTGTGTAGTTAATCTGAACATGCTGCAGGGAATTTTGAATAGGACCAAGTTTAAACAACGTTCGATTCCGTCCGACTCGAATTTCTCGGCAGAATGTTCAGAATAACTACACAAGTAATACTGCTAAATGTGGACTCGTAGTGTTAACGGCTGGAACATGGTACCGCAGTCGTATTGATGAAAAATAATATTTACATGAGACCTTATGGGCGCCGCCATTACGGAGCGTAATATCGTTGCGCGGCGCAACGAGTGGCATATATCCACATACAAATCAAAGAACCTATTTATTATGTAGTATATCCCTCGTAATACATATAAACAAATAAACAAATTTGTGGAGATTTAGAAGTAACTATTTTTCGTAGTTCCGTCACTAACCAATATGAACTCACCAAACGTCAATATGGAAAAAATGCGTTTCAATGGAAAACGGAAGTACGTATATAATAAGGAATAATATTTCATTGAGAAGTTGCACTGTTCATAGAATTGTTCGACATTGCAGGTAGTCCGTTCCAGTTCCATGTTGACGCTTAGCCCCGGGGAGAACCATTGTTACAACGGGTGATTTAGCTGGGTAAGCGTAGTCCATGTATGTGGCTGTGACTGGAGAAACGGGGCTTATGTGATTTATGACCAGTGTACATGTAGCAGCTTCTGGTAAAATAACACACTTATGAAGCCTGATAACGATTTATATTTCTTCTTAGAAGCATGACGGGTCACGGAATGGCGAACAGTGCAAATCATGAGCGGATACACATGCTGATCTGGATCTACACTGGTCGCCAGATCGATAAACCCCATTTATCCAGTCACAGCCACGTATTACGATGTGGTCCGCGATGTGGAAATTATGGAATCCGCGCGGACTAATTTGTGGCTGTGACTGGAGAAATGTGCTGATGGGTTATGCGACCAGCCCGCACAGTCAGATCAGGATCTTCACTGTTCGCCATTCCATCAATGAAACACCCAGTATGCTTCGGACAAGCCGTGCATAGCGTTATCAGTCTACAGGAGTGTGTTATTCGATCAGGAGCTACACTGGTCACACTCCCATAAGCCCAATTTATCCAGTCACGGCCACATTTAGGGTCTGCAGTTGTATTCAGTCAGTGAAAGTAAACTGAATAGTGTATATGGTCATCAACTGCTTGAATACGTTAGCGGATCAGTAGCCGATTTCACCAACATTGCAAAGTATACTTATCTAGCAAAGTATAGTTTGAGGGAGTAATTATTTATTTTTCCTGACATGCATTATTTCATGTAGAAGTGACGATTGCATATATTTGATGATTAAAAGTATGCAGAATTATTATACTGAATTTATTACATTATCACAGCCAAAATGGCTGTGATAATTTAATAAATTCAGTATAGTAAAATTAATAAATTTATCCTAAAATTTAAAATGTCTCCCTCAAAGTATACTTTGCTAGAAAAGTATACTTTACAATGTTGGTGAGATATGCTACAGGAGCTACATGAAGATGCCATATGCTCTTCTTTTCCGCCATATGCTCATATCATGAGCCCAATTACTTCTATCACGGTTACATACCGGGAGTTTGAACCTCGGAATTCCTACACATGATGAACATGATGATATGATGATAGCTAAATGTAACAAAAAACTACTTTCTATGGTTTTCCTAAATTCGTTTTCAATCAATTGTGAACGTTATGTGTTTCAGCTTGGTACGGAACATACTGAGCGAGCCTGTCCCTTATGTTTTTTTATTTATTTTGTAGGGCCGACAATGTGGGATCGTAGCTAGTTATCGCCCGTTGAATGTATTTATAGAAAACCGGTCCCAATTATGTAGTGTGGTGCCTTATTGCGCGTAAAAATGGCGAATGTAGCATAATTTGTTGTGAACATGTGTAAGTATAATGACTTTGAATGGTGTTGAATCCAGATCATCCGTCATATCTACGCAATCTGATCTGGGACTACTTAATTTGCCAGATTCATATCTTCACACTTATTAATGTTATTGCAATCAGTGTATATCCATGTCAGACTGCACACATATGTACAAAGGACCGGACCAATACAATACAATACAATACAATTGTTTATTTAGTGATGTAGGCCACAGGCCCATTACACACAACATGTATATGTAAATGATATAACAGTGCCACTGCATTTATATCATGTGAGCCATTGCCCGACGAGTTGTGATTAAGTTCCCATAAATGTATAGTATATGTCATTCTACGTCAGGCAACGGGTCACATAGACAATGTTTAGGTAAACGATTTTCTTAGTTTCAATAGATGGTAGACAAATGTAGCAATTTTCTTAATAGCTGTAGGATTCTGTATTGCGATTAGTCGATAGTATTCTGTCGCAGACTTGCTTGAGTATATGGTTGGGTCTAAATATTTAATACGCAAGTCAGCATATAGCTTACAATAAACAAAGGCATGCACTTCATCTTCCACTACTTCCAAACCCTCGTGTAAAAGACAATATTGACAAAATCGTAAATGTCGTTCAATAACAAATGTCTTCCGACTTCAATACAAAGGTTATGGTTGGAACATCTAAAGTTCGACATTGCTTTCCTAAGGTAATATGGCAAGTCGCATGAGATATAGCGTTCAACATTAAGCAAGGTTTTAAAGTTTTGATACTGATAACACCTTCCGGAGGAATCAATATCGCGACTCCAATCTTGCTTAAGGCAGTCAGCCAATCGTTGCTGAAATTTTGAAATAAATGAGTCGGTATCCATACATAATCCTGCGCTACTCATACATAAACAAAGCCATAACGATATAGCAGCAGTCTAACATGGCTGGCCCAGTTTGTCCGTCCCATATCATCGTGCTGCCTCAGCATTATGTATGCATTTCTGGGATACCTGTGGGATTCCATGTGTATTAGTCTACACCAGTATTTAATACAGCGAACATAGTAAGTTGAGCAAAGTGGGAGTCTTCCGCATTCACCCAGTGCCATACTGTTATTGATGTGACGGGATAAACCTAGAAATGTCTTACAGAAATTAGCGTGCACAGTTTCAATTTGTTGACAGTACTCGTACCCCCAAACTTCTCCCTCATAGCAGAGGATAGGTTTGACCATCATCTCAAATAATTTGAAAATGTCATCAGAGTCAAAAAAGCCGAATTTCCGTTGATAAGAATAGATCGACATGATCGCTTTACGGGCCTGCGATGCTAGTGATACAACTTCTATCGGCTGCCCTTGATAAAACCAACTTCGTAGCCACGCAGCGGACCTCCATTTCGGAAGACAATAATTTTTGTTTTGGCGATATTCACCTGCATACCGGTTTCCCGACAAAATAAATCGACAGTATCAATTTGCTGTTTCAGCTTGATAGCGGTTTCCGCACAGTTAGCGATGTCATCTGCGAACAATAGACATAATATATCTGGGATGTCACTCGTCACGAATATTCCGGTTCCACATTGATTGCGTAGAAGTATTGCCAGGTCATTAATAAACAGTGAAACTAATAATGGACTGCTTACACAGCCTTGACGCGTACCGATAGAGCAAGGGAAATAACTCGTAATTCCGTTATGCGTTCTGACACATGCAGATAGTCTCCCATACATTGATTGAAAAATATTGAGAAATCTACCGTGTACACCTTTGAGAAGTAGGCTTTTCCAAAGTTTGTCATGTCTGATCCTATCGAACGCTTTGGAAAAATCAACAAATAAACAGTAGAACCTCCCTGCTGGTTTCGTGAGATATTTCTGTGCCATGGCATATGTAGTGTAACAATATTGTCAACTGTTGAGTAACCTGTACGGAATCCAGCCTGTGATTCATCGATGACGTTATGATCTTGTGACCATTTTGTGAGTCTTGTGGTCAAAATAGAGGTAAATATTTTACTGATTATGTTGATTAATGAGATCGCTCGGAAATTGTTAGGGTCGTCTAGTGGGCCTTTTTTTTATGTATTGGGCATATGAGGCTCTGACTCCAATTAGATGGGAATTCGCCAGCATCATAAATGGAGTTGTAAATGTCAGTGAGGATTGGAGCGATGCCATTGCACGTGTGTTTAAAAAATTCTGAGCCTATTCCATCTGGGCCTGGGCTTTTTCCGACATTGAGTCTGAGAATCGATGAGACTGTCTCGTCTACAGTAAATGGGTCATTCAGGGGGCGTGCTGCATCAATTTGTTTCGGGTCGATATCATCATCGGTGTGTGCGGGTGTTTCTGGTATGTAGTTTGGTGAGAAAAGGTCCTTAAAGTATGTATACCAATCGTGTGGCGAGATGTTAGGTGTCGTTACTGTTGTACGTGTGTTACGTTTGATTGTTTGCCAAAACTGTGATGGACTGTTTCTTGCATTGACAATTCATATAACTCACAGTTTTGTTTTACATAAAGCTTTAAATTGAGTTCGGATGTTGATATATATGTCGAGGTCATCCCGAGTGTTAGTTAAACGAAATCTACGTAATAGAGATAGTGTACGCGTTGTCAGCGTTTCGCAATCCCCATCCCACCATTCTGCATACTGTGCGGGCGAATATCTACTGCTTCTAGGACGTAGCTTCATAATCACGGCTGCCTTTTGGTATACATTAGCTAAAAGATCAACTGCTAGACTCAAGTTATCACGAACATTCCGAAGTATATCATCGCGTCGTATTGCTAGTTCCGACTGAAAGTTTGTAGTAAATGTATTCGCATTTCCATCAGCCCACTTATACCGCGTGTATACAGAATCTGACAAATATTCATCATCAATATCACTATGGCCGGGTAAAGTGGAGGCTCTAACTTTGAATTGTAGTATACATAACAGTGGAAAATGAACCGACTCGTCACGTTCCTGAACAGAAAAACTTGTAACATGACTGAATAGATCAGAAGATGCAATATTATAGTCTACTACGCTAGCCCCTTCATTGGCAGTACAAGTATATTCACCATGTGTGTCACCTGTAACCCGACATTATTTATAATATACACATCAAACAAACAGCATAGCTCCACTAATGACACACCAAATGAGTTGTACCTGTGAATATCTTTGGTATTTCTGGGCATGTTGAATGAGTCACCATCATATGGAACGTCACCAAAAATTGATTCGAGTGAGCCGTCAGGTATGTAGTCAAGAAAATCCTTGCATCTAGAGATTAGATCTCCAGCAATAAACAGTGTAGATCCTGGGTAATCAGACCGGGTCGTCAACAAATAGTTCTCCAGTACCTTAATTCCATCTTTCTCATCGCTGCCACGATATATGGGTGACCCCTCGGCTGACACATATACAAAACACAATATCATATCCTGTGTACCTTCATATACTGACATATTGCATTGCAAAAATACACAATTATCAAATTGTCCGTAGATGCGTGTTATTTGTAGTTGCTCTACTAATGAATCTTTAATAAACACAGCTATACCACCACTGTTACGCCTATTACCTGGGTTACACCGTACATGATCAAAACAAGTATAGCCACCAAAAAACTTGTCAAATTCAGAGCTACAGTCCGACCACGTCTCATTTAAAGCTATGATATCAAACCCGTAGATAATTAACTATACTGCAGTTGTTTAAATATTTCTTAAGCCCTTCTATGTTCCATGTCAGAATGCTAATGTTTACAGATGTATTAATAGTATTCATATTCCGTGTAATGTGTCTATACTTAGAACTAGAATTCCCAATGTCAATCGGCTGGCCTCGGCCACTATCCTTATCCTATATAGAGTCATTGTCGCTCATAACTGGGTAACCTGTAGTGTTGCGTACATCTCCATAAGCACGCGGTTGTCCACTCCACGGATACGGTTGGCTGGTACGGAGATCGGTACTGGGTCGTCGCGGTGTGTTAGAGCCAACACGAACTGGCTGTTGAGTTTGAGCATCAAATTTGTAAACAACGTTGTCGATGACCAGTTTATCAAATCGCATAGATGCTGTTCGACCATTTTTGCGTGCTCGAACTAGGAACGTACCAAGGACCTTCCTGTAAATGACCTCTGTAAATAGATTGCAAAGGGAAATAACTAGCTATCATCCATCATTCGCCAGTGAGGACCTGATGAAGACGGCTATAGAACAGTTTTATAAATAGAGATGGCAAGACCATGTGCCGTTTCGCAGACAATCACAAGAGAATGTTCACATATATGTTATTCATATAATATATCACATTTACAATGCAACTATGTTTGAATCAAATAATGATCAAGGGTATAACGGGTCCTTCACTCGAACACAATTTTACTCTAATATTAAATATCTACAAGATAGGTTAATAATAAAATACACGTATCGTACGGGTAGGTGAGATAAATTACCTAGAGCAAGGTTGTCCTCACGTACGATCGACAATCCGACCGCTGAGGCTCGCGGCTTATCTACTCGTACATGCGGACGAACCGTGTTCCCAAGTATTACTTCAACTTGTATGGCGAGAGAGACGACTTTTCCTTCGACATCATACACTACCGCATATTTGTCCATTTCTTTATTTTAAAATACTTGAATATTGTGCTTGAAATCAAGCAGCTTGATTTGCCGAGCCTGAGACATGCTCCATCCCAGGCTCAGACAATCAAATTGCTTTATTGCGAGTTGTCATTGCCAGTAGTCGTTCAGAAATGTTGATAACTTGGGTAATATTAACGCAGGCGGTTGTGTAAATTATCCACACGTGGTGCTGTTGTTTCTCGTACTATGCCAACGTAGTAGTAGAAACCAGTAACCTACCAACGTATACACCATACAAGCACAGGTGCTTGAAGAACGGTTCATATTTCGGTGTTTTATGGGTAATTTTGGTATCTCTGGTGCATTATTGCAAACATACAGTTTACGTCACCTACCGCGAGTTACACGTATAAGTACGGTATTTTGACACGATAAAAGTGGTCCTGAAAGTTCGGAACGATGAATGCGTAGATAATTGACGATGTAAAATACCCAAAACCAATGAAATCAACCCAAATATACCAAAAATCCCCATATGACACCAACATACTGACCATCTGTTCAAACACCTGCGCATACAAGGGCATGCTGTTATGTCGACGATGTCACTGATGGTAATAAGGTCTTCATCACATCTATGCTCCTCCAGCAGAGCTACTGTTTCAATAAAATACAGTGGAACCTCGTTATGTCGACGATGTCACTGATGGCAATAAGGTCTTCATCACATCTATGCAACTCCCGCATAGCTACTCTTTCAATAAAATACAATGGAATCTCTCGAAACAGGGGCCCGTTTCACTAAACTTCTTACGACTAAAATGTTCGTAAGTGCAAATTTAAGATCGTCTGTAAATTTCAATTTATGGATTTACATTTATTGAGCATAGGCTGCATATGCAGTATATGCTCAATAAATGTAAATCCAATAATTGTTTACAAGAAAACAATGTTAATGTCAAATTTACAGACTATCATAATTTTGCACTTACGAACATTTTAGTCGTACGAAGTTTAGTGAAACGGCCCCCAGGACACCAATATTACACCTGGGTACCGTTTCACTAAACTTCAAAACTGCAAAATTATGATCGTCTGTAAATTTCACTTTAGCAATGTTTTCTTGCAAACATTTATTGGATTTACATTTATTGAGCATATGCTGCATAGGCAGCGTATGCTCAATACATGTACATTCATCAATTGAAATTTCCAGACTACAATTTGCACTTACGAACATTTTAGTCGTACGAAGTTTAATGAAGCGGCCCCCAGTTATTTTGTTTTTGATGAGATTCTTGGTCATGTATCTCAGGTGATAATGTCTGTTCGTGATCGCATAGCATACAACTATGACTCAGAATGGTTAAATGCCTGCTTTACAGTGAAACATCTCTAAGCCGGACACCCTGGGGGGCTCCTAAGGTGTCTGACATATAAATATTTCACCGTAAAACCCTTACGCCTCCGTACTACCGCTGAGCGTGAGCTGCGCTAGAGCTCAGGCTCATTTAATTTAATCCAACTGTTTGATTGCGAGTTGAGATTGTCAATGTGTTCAGAAACGTCGGCATCGTGGAAAGTTTAACGCAGGGGGTTGTGTATCTGTGCTAGCGAAAACATTGACGTAAGTGCCCACCAGTCTGGCTGTAATGGTTTGGAAATAGCGGATCTCAAACGAGTTTCCATTTGATATGATATTTATTAAACGAGTCATGCACAATGTATGCCTCTGGCGAGGTGCATAAAATTGCGGACGAGTTTCATATATCTCATATCAAATGGAAACGAGTTTGAGATTCTGTTTATCACATGTATTTACACGCCAACTAGCAGAATACTTAGAGACATCCAATACGTTTCAGTGAGCAGACGCTATTGACTATTTTCGCCTCTAGTTGAAAATCTGCACAGAGGAAATACGTGCAGTTTTAATCCTAGCAATAACATCATTATATATATGCAAAATAATATGTTCCTGTCATTGGTAAACACGTCATATTACAAACGGGAGCACATTATTACAAGTTCAGTAATTTAAATGAGTCACGGACGCTTCTAATGACATTTAAAACATGTTATCACATCTTTGACACATTTCCTGGTGTTGTTTCTGTATTAACACAGGTCGTGTGCAAGCGATGTGCACGAAGATGTGATAAATAACTTAGATCACGTTTGTCCGCATGTACGAGTGATAAGCTCGCGGATTATCTCTTCGTACATGCGGACGAACCGTGATCTAATATATACATGACGTAAACATCAAAACACCACTGCTTTGTCGCACCATTACGGAGGTCCTTTGGAACGTTTTATTCATTTAACATAACGTTGGTGCATACTACGAATATATAATTAGGGTGATGCGACCGGCCAACAAAATGTTCTGCAGGTGTTATTACATTTATGAAATGGGTTAAAACTCGATATAACAAGGTTTACAGGCGATAGATTGTAATACAAAACAAATTAAACTACAAACTATCCTAATTGTGTGACTACTGTTGGTTTTAAATGGTGACAAGCCGTGTGATTGTGCACCAAGAATATGTGCGATATCTCATAAAACATATTTACAAATTTTACGATATTTTCCGTCAATGACATCGACAGTTGACGAAATGTTCACAGCAAGTGCGGAATAGTATTCCGCATTTGCTATGCACATTTCGCCAACTTTCGACGTCATTTACAGAAGATCTCACAGTTTCTGTAAATATGTGTGGTGACAAATTTTCTTGGGTACAAAATTGTATGGCTTGTCTCAATCGCGTTTTTCTTTTCAAAATATGCAGACAGTTTAATATGATCGCCAGAATTAAATGTTATACTTTTGGTTACTTTAGGTTGTTCTGTTGACGCTGGATCCTTGGTTCTATCCTTTATTTCTGTTATTCGATTATTGTACTGTCATGTTTTTGCTATCATCACGAGGGGCATTCGATAAATATTGAGACTTTTGCTCTAACAGACTCATCTTTTGCTCTTATTGATATAGTTTGTTCACACTAATGTACTTCAGCATTTGATCTACCAGATGTCGACACGAACGCATGATGTATAAACTGGAAACTTGTTTTAGACGTTGCCATGGCAACCAAATAACGCTGAAGCGGAGGCGGTGTAATTGAGAACTTAAATTACTGCTTCGAAGTTGATATTACTCATGATCGGTAACGTCAAATTTTACGCAACTTCGTGTGCACGTCAAATGGCGTTGTGGGCATTCACGGGCAAAGCGCGACGTCATATCGGAAACTACGATCAGATATACAGTCACAACTGCTATAGTCTATTTTCCATCACAGTCATTGGAAGATGATCAGAGGAGCGGCAGATTATCACAGATCGTATATGACTGAATAATGAGACTACACATTCGCCTGTGCTAATTTTGCCATTTGTGTCAATTTCTTTATTTTGAAATACTCGAATAGCGTACTTGAAAATCAAGCAGCTTGATTAGCTGAGCATGCTACAGCTCGGGCACAGACAATCAAATTGCCTGATTGCGAGATGTTCAGACACGTTGATAATCTTTGAAAGATTAACGTAGGCCGTTGTGTACTTGACATTAGTGGCCACACTAACACAAGCTCTGCTAGCATACTCACGTAGCGCCATATGAATCTCTTCTCTCAATAGCGATTTCACCAAAATAGCAAAGTACATGTATACTTATCTAGCTGAGTATACTTTGAGCGAGTAATCATATATTTTTCCCGAAATGCGTATTTTGTATAACTAACGACTGCATATATTTGATGATAAAAGGTATGCACAATTATTATACTGATTGTATTACATCATCACAGCCAAAATGGCTGTGATAATGTAATGTAATAAATTCAGTACAATAATTTGGTCAAAACTATTTTATTTCTTTAAATAAAATTAATAAATTTATAAAGTGTACTTAGCAAGGTATACTTATCCAAGGTAATCCAATCTGAAATATGCAGCTGCCTAACGGCAACCAAATACCACAGAGAGCTACCAAAACTATGCGTTCACATATAAACTATTGTAATATGCTCAAGAAACAAATGTTCCAACCTTGATAAGCAAAACAGCAGTGATACCAAATGACCAACCAACCAGCCAAGCCGAAGGGCCGCCAAAAATATATATATGTTTTACACTTATACACTTACACACTCCGCCGTAAAACTCCCTGACAACTCCCCGCCGTGGGACAGTACAGCTGTGGCACCCATGACAACTGCTCAAACACAATAAAGTGAATATCGCCCGGAAGTGGACACTCCTCTTTCTACAACAAATGACAAAGAGGCACGGCAGAATGTGCAATATATATAAATGTAGAACAAACTACAAAAATGAGGCACAGCAAAATTCTGCAATTTACAAAAACAAACATAAAACAAAAAGATATTAACGCCAGATCACCCGCCCTAACACCATACTCCAAATCAAGCCAAATACTATGGATTAATGTGACCTGCAAGCACAAATGACATATACTATAGGCTGAAGTATCCAGCCACGAGAAAAGAGGGCATAGCTGATGCAGAAGGCATAGTCCCAGGCCAGCATCCGCACAATCTGATCTGGATCTACATTTCGGTTTTAAAATGGAAAGGCACTAATGATATATGCAACAAAAACTGGTGTGCTTCCATATGCACGAGTATGCTTGTCAAACAGGAAATAACTTACTAAGCCCTCAATCTCGTGGCCAGACACACCTACACATACATGTACATGCATTTATGATTTCCTCAACCTCTTAATAGCATGTAAATAAAAATTGGTGAGAACAGTTACACCTTCAGTATTAATAATAGCAAATAAGTTATTCAACGCCGAGGGAAAAGAATCCGGAGCCAGTTTGAAAATGTCATTAGTACCCGCATGAATAATAATGTAATCCGCAGACGACACCGCACGTTTCAAAGAAGAATTCCTTTCAAATTGTTGAACCAGTTTGCCAAGTGTAGTACATGGAAAACTGTAAGTCTCTAGATAGTCTATGCCTTCAACGTATTTCCCAATGGAGTCGCACACAAGAATCGTCTGCTTCCGGCCTAAGAAGTTGAGGAAAAAATAAAATAAAACAAATTATCATACAATAATTCCAGCACATACAATTCCCTAACATTTTATTGGTCCGTAGCAAGTCTCTGTCCGAAATTTATATCCAAGTAAACTCCCATGCCGAACTACTTTCTGTAACCGTCAGGCGCAGTTAAAATAATTCTTAAGAAAACAGAAAATAAATACATTTTCTTGATGAATTTATTTAAAATGCTGGAATTATAAGGAATGAATGGCATTTTTGTGGAATTTATCGGGGATATAAACTTGGAAAAGTCGCGGGAATACTGGACGAGGCCTTCCGGCCTTCGGCCAGTATTCCCGCGACTTTTCCACGTTTATACCCCGATAAATTCCACAAAAAGGCCATTCATTCCTATAATATTCAGAATAATGCCGCATTCATAGCGCGTGCAACTTGTATCTTATCATCAACTGAAAAAGTCAAATACTTTTGATAAGTCTCACTCCTCCAATCTCCATGCAACTTAATCAACTCGGATGAAACACCAGCCTGGAAAGCTAAAGTAGCACCACCTCGACGAAAACTGTGCGTTGAATAAGCCGAACAATCCAAACCAATACGATTTATCAAATTTCTCGACCTAGACTGAAATTCTGCATATGTACAGGCATGATTAGCTGACCAAGAACAAAAGTGGTTTATTTTCTGAAACTGGACAAAGCTTTAACATATTTTCGTTAGCAGAAAATGAACACAAAGCAGAATCGGACCTAACTAAGAGAACCGTTAATTTGCGCTCCACAACCAGCAGTCAGTCCCAGGTTGGGCCACCTTCATACCACAACCAACAGACATTTTACCAGGACCGGCAGTCAGTCCCAGATTGGTTCAAAATCCTTAACAATGTTAAGAATTTAACAGTCTGTTAAGCTAACAGAAGCTTTGAGCAACCGGGCCCAGATTATCAATGTTTCTGAACATCAATTGGCAATGCCAACTCGCAATCCAAACACTTCATTGTCTGGGCCTGAGCTTTAGCACAGGTCAGGCTCAGCCAATCAAGCTGTTTGATTTCAAGCACAATATTGAAGTATTTTTAAATAAAAAATTGATAAATATTGGCAATCATTATATTGAAGTACAATGTAGATTTATTTTAAAATGAATACATTGACAAGCACAATATTGAAGTATTTTGAAATAAATAAATTTACAAGTATTGGCAAACACGATATTGAAGTATTTTGAAAAAATAAAATTGACAAGTATTGATAAAATTAGCCACAGTTAGATCACGGTTCGTCCGCATGAGGAATTATATCCGCGAGCTTTAGCGAGTGGATTATCGATCGTACATGCGGACGAATGTGATTTAACTGTTTTATCACATCATCATGTCCATACATTGCCCGTGAGTTGTGTAAATGCAGTAACAAAACTCTAAAATATATCACAGATTTGATAATACGGATAAATTGTACTGTACATTGATTGAATTATTATAGGAACGAATGGCCTTTTTGTGGAATTTATCGGGGTATAAACTTGGAAAAGTCGCGGGAATACTGGACGAAGGCCGGAAGGCCTCGTCCAGTATTCCCGCGACTTTTCCAAGTTTATATCCCCGATAAATTCCACAAAAAGGCCATTCATTCCTTATAATTTCAGCATTTGAAATAAATTCATCAAGAAAATGTGTTTATTTTCCGTTTTCTTAAGAATTATTTTAACTGCGCCTCACGGTTACGGAAATAGTTCGGCGTGGGAGTTTACTGGGATATCAATTTTGGACAGAGACTTGCTACGAGCCAATCAAATGTTAGGGAATTGTGTAAATATTTTTGTGCTGGAATTATTCGACATTGCAGGATCGTTCACGGCCTTTTTTCACAATGAGACCCGAGGTGAACCATTGCTGCAACGGGTGATTTAGCTGGGTAAGCGTATCCCACATATGTGGCCGTGACTTATTATATATGGTGTACGAACGGGGTCAAAACTAAATTTACAGATGCAGCTTTAAAAAATATACAGGTGCACCTGGAAATATACAGCTGCACCTGTAAAAATACAGCTGCACCTGTAAAGAATACAGATGCAGCTGTAAACATACAGGTGCAGCTGTATATGCAGGTGCACCTGTATATTGATTTACCTGGGTCAAATTTCTGCTCCAATCAGATGTATAATTACAGCTGCACCTGTAAAAATACAGCTGCACCTGTACAAAATACAGATGCACCTGTACAAAGTATAGCGGCACCTGTAAAAATGCAGCTGCACCTGTAAAAATACAGGTGCAGTTGTATATTGATTTGCCTGGGTCAAAATTCCGCTCCAATCAGATATATAATTACAGTTGCAGCTGTATTTTTACAGGTGAAGCTGTATTTTTTACAGGTGTATCTGTATTTTTACAGGTGCATCTGTATTTTTTACAGATGCAGCTGTATTTTGACAGGTGCACCTATACATTTACAGCTACAGCTGTACATTTTACAGGTGCAGCTATAGATTTACAGGTGGAGCTATACAAATACAGGTGCAGCTGTATTTTTTACAGGTGCACCTATACATTTACAGCTGCAGTTGTACATTTACAGGTGCAGCTATAAAACTACAGGTGCAGCTGTATTACTTACAGGTGCAGCTGTATTACTTACAGGTGCAGCTATAAAACTACAGGTGCAGCTGTATTACTTACAGGTGCAGCTGTATTACTTACAGGTGCAAGCTATAAAACTACAGGTGCAGCTGTATTACTTACAGGTGCAGCTGTATTACTTACAGGTGCAGCTAAAAATACAGGTGCAGCTGTATTTTTTACAGGTGCAGCTGTATTTTTTACAGGTGCAGCTGTATATTTACAGGTGCAGCTGTATTTTTTACAGCCGCAGCTGTATATTTACAGGTGCACATAGCTGCACCTGTAAATTTAGTTTTGACCCCATTCGTACACCATATTGACTGGAGAAACGGGGTTTATTGGATTTATGACCAGTGTAGCTCCTGATCAAATAACACACACATGAAGCATGATAACTATTTATATTGCCTGTTAGAAGCGTGATGGGTGTTTCATTTGTAGAACTGTGCAGATCCTGATCATACTGTGCGGATACACAGGCTGGTCTGGATCTAAACTGGTCGCAACGCCCATGAGGCAAATTTCTCCAATCACAGCCACGTATATCGATGTGGCCTGGGAGGTGGTAATTATGACATTCGCGCGGTTTGATTTAGGGTCTACACTGCTTGCCATTCCGTCGATAATCATCAACTGCTTGAACGCGTTAG
The DNA here is from genome assembly GCA_029237695.1 of Conchocele bisecta. NCBI lineage: Eukaryota > Metazoa > Mollusca > Bivalvia > Lucinida > Thyasiridae > Conchocele > Conchocele bisecta. The sequence continues at coordinate 25,253,458 of CM055276.1, forward strand.
CCGATCAAGAGCTAAAACTGGCATAATCTCATTTTAAGTCGTACATGTATATGCCCATATCATGAGCTAGCTAGACTGATAATAAACTGATAAATTGCATAAGCCCAATTACTTACATGTATGTCACAGTTACATACCGTGGTTTGAACGGCCAAAAAATTAATATCACCAGTTTCTTCAGTCACAGATCAGGGGCCTGGTTCACTAAACTTCGTACGACTAAGAAGTTCGTAAGTACAAAACTAAAATGTACAACACAGTTCGTATTAGATTTTGGGACGTCTTTGATATAGTTGTTCAGATTTAATGGCACCAACATGTAGATGGAAAATTGTAGCATCTGAAACACGTCAATGTGTGAAGTGAATTTATAGAAATCTTCTTACGAATATTTTTGTCGTACGAAGTTTAGTGAAACTGTCCCCATGTGCTAACTGGCAAAATTTGCCATAAACACCAATTAACAGTGGCTGAACCAGGATTTCGCCGAAGGGGGGTCCAGTCGAAATTCGACTTATTTTCAGTACATAATGTTCATGTGATAAGGCACATTGTGAATGGGCTCACTATAATATCTGAACCTTGATTAGTTGCGAATGGTAACTCTTATAATCTACTAGCGTACCGTCCGTAGGCTACGTACGGTACGGGAGTAGATTGCACGAGTTACCGTTCTCAACAACACCTTGATCTGATAATATCACCCTTATTTGACAGTGCTTGTTATATTTTTAACACATTGCAAAAATCTCAATTGCAAAAATTAAATCAGGAATACTGAAAGGGGGTGCTCGTGCCCCCTGGGCCACCCCCTGGGCCACAGTGACCCCCTGAATCCGCCACTGGTTAATGATCAGGCTCTAGTCTTGCTACAAATGCCATAAACCTGTTTTTTCTGTGACAACCACAGATTAGGAGCCCAATTCCTTATGCTGTTACAATGTAAAACATATTTTTGATGAGAAAAATGGAAAAGAAATAATAATCAGCAGATGACAAAATATAATTCAATAAACGTAATCCATCAATTGAAATTTCCAGACGATCCTAAATGTGCACTTACGAACATTTCAGTTGTACGAAGTTTAGTTCGGAAACGGCTCTCAGTAGTGTAAGGGATATAAACACTTGTGCATTGCATGATACAAACTGTTACGTGTAATAGAATATCAGGATAATATTGTCTTATATCAAGTTTGTCATGTTCGACCTGTAAACGGTAGGAATTCCTCTCCGAGCCTCGAAATTCATTAGTTGCGAACAGTAACTCTGGCTATCTACTCCAGTACCGTTCGTAGGCTACGGACAGTACGGAAGTAGATTGCACGAGTTACTGTTCGCAGCTAGAAATTCATATGTTGTTAACAGTTACTCTTGCAATCTACTCCCGTACCGTCCGCAGGCTACGGACGGTACGAGAATAGATTGCACGAGTTACTATCGCAACTAGAAATTAATATGCATCATAAACATGATATTAACCTACTTTCTATGATGTTCCTAATAAATTGTCCTATTAAACTCGTTTTCTATAAAGATTTAACCCTTTTGTGTTTAAGCTTGGTACGGAACATAGAGAGCGAGCCAGTATCTAAATTATGGTTATTTATTTATGTTGTAACGCCGACAATTCACCAGTGAGGACCAGATAAAGACGGCAATAGAACAATTTTATAAACAGATTACCGGACTTTGGAACAGCCCTTAGAACTAGTTTCGATGCGCATTACCGGCGTTAGAAACTGGACCAATTATGTTGGCTTTCCGTTACGTTGCTTAGTCTAGGACCCACTCTACCCCTGATCATCATTTGATTCAACATAATTGCTTCGTAAATGTGACGGAATACATGTAAATACTATCCAACTATTTAACCTTCCATATTATTACAATATTCATTTGGCGAAGTTTATTACATTGAATTATTTCTTAATGGAACAAGTGACTTCTGTGAATATTTAAATCATTTACACTAGCGTATATAATATGAAACAAAAATGAAAGAAATTTCAAATTTCCTTACTGGTAAACAAAAAAGAAAGAAATTTCAAAATGATTCCTTACTGGTACAATGTTTACGTGCAGCGTGCATGTATAGTGAAAATGCCAAATTATGCCAAAACAAAGTATGCCTAAGTATACCAAACCAAATTATGCCATATTACTCCAAATTATGCCAAACCAAATTATTTTCCATTCAAGGCTTATCACAGTTTCGAGTAACATGTACTTGACTATAACGCATGTGAGACATCATCTGAGGATGGGGACGTAGAATAGAAACACATATAAGTATGGAAGGGGATATCCGCCACTACATTGCATGCTGCTTCATGACAATGCAGTCGACCATTGTTACATGTCATCCTGCACTGCGGCTATTCGTTACTGCTTAATGACAACTCCATCGTGCATTATTACATTTCACATTGCATACCTCGATTGGCTATTTGACATTGTTACATGTCATCATGCATATTGGCTATACAATACTGCTTAATGACAGCACCATCTTGCATTATTACATTGCATACCTCGATTGGCTATTTCACATTGTTACATGCCATATTCTGCCATGTGTCATTCTGCTTACTGCTTGCTGGGATGCGTAAATGACTATATGAATTCCGCCGAATGACGCATGCAAGCACGCAGAATGGCCCATGTCAGAATATGAAATGGCCGAATGAGGGATGCCAGCATCGCAGTAAGCCGAATGAAACTTGGCAAAATGTGCAACGCCCTCTGTTGTCATAATGGGAACGCTTCCATTATGACGCCAGGTGGCGCTCCAAAATAAGTACAGTAGATGTTTTTTCTTGTGGTCTTTTGCCACCGCGGACGTAATATAAGTGGTCGATCACCGCGGGCATAGCCTACCTGTCCCCCGCGATCACTGTTTCAGGTAGTGGGATCGCGGTGACAGCATCCTCGGTTACTGTCATGCACTGCCAGAACGATATCACGGTGATTCGCCGTGGTCGTTCACGGGGGATCACCGCGATTGCGTATCTACCTGTATAAATGCATGTACGCGAAGGTACAGTACTTTTAAATTAGCAAAATAAAACATTTTTGTTTGTATGAGAAACGATGAATTAAGTGAGCGCGTGCGTGTGTATGTGTACGTGTGCATTCACGCGTTGATGTAGCTAAAGTCGAACATAATGCTATATCACTATTCTATATGTACACGACCAGCCTCGAGGTCCACATTTTAGCCTCGAGGTCCACTTTTTTAGACCCCCTAGATACCTCAGGCCCATTGGGCCTTCGAAACGACCACCCCCCCCCCCCCCCCACCCCCCCCCCACCCCCCCCTTCAAACAGGTCTGGCTACCGGCCTGAATTGTATATATATTTTCTTAACTTGGTTGATTGATTGAATTGCGAATAAAGGTCATTTAATCCATTCTGGCCGCAAAGGAAATAATCCCGTCTTTATCATTTAGAGGCTTACCTGTGACTATTTCGGGAGATTGAACACCATCGGTCTAATTATTTTTTTTTTAACACGAACTATAATTAGCAGGTACTCTTCATTAGTAACTGTACATGTAAATACAGACATAAGTATCCCTTGTCAACAGATCAGTAAATGGAAAGTGTGATTATTACCTTAATAGAAGTAATTAGAAATCGTATCGGTCCCCGTTATTCGTTAATTTAATGACCGGCCTCCGTTTCGCCCTTCGACCAACTCGCTCAAAAATAATACGATAGCCGACATAGGTTACTGACAGGCTCGTACGCAGGGGGGTGGTGGGGGAGGGGGTGCGACAGTGACCGCACAGTGACCGAGGATGCTGTCAGGTAGGCTATTCCCGCGGTGATCGACCACTTTAAATACATTATGCCCGCGGTGGCACAGTGACAAAATACCACAAGAAAAAACGTCTACTGTACTTATTTTGGAGCGCCACCTGGCGTCATAATGGAAGCGTTCCCATTATGACAACAGAGGACGTTGCACATTTTGCCAAGTTTCATTCGGCCTACTGCTTACTGCGATGCTGGCATCCCTCATTCGGCCATTTCATATTCTGACATGGGCCATTCTGCGTGCTTGCATGCGTCATTCGGCGGAATTCATATAGTCATATACGCATCCCAGCAAGCAGTAAGCAGAATGACACATGGCAGAATATGGCATGTAACAATGTGAAATAGCCAATCGAGGTATGCAATATGCAATGTAATAATGCAAGATGGAGTTGTCATTAAGCAGTATTGTATAGCCAATGTGCAGGATGACATGTAACAATGTCAAATAGCCAATCGAGGTATGCAATGTGAAATGTAATAATGCACGATGGAGTTGTCATTAAGCAGTAACGAATAGCCGCAGTGCAGGATGACATGGAACAATGGTCGACTGCATTGTCATGAAGCAGCATGCAATGTAGTGGCGGATATCCCCTTCCATATATAAGTAGACTCGTATAATTATTTTCTATGACCTCGTCTTAAGTGTATTTTGTCACACCATATACAGTGTACATTTGATTAGTACGGAGCCCCGCAGGGGACATGGGTTTTTTTATTCTTTCGTTCCCATGAATTAACTATTCGTTCCCACGAAATAACAATTCGTTCCCACGGGAACGAATTGTTATATTGTGGGAACGAATTGTTCATTCGAGGGAACGAATTGTTAAATTGAAATTGAGGGAACGAATTGTTATATCGTGGGAACGAATTGTTAATTCGAGGGAACGAATTGTTAAATTGAAGGAACGAATTTTTATTTCGTGGGAACGAATTGTTATTTCGTGGGAACGAAATAATAAAAAAAAACATGTCCCCTGCTGGGCTCCGTACTAATCAAATGTACATTGTATATGGTGTGACAAAATACACTTAAGACGAGGTCATAGAAAACAATTATACGAGTCTACTTATATGTGTTTCCATCATCCAATGTGTGTACATGTATTCCCACGATCGTATTTAACTAATACATAGATAAACCTAGAGGATTGCACATGGAACATGTAGTTGCGGGAAGTAACTCCGCAAAACTCCACCGTTGCCCGTTGAACAGCTCACGCTCAGTCAATCAAAATGCTTGATTTCTAGCACACTATTCAAGTATTTTTATATAACGAAATTTACCAATGTTGGCAAGATTAGCACAGGCGGTGGTGTATAGTGACAGTCTAGGTTTACCATATACAGTGAAATCCCGCTAAACCGGACACCCTGGGAGGTCCCCAGGGTGTCCGGTTTAGCGAGGTTTCACTGTAAATCAGACATTTCATCATTCTGAGACATAGCTGTGTGTTATGTGATCACAAACATGCATTATCCCCTGAGATAAATGATCAAGAAACCTATCAAAATCATGATCACATATGTGTTTTTGTTGTCCGGTTTAGAGAGGGTGCACTGTACAATATACACCAATTTGCTCATGGCGCGATTCATACACAACCGCCTGCGTTAATATTGCCGAGATTAGCAACACTTCTGAACATATATTGGCAATGCCAACTCGCAATCAAGCAATTTGACTGTCTGACCCCGAGCTGTTGCACAGCTCAGGCTAAATAAATCCAGCTGCTGGCTTTCAAACACAATCTTCAAGTATTTGTAAATAAAAACAAATTACAAATATTGGCACGATAGACTGGTCTAGAGACTGGTTTAAAACGCGCATGGACCCCTTTGCTCATGGCGGGATAGGTAATTATTATTTCTGTGAAGTTGGCAACATTTGATTAGTTTTGGCGACTGTGTGACCCATCACAGCAACTGTTTCCCCACCACAAACCATTACTCACCCACCGGTCTTCCGGTACGAATCGTGGCTACGCATCCGCCTGCGTTAATCTTACCCAGATTAGCAACGTTTCTAAACATATATTGACAATGCCGACTCGCAATCAAGCAATTTGATTGTCTGAGCCTGAGCTGTGGCACAGCTCAGACTCGGGCAATCAATCTGCTTGAATTAATGAAAAATGTTCACGTATTTTGATATAAGAAATTTACAAATATTGACAAGATTAGCCCAGGCGGTAGAGTATACCCTGATCGGACTGCGCAGACTGGGGCCCGTTTCACTAAACTTCGTACGACTAAAATGTTTGTAAGTGCAAATTTGGGATCGTTTGGAATTTTCAATTGATGGATTTACATTAATTGAGCATATGCAGCCTATGCTCAATAAATGCAAACATCGTTCATGTGAAATTTACAGACTATCATAACGTTGCACTGACGCACATTTTTTTAGTCGTACGAGGTTTAGTGAAACGCCCCCCCCCCCCCCCCCCCCCCCCCCCCCCCCCCCCCCCCCCCCCCCCCCCCCCCCCCCCCCCCCCCCCCCCCCCACCCCCCCCCCCCCCCCCCCCCCCCTGATCTCTGCCTATACTGGTTTTGAAATAAACGAATTGACAAACATTGGCAAGATTAGCGCAGGCAGTAGTGTATATGCATAACTCTCACACCCCTACGTAACTCGAATGAACTGTCCCTTGTTGATTTACATTAGAAAGATAATGGGGTGATTCTATTTTTAAACCATCTGAGACAGTCAACAAATCGATCAGACGCGTATGAGATGGCTCGTCTGCATCGACATTGTTTGTAAACATTGTGATTGGGTTGTGTGTTGTTGATACGGATAATAAACGCTTCCGCGCACTAAAATAGTTATAGTGTTGAAAAACAAAACAAGCGTCATTGCCGTGCTGACAAGTGCCAGAGATACACGTGTACGCTGTGTCATGGATACGTTTAAAGATTATGGAATAATTTCTTTTATTCTTCTGCAGGTAATAACGTATATTGTATTTACACAAATGTTCATTTCCCTTATCGTAATTTTGATAGCGAGAATATATTTTTTAATTTTGACTCGAAAAATGCAGAGATCCAATAAGGTGCATACTCACGCTATATGACATTATATTTTATCAAAATTACGATTAATATTAATCTGTTTCTTTTAAGTAATATGCAATAATAACGCCAGAGCTCCTATCCCATTACATAGGCACTGGCATCTCAACCCTCCCCCATCCCACCTCACCCCCACACTCCCCACCCCTTACACACACCCGCTAATACGTGTTGACCAAAATAATAAAATTCCAGGTAAAATTGGTAAACCGGCCTGTATATATGACTATTACAGCTGTATGCGATTATTTTCATTTTTTATTTTTCCTTGTTATTGTTTAATATTATTATTATTGTGGGATTTTGCTCGGCCCCTACAATATTGTTTCAGAGATGTTGCCATAGTTACATGCGGGTATGAACTTTTGTAAATATTTTATTTTTATTTTTGTTATTTCTCAATGAAAGTATATGTTGCGACCACTCATTTGAACCGTCTCGACGAGACGGTTCAAATGGTGGTCACGACATATATTTCTTAGCTCATATAAAGAAAATAGTTAGGATTTTCCACACACAAAATGGCGTATCCGCAACATGAAATGGGTTAATAGTACCTCAAATGTATGTGATTTCGGTTGCCCCATTGTATTAGCGAACATTGTTAATAAACCTTGCCCAGAGTATAAACGTTTCTGAACACCTAGTGGTAATACTAACTGGCAAGAAAGTAATTTGATTGTCTGAGCCTGAGCTGTAGCACCGCTCAGGCTCATCCAATCAAATTGTTTCATGTCAAGCACAATTTTCAAGTATTTTCATATCAAAATTGACAAATATTGGCAAGATTAGCATAGGTGGTAGTTTACAAAAGGTATACCCATATCAGGCTACAATGGGTTGAGACATAGCAAGACCCGTTTTCTCGTGGCGAGTCGTATATTTTCAAGGCCCATGACTGTATAATTAGCTTGTTAAAATTCCTTGCAGTGTCTGTATCGCATTATACACTACCGCCTGCGCTAATCTTGCCAACATTTGTCCATTTCTTTATTTCAAAATACTTATATATTGTGCTTGAAATCAACCAGGTTGATTGGCTGAGTCTGAGCTGTGCTACATCACAGGCTCGGGCAATCAGATTGCTTCATTGCGAGTTGGCATTTCCACTAGAGGTTCAGAAACGGCGATAACGCTTGGCGGTTGTGTACAATGGTCGAAAACTGATTAAAACCTTGTTTTGTCGTGGCGAGTAATATATATTTTCAAGGCCCGCGACTGTGGATTCAGCTTGTTAAAATTCCTTGCAGTGTCTGTATCGTATTATATAGGTATTAGTTTCAGGATATACCACAGGTTCTTGAATATTTTTGTGTTTTATGGCACAGGTGACCGTATCGGAATAACATTTCCATGAAGATCAGTTCGAAAAAAAAAATGGGATTTTTTTTTTTTTTGTAACTGATCTTGATGGGAATCTTATCCCGATACTGTCACCTGTGTTTTATGGGTTACTTCGGTACATCTGGTGGTTTGGGTGCATTGTTACCAACATACAAGTTACGTCACCTCCCGCGAATTACACGTATAACCAGAAGTAACCTGTTTCTTTGTGGGTATTTTGACAGTATAAAAATTGTCAGAAAGTTCGGAACGGGGAATGTGTAGATAATTGACGATTTGTGTGTATTGATTGAGCATTAGTAGTTGCACAAAACTATGTACATTACGCAAAACCAATGAAATCCACCCAAATCTACCCATATGACACCAACATACTGACCATCTGTTCAAACATCTGTGGATTCAGCTTGTTAAAATTCCTTGCAGTGTCTGTATGGCATTATATAGGTATTATTGGCAGGATATACAAGCAAGAATAGAAAATAAATAATTGGACACACGGCTGTGGAAATGGAGCTGGCGACGTATACGCACAGCGTAGACCCAGATCAGACTGCGCATCATCCGCGCAGTCTGATCAGGGTCTACGCTGGTCGACATTCGGTGAAACAAACGGTTTTTGATTGGTAGATCTCTATTATCAGCTAAAGACCCTGAACGGCTCAGTATTACAATTTTCCGATTTTTTCAAACACAAAAACATGTTTGGCAACTGATTTAGTACACAAAATTAACATATACTGCCTAATAGATACATCTCAAGTCTTGAGATTTACATCTTAATCGCAATGTGAAGACAACAAAAACTTGTTTTGTGTACCACTCAGTGCAAAATGTCAATATTGACAATTTCATTTCCGTAACCCAACGGCTTCGGCTCGGAAGCGAATCGATAAACTCCGGCTATCGGAATGCATCGGCCGCGAATCGCGGAGTTGAGGAGTTGACCCGAGCGTCTATCGGAAAATCGATCGGGCTTTGAAACACGCACCTGCTGTTTGTTTATCAACAAATATTGATATTTTCATCGACTACAAACTCATTTTTGTACCAAAATGAATGCAAACAGTTTCAAAGTGTGTGTAAATAGAAACCTGTTGGCTTTATGTGTGGGGAAAACCCAATAGGAGGCCACCGAGTGGATCATATTTGTTTCTATAACCTGAAGAATTCTGTTTTTTGTTAGTGGGGCCTTCAGCTGTTTTTTTATGTTCCATTTTTTTTATAAAAATACATGGTGTCAGAGCACTTTAGAATCATTTTCAAAGGAAATTATAATGTTTGCAAAATATGAAACAACAGCAGGCGACAATTTACGTTTTCCGCATTCTAAGGGCTAATGATCTTATCATTTTGCTATCGTCAGTAAAGCTACTTTCAGTGACTGAACGGCAAATATCGTCTGCCCTGAATGATCAGACCGTGGGCGCAATTGTGTAGGCTGAACGTGTGCTATACTGGTCGTATACGTCTAAAGCACAGGTGACAGAAAAATAAATCGTCGGATGATATACTTAATGTTTTACATCAACAACAAAAAGACACACTCCCACACAAAAATGATTTGATTAAATTCCATCAAATATTGATTTTATTGCGAAATACCGATCTTCAAAATCAAAATTGCTTAGTTACATCATTTTAAAATAGCATGACAAACATTGGCAAGATTAGCGCAAACGGTAGTGTATCATTAAACATTGAATAAATAAATTCCGAAATCCCGCACCCCATACACGCGTATGTATAAAAATAGGTGGCAATTCGTCATTTCCTTCTGATTTGTATAAAATCTGCTGCACGGAACAAATTCCAAGTTATTACTCAGAATCATAAAAAAAGACCCACTTTTGAAATATTATCGAATTACGCGGTTATTAGATGTAGTATAAATAGCTTCTGTTACCGCAAACCAACTTAAGATAACGCTCAAGTGCAACCAACGGTGAAACTGGATGTCTTGGAGTTTGCGACCAGAGTAGATCAAGAGACAACAGGTTTCAATATACGACCAGAGAGAAATAGTATGCAAACGTTCGACTCTAATGACATTGACCACTAATTAGATTGCTGATCTTTTTTTTTTTGTCATATCGGTAATTTTTTTGATAAAAACAGTATATTTTCACTAACCCATAGTGGGTTAACATATCCAGTACAAAAAGTGTGTCGTAAATGGGAAAAAAAATTGGATAAAAAAAAAAGTTTCGCCTACCTACCTACCCTATTTTTTTTCCAAGTGTTAGCGGAAACAAACACTTTTTTGTTGGCCTAATGGTCTGCAGAATGCCGTAAGCCGAAATACACCGCCACGTGTGCGTTTTTGCACGAGTTCGCTTATTTGTAGATGTATCAGTTGCAATAAAGCTCGTTATATGTTTGTTATCGGTTACATCTAGAAAATCAGACTCGTATGAAAAGATGGTTAACGCGCAATTTCCTGTCGATGTCTTTGACATGTAATAACAGTTTCTGGGGCCCGTTTCACTAGACTTCGTACGACTAAAATTTTCGTACGTGCAAATTTAGAATCATCTGTAAATTTCAATTGATGGATTTACATTTATTGAGCATATGCTACATATGCAGCCTATGCTCAATAAATGTAAATCCAATGCTTGTTTACAAGAAAAAGTTGTTAATGTGACATTTACACATCATAATTTTGTACTTACGAACAGTTTAGTCGTAAGTAGTTTAGTGAAACGGCCCCCAGTAGTTTATTTGGAAAGTGGGCAATGCCCATCAATATTTTCAAATCACAATGTTTTAGTCGGTTACATGTTCACTACCATGTAACGTGAAGCCGTTTATTAGTTATTTCAGTATAATTCCAGGACAAAAATATTTACACAATTCCCTAACATTTGATTGGCCCGTAGCAAGTCTCTGTCCAATATGTATATCCCAGTAAACTCCCACGCCGAACTACTTTCCGTAACCGTGAGGCGCAGTTAAAATAATTCTTAAGAAAACGGAAAATAAACACATTTTGTTTATGAATTTATTTCAAATGCTGGAATTATAAGGAATGAATGGCCTTTTTGTTGAATTTATTGGGGACATAAACTTGGAAAAGTCGCGGAAATACTGGACGATGCCTTCCGGCCTTCGTCCAGTATTCCCGCGACTTTTCCAAGTTTATACCCCGATAAATTCCACAAAAAGGCCATTCATTCCTATAGTAACAAGACGAGTGATCTCAAAATAAGACTCAAATTTAATTGCCGGAATTAGCAACGGTGCACATCAATCTTCACGAACGGAACGCTGGGATCGGAACTAAATAGACCGCTATACCGCACGAAAGAATATATCACTGGCAAAATAAATAATCCCAATGCAAAACATTATCGTCTGTATACTGTATGTAGAGGTGAGATATATCTGTCTACAGACTAGACTATTAATGTGTATGCACTGTTTGATACGATGCACTCGATGCACTATAGAAATGAATGGCCTTTTTGTGGAATTTATCGGGGTATAAACTTGGAAAAGTCGCGGGAATACTGGACGAAGAGATAAAAAATTACAATTTTCGAAAAAAAAATCCAAAAAAATTATTATTAAGGCCTCGTCCAGTATTCCCGCGACTTTTCCAAGTTTATATCCCCGATAAATTCCACAAAAATGCCATTCATTCCTTATAATTCCAGCATTTGAAATAAATTCATCAAGAAAATGTGTTTATTTTCCGTTTTCTTAAGAATTATTTTAACTGCGCCTGACGGTTACGGAAAGTAGTTCGGCATGGAGTTTACTGGGATATAAATTTTGGACGGAGACTTGCAACGGACCAATCAAATGTTAGGGAATTGTGTAAATATTGTTGTGCTGGAATTATTGATGAATTTCGTACGGAACGGTGAAAAAAATAATATTATTGACGTAATATTTACACCATCTATAAATTCATAATGCAAACGCCCATTCGACGTATTGCGTTTACTTCCCAATACAATACATGTGACGTCGAGCGATGTTGTTGATGGGTTAAATTTCGCAACTTCTCTGTTCCAGGAATTGTGACAACAAGATTATTGTTAATTTTAACGCCGTATTTGGCTATTTACATTTTTGAAACTATCAGAAAATGCCGTGTAAATTTAAGTAATAAAACCATAGACTGTTGCGTTTACTGGGGATGTACAATACATTTGGTATGTTTAATGTTTGCGATGAGTCCTTCGGAACAGACCAATTGTATTGTGTACCCCAGTAAACGCAACAAACCATATGTTTATTCCTTAATTAAGGACCCGTATTATTCCTAACCTAAATATAGAAAAAAAGCAAAGTAGAAGATATGATAAAATATGTAGAATAGCTAGCAATATGTAGAACAGCCAGGGCCCGGTTGCTCAAAACATCAGTTAGCTTAACGGACTGTTAAATCCTTAACTGAATGGTTAAAATCTCTGTTTAACAGAGATTTTAACCATTCAGTTAAGGATTTAACAGTCCGTTAAGCTAACTGAAGCTTTGAGCAACCGGGCCCTGGACAATTCAAATTATGTTTGAATCACACGATGATCAGGGGTAGGACGAGTCCTTAAGACAGTATTAATATTTCAAATAATATAACATGCGAATGAACACATATGAACACATATAACATGCTCCCAACAATGTAATGCATGGATTCAGAGGGGGCGGGGGGGGGGGGCGGGTCCGCCCCCCCCCTCCCCCTAAATTTCGCCGAATAAAGATTATTTACAAGTTACAAGGCACGTTTCATGCCAAGTGCCATGTATTCCATGCATTTTTCGGTCGTTGTCTTATTGTTTCAAAATGTAAACTTTTTCAACCAAAAATCATGTCTAAACATACTGTGACAGTGTCAATATTTTTGCTCCAAAATGCACCAGAACGCATGAAATGCGATGTAGATGCCATGTAGACCCCACCCCCCTAGCGCTATCCCGAACTCTGCTCGGTCGACTATTTTGCAATATTTCGATAATATAGTCAAGTATTGCAAAATAGTTACGCCCGCCCCCCCCCCCCCACCCCCCCCCCCCCCCTAACCAGAAATCCTGGATCCGCGCCTGTAATGCGTCCTTCAAAGCATAATAGTATCAACATGCTGCTATACAGTGGAACCTATCTAAACTGAACACCTATACAAATAAGTGTGTTTAATGTTGATGTGTGTCTCTGTAATTTATATAGACTGCTAATGACTCTTCGTGTTAGCACTTAACAGCAGCACGTCTTGGCACGCTCACATACCTGAAGTACAGTGGAGCATCTCTAAACCGGACACCCTGGGGACCTCCCATGGTGTCCGGTTTAGAGAGGTTCCACTGTATATCGAAATACACTCAGTACTAAACCTTTACAAATCGAACATACTGAAGACCACATATTTCAATCCACTATTATAAATTTAAATGATCATGTAGTTATGCACTACCGACTGCGCTAATCTTGCCAATATTTGTAACTTTCTTTATTGCAAAATATTTACATATTGTGCTTGAAATAGAGCAGCTTGATTGTCTGAGCCTGATCTGTGCAACAACTCAGGCTCAGACAATCGAATTGCTTGATTGCGTTGTGGCATTTACAATAGATGTATAGAAACGTTGCTAATTTGAGCAGGATTAATGCAGTCTTATTGGCTGGGCCTAAGCTGTGCTACAGCTCAGCCTCAGATAATCAAATTACTCGATTACGAGTTGGCATTGCCATGTTCAAAAATGCTGATAATCTGAGCAAGATTAACGCGGGCCGTTGTGTACCGTTTCAAGGCACAAATTATCACACACAGTCTTATCAGGATTTGCACTGTTCGCTTTCCATCAACGAAACGCCTGTCATGCTTCTAACGAGCAATATAGAAACCGTTATCAGGCTACAGGATCGTGCTATTTGGTCACGACCTCCACTGGTAACAAATCCCATAAGCCCCATTTCTCCAGTCACGGCCACATATTGTGGACTGTTCCCAGGCTCTACTGTAATTACGGGGCCTCCCGCGAATAGAATTGACAACATGGTGATGGACGCCAGTTCAAGGTCATACGCCAGTGCCAATAATTGCGTTGATGACTGATCGTGCCGTATTGTAATATCTGTGAACTTTTGCCGAAATTGGGGCCCGTTTCACTAAGCTTCGTACGAGCAAAATGTACGCAAGTGGAAATTTAGGATCGTCTGGAAATTTCAATTGATGAATTTACATTTATTGAGCATATGCTGCATATGCAGCCTATGCTCAATAAGTGTAAATCCAATAATTGTTTACAAGAAAACATTGTTAATGTGAAATTTACAGACTATCATACTTTTGCACTTACGAATATTTTAGTCGTACGAAGTTTAGTGAAACGGGCCCCTGGCAGAGCCGTGGTTGAAATACATGCACACAACCGCCATTTGGGTATGTGACTATCTAATTCCCGTCAATATGCGTACGAAACTTTAATGTCTATACAACGTATAGATAATTTTCCCGCAAAAGAAACAGACGTTCGAGAGCGTCTAGTAAGTTAAACTGCAGTTATAAATTATTCTGAGACGCGAACTATCAAAAGATTTACTCATTTACAGTGGCCCCGGTTGATAGGGTCATGGTTAAAAAGTTAATGCGGTTTCTGAACTCGGAAGTCGATGAATACGCTACTGTCTGATCGAATTAAATTTTTACAGTTACGCATAAAGAAAGACCTTGAAATAAATTATATGTTTTCAATGTACATACGTACATATACGAACATGGACTAACGCTCTATCGGCGAGGGGATACAAATAATTAGGCCGAATTTTGGTCGCATATTTTTTTATTAATTCGTTCCCACGAAAGAACAGTTCGTTCCCTCAATTTAACAATTCGTTACCTCGAATTAACAATTCGTTCCCTCAATTTAACAATTCGTTCTCTCGAATTAACAATTCGTTCCCACGAAATGACAATTCGTTCGATCAATGTAACAATTTCGTTCCCTCGAATTAACAATTCGTTGCCACGATATAACAAATCGTTCCTGTGGGAAGGAATTGTTATTTCGTGGGAACTAATTGTTAAATTGAGGGAACGAATTATTAATTCGTGGGAACGAATTGTTAAATTGAGGGAACGAATAAAAATAATTCTACGTTTTGGGAACAAATATCTGGCGCGGCACGGAAACGGGATGTGCTCGGCAGAGCCTCGCCCATCCCGTTTCCTGAGCCTTGCCAGATATGTTTTCCCATTCACGGCACTAACCTACTATTCTCCTACTATTCTCTGTCTATTTTCCTTATTTCTGAACCAAGTATATGTTGTGACCACTCATTTGAACCGTCTCGGCGAGACGGTTCAAATGAGTGGTCACAACATATACTTCTGATGAGAAATAAAGAAATTCTTGAGCCTTGCCGGATATTTTTTCCCATTCACGGCACTAACCTACTATTCTCTATCTATTTTCCTTATTTCTGAACCATAGTATATGTTGTGACCACTCATTTGAACCGTCTCGGCGAGACGGTTCAAATGAGTGGTCACAACATATACTTCTGATGAGAAATAAAGAAATTATTGAGCCTTGCCGGATATTTTTTCCCATTCACGACACTAACCTACTATTCTCTATTTACACTTCGTTAATCTTGCTAATACTTGTCAGTCAATGTATTTATTTCAAATACTTGACTTTTTATTGTGCCACAGCTCAGGCTCAGTCACTCAAATTGCTTGATTGTGAGTTGACATTTCCAATATATGTTCAGAAACATTGGTAATATTGGCAAGATTAAAGCAGGCGGTTATGTACTGGTAAACGTGCAAACATATAGTAAAGGTTTGAAAGTAAATATAGAAAATGCCACATGGCTGTACCATACGAAAATAGAACATACAATCCATCAATCGTTTGTCTAAAGAGCCGTTTGAGTTATGGTTTCTTCATTACCACTGAACAGTAAGACCTCTTTACATCAATAGACTTGGAGTAGAACTGATTTGTTTCCACTCGTTAGCCCGAGTTTTTGTAATAGTTGTCTTCTTGTTTTTCTAATGAATTTCTTTAACCAGTTGTCCTACATAACTACTGAACGAGCGGCTTCAAGAATGTGCAGATATTCGATTGACTGATTCACCACCCACACACCCACTCACTCCCACTCCTTGGATCGATCGATCGGCCACTCACTCATTCACACACTCACACACTCACACACTTACGCACTCACTTATGTATGGTCACGATAGCAATGCCCACACATAAAGTCAAAGCGGCAGCGAAACCCCTCAAACTGGACACCCTGGGTGTCTGGTTTCGAGGTGTTCCGCTGTGTGACCCCCATCATGACAACCCCCATCACCAGACTGGGAGATATTCCCCGATCACCCAGCTATAAGACCGGTATAAAAAATAAGTAGTCCGGATGTTTTGAGTTCACTTGAGCAACATGTTGGCTTTTTTTTAACTGCCGTTTTCAGCATACACTGAACCTTTTATCCCATCAACACACGGCGCCGTGAAACATTTTTGATATCCTGTCAATACGACCTAATCACTGCGTATGGATATGTGCGGTGACTGGTGTTACTTTTTTGCATTTTAAATTCATTTGTAGGTGTTGACGGATAAATAGAATAGTAGGTTAGTGCCGTGAATGGGAAAAATATCTGGCGCGGCACGGAAACGGGATGTGCTCGGCAGAGCCTCGCCAATCCCGTTTCCTGAGCCTTGCCAAATATTTTTTCCCATTCACGGCACTAACCTACTATTCTCTATCTATTTTCCTTATTTCTGAACCAAAGTATATGTTGTGACCACTCATTTGAACCGGCTCGGCGAGACCACTCATTTGAATCGTCTCGGCGAGACGGTTCAAATGAGTGGTCACAACATATACTTCTGATGAGAAATAAAGAAATTATTGAACCTTGCCGGATATTTTTTCCCATTCACGGCATTAACCTACTATTCTCTATATCACGGTTGCAGTGGCCAAACAATGTAAACAATATCGGGGTACATAACGATATTGATTTTTTTTTCTTACGAGTAAGTGAATCTATTATTTTATTCATGAAGATGCAGTGCAGATATGCTGTAAGTCATGCAGAAGTACAATGTAGGTCCAACAGCATCCATACGAACAGTGAAAGTAGGAGAATGACTTTATTGGGTGGGATTCGGTATAATTATACAGTAAAACTATCTGGTGTTTTCTAACCAGCTACATCAATCCCCCATCGTCAGATCTGACAGCGAGACAGGTGTACCGTGCTGTAGTTTACTGCGCAGTATCCCTGTGGTTAGCGTGGTATTACCAGTTCCAACAAACCGTGCCGAGGAATGTTCACCCATGCTAGAAAATGTGCATACAAGAATCCATTGCCCAAACTGGTAAAATAGTGATGCGCGAATCCGTGGCCTAAGCGGGAATATTGTCCTGCTGGAACCCATGGCTGAAACGGGGAATATTGTCCTGCGGGAATCCGTGGTCCAAACGGGAAATATGGTCCTACGGGAATCCATGGCCTAAACGGGAAATATGGTTCTGCGGGAATTCATGGCCTAAACGGGAAAAATGGTCCTACGGAAAACTGTGGCCCAAACTGGAAAAATGGTCTCACGAAAATCCGTGGCCCAAACGGGGAAAATATTCCAACGGGAATTCGTGGACCAAACGGGGAAAATGGTATTATGGGAATCTGTGGCACAAACGGGAAAAATGGTCCTACGTGAATCCGTGGCCCAAACTGTGGAAATGGTTCTACGGGAATCCGTAGCCCAAAGGGGAATAATGTTCCTGCGTGCATCAGTAGTCCAAACGGGAAATATGATTCCGGGGGAATCCGTGGAATCCGTGGAATACGTGGCCCAAACGGGGAAAAATTGTCCTGCGTGAATCTATGGCCCAAACGGGAAAAATGGTCCTGCGGGAATCCATGGCCTAAACTGGGAATATTATCCTATGGGAATCCGTGGCCCAAATGGGGAAAATGGTCAGACTGCCATCTGTGGCCCTAACGGGTAAAATGGTCCTACGGGAATCCGTGGCCCAAACGGGGAAAACGGCCCTACGGGAATTCGTGGTCCAAACGGGAAATTAGGTTCTATTAACCCATTACAGACGGGATACACTTATAGTAGTATGAAACTGCGGAGAGAAAAAATCGCCATTTTCGTTATTTCCCCTCGAAAGTATATGGTGTTACCACTCGTTTGAACCGTCTCGACGAGACGGTTCAAACGAGTGGTAACAACATATACCTTGATCGAGGAATAAACAAAATAATGAGATTTTTTCAAGAAAAATTATCATATCATTAGACTGAAATGGGTTAATGTGTTGAAGGACCTTAAAGGTACATGCCCACGCAGTAGGCACAACATGTTCTTTATAGGAATTAAATAAGTGTATAATTATGTCACTATTCCACCAGTTCTTCCCAATATGTAAACAAGAATATCAACATGTCGAAACGTCCAGGACGGAAATTGTATGAAACGACGTCGGCCAAAAAAAAAGGCGAAATGTTTGAGGGACAGGCAGTACAGAGAGAGAGAGTGGTTAATATTGGCGACCAGATCACCAAATGGAAAGAGTTATGTGGAGATTTAAATTTGGACTCGAACAGAGATTTTTCTTCTCAACTTCCGATACTTCACTGCGCATGTCAAATATGTGATATGATTGACCGTGTCACTGACGCGTGTTGGTAAAAATAGCAAGAGGTCGGAAAATACCCTTTCTGGTCGCGGCATATAAAATGCGATTTAACACCAATTAACACGCGCCATAATTAAAAATAACTCGTTAGTGGGTAGACAAATGGCTCATATAAAGCATGACAGAAAATGAAAAGTAGTAGTACAGTGTAACCTGCTGCGTGGGCACCTTTAACAAAGTCACGCTTTCGTCCAGGAATAGCCGCCCAACATGTTAATGGGTACATTGTACCGTTGTCACAATCAGTTTCAACATTCTCGATATAATAGTGTCCAACGACGTATACATGTATTGCGCATCAGAGCTCCAGATAAGCTGCGTATTTGCTTAAATAGCCAATTAAAATTGCCAAAAACCCAATTGGAATCAGAAGTAGCGAGTATCAAAAAGCAATACAAATGTTGTGGTGCAGAAAACAATAAACATACCACAAATATAGCATATATTTCTTATTTTCCATGATAAACATCTTGGTATTTCATTAGAATTGTCTCCAAGGAGACAATTCCAATGAAATGCCAAGATGTGTTTTCATTGCGAAGCAAAATATTCAATAATTGCTGTCTGTTGATGTGTAAACAGTAGTCTGATTTTATTTTACCCAATTAAACTTTTGAAATATCCAATTGCTTCAGAAATGATGGAGTGACAATACTCAATTACTAATTCCTTATCTGGAGCCCTGGGGCATGTTACACTTCATTTGTCACAAAGGGATAAAACATAAACTTTCCATCTATTGCAGTGCTTTAATAGCTATGTCACCACGACGATGTCTTCGTGTGACCGATGCCTGCAATCAGGCACCTGCAAGATGGTTTCCGGAACCCACATCGTGACGTCATTGGGCAAAGGCTATCACCCAATCGTGACCATTCCAGCCGGGGCTTGCCGCATAAATGTTACCGAGCTGGGAAACAGCGGGAATTATATAGGTAGGTTTAATAAAACATATATTTTAGAATTTTCTAGCATATTCACGATATTTTTTGCAGATTTCCGACTAGAATATGGAATATCACTTCAATCCATTCAGATACGAGTTCCTCAAGCGATACTGGAAAGTCTGAGGTCAGGTATTGTACCATTTTCGAGCCAAGATACAAAACCGCGTGCGTCAATTTTGCCCAGATTTTTGCCAACTCGCAATTTGATCAAGTAATTTCATTGTTTCAGCCAGATGAATTAGAGCAGGCGTATATAGAGAGGATATTACTTGAGTGATTATTTAATATGATATTTATTAAACAATGTTACTAATTTCATAAGAAACTAGGCTATGCCGAATAATTTACGGGAAATATACAACATTCTGTAAATATTTCTCGCGAAAAATCGCGCAGTTCATTATGTAGAAATTCGCTTGTCTTAAACCAATCTTCTCCCTTGTTTCAGCACTTAAGACCTCTCGCGGTGTTCCCATCTTGAACACCATGTGGAATATTCAACATCCGGGTATATATAAAGGAGGCGGGGCCATCTTTAAATATAGCCGCAGTGGAGATAACTGCCCGGGCGAATGTGTAACCACCGATGGGCCGATACAGTCACGTCTGGTTGTCCAGGTGAATGGTTTTTCAATTATTGCCTGTTTCACTAAACTTCGTACAACTAAAATGTTCGTAAGTGCAACATTATGATAGTCTGTAAAATTCACATTAGCAATGTTTTCATGTAAACAATTATTGGATTTACATTCATTGAGCATAGGCTGCATATGCAGCCTATTCTTAATAAATGTAAATCCATTAATTTAAATTTCCAGACGATTCTAAATGTGCACTTACGAACATTTTTGTCGTACGAAGTTTAGTTAAACGGGCCCCTGCTCAAGACCTGAGGGGCTTGGGTTAAGACAGTATAGTGTATACGAAACAGCCTGTGTTAATATTTCCCACAGTGTGAAAGTTTCTGAATATATATTGACAATACCTCGCAATCAAGCAATTTAATAGGTTGAGCATGAGCTGTGGTACATTTCAAACTCAGCAAATGAAGCTGCTTGATTTCAAGCACAATATTAAAGTATTTTTTAAATAAAGATTGGAAATTATTGTACCGCCGGTGACTTTGTGATAAGGTATGAGCACCTACATTGACTTCTCTCATAGAGAACAGTAGGTTAGTGCCGTGAATGGGAAACAATATCTGGCATGGCTTAGGAAATGGAAAATAGAATTTCTTTATTTGTTATCAGAAGTATGTGTAGTGACCACCATTTGAACCGTCTCGCCGAGACGGTTCAAATGAGTGGTCACAACATATACTTTGGTTCAGAAATAAGGAAAATAGATAGAGAATAGTAGGTTAGTGCCGTGAATGGGGAAAATATCTGGAAAGGCTCAGGAAACGGGATGGGCGAGGCTCTGCCGAGCACATCCCGTTTCCGTGCCGCGCCAGATATGTTTTCCCATTCACGGCACTAACCTACTATTCTATTTATCCCGTCAACACCTACAAATAGCTGTAAAATGCAAAAATAGTATTGACTGGATATCAAAAATGTTTCACGGCACCGTGTTTCACGGCACATACGCACTGCGTTGACGGGATAAAATCTCCTTTTCAGCTCCTGTACCTACACGAGAATCGAGGCATTGAGTATTCTTACCAACTACCGCCAGGTGTCGCTGACGTCACGGATTCCGTATATCAAGGGACGCATCCAAACCCCGCGACGTCGCATACTTCATCACATCAGTCAACGGAAACGCCACATTATTCTGAAGCAAATACCAGAGACGAGTTTCCTCCCGTGCATGCTACGTTAAAAGATACTAATAATTCGTCAATGCGCGTTACGTCACATAACAATGATACGTCCATTGTACAGACAAAACTACATTCCTTTGACAAAGTAAATGCGTCTGAAACTGTGACGTCAACGACATTTGTAAACGGCAACCTCAACAGAGGAGTTATTATAAATAACCGTAGGCGGCATAGACCTGTATTCACGAGTTCATTTGCCGACTCATCGCGATACAACGCGAGATATAACACTCGTGATTCTACAAGAAAACGTCATCAACGGCCGCTTAGTGACCGCTCACGTCACCCACAACGACAACAGTTACGCGACGTTACGTATTACCGCCAAACTGACGCAGATGGAAGTCCGCATGTGGTTATTGGAGAGAGAGACGGTTCTTTGACCGGAATAAACAAACCAGAGTACGCCGTATACTCGTGGACAGTCGCCGGATTTACTGAGTGCTCCAGACCGTGCGGAGGTGGTAAGATGAGTTGTTTTATCGTTATTGTGAGCACGTTTAATGTCGTACCAAACATTGCACGCATAGACAGCCTGGTTTCATAAATCAGGGGGCCGTTTCACTAAACTGCGTACTACTAAAATGTTCGTAAGTGCAACATTATGTCACATTAACCATTTTTCTTGTAAACAATTATTGCATATGCAGCCTATGCTCAATAAATACAAGCCCCCAGATGATTTCCTAAAAGGTGAAAAAAATATAATTGATAGCTGTGTTGTTTTCCATGACAATGTAAGCAACGAGATGTCAAAACGATGAACTACGCCACTTTAACGGGACGTTTAATAAGCCACAGTTTGATCACGGTTCGTCGGCATGTACGAGGAGAAACGCGAGCTTTAGCGAGTGGATTATCGATCGTACATGCGGACGAACGTGATCTAACTGTCTTGTATCCCGTCAACACAGTGCGTATGTGCCGTGAAACACGGTGCCGTGAAACATGTTTGATATCCTGTCAATACGACCTAATCACTGCGTATGAATATGTGCGGTGGCTGGGGTTATTTTTATTGCATTTTAATGATATTTGTAGGTAGACGGGATAAATAGAATAGTTGGTTAGAGCTGTGAATGGGAAACAATATCTGGCGCGGCACGGAAACGGGATGTGCTCGGCAGAGCCTCGCCCATCCCGTTTCCTAAGCCTTGCCAGATATTTTTCCCATTCACGGCACTAACCTACTATTATTCTCTATATCACATCCTCGTGCCCATACATTGCCCGTGTAATGCGTAAATGCAGAAACAGATGTGATAAATTAATGTATGTTGTACTTGATTGTCTATGCTGGTAACTGTTGTATATCATAATCATAATGTCGGTCTCCAGACCTACTTGCAAGTACATTTATATAGTATTACTGTCTGTTCCACGTTTTGCTGCCGACGAACTTTTGGCTATTAAATGTAAAAAATATTTAAATGGAAGTACTTTTTCATCAATAACAAAAAAGTCACCCTCCCCAAACAAAATTATTTCATGAAATTCCATCAAATATTGATTTTATTGCGAAAAAACGATTTTCCTATTGGAATTTAACATGGGGAGTCAATTTCCAAAACTTTTCGTTCTTTTTTATCCTATTGCGAAAAAACGATTTTCCTATGGGAATTTAACATGGGGAGTCAATTTCTAAAACTTTTCGTTTTTTTGATCCCGAAGGATCAAAAAACGAAAAATTTTGGAAATTGAGTTAGATTTTGAAAATCTGTCAACAAATAATAATAATAAAAAAAAAAATCTATTTTTAGCCCCCATGTTAAATTCCTATAGGAAAATCGTGTTTTCGCAATAATAAAGTCAATATTTGATGGAAATTCATGAAATAATATTTTTTGCGGAGGGTGACTTCTCTGTTATTGATAAAAAAGTACTTACTTTTAAATATCTTTTAGATTTAATGTGTTTAATAGTCAAACGTTCGTCGGCAGCAAAACGTGGAACAGACAGTAGTCATTGTGGCTGTTGGAATTACCGTTTATTTCAGGCGTGCAGAAAACAGTGGTGGATTGCATACAGACGGACACCCGGGTGTCTGTAGACAGGATTTACTGTGACGCACTTGCGCAGCCGGAAATAGAACACGTCTCTTGCAACAGTGCCCCCTGTGATCCAGAGTAAGTTAAATGTGTCTATGATAATGATGCGTGTGCTTTCAGTAAGAATCCGCACTGGTGTTGTGACAAAACATCTAGAATGAAAGTAGGCCAACACCAGTGATCATCAGTGAAATTCGCACGATTTCACCAAACGTAATTACTAATAATGCGATATATCCAGCAATGTTATAAAAGCTCGCAAGTGGGCTTGAAAAAGAGAAACAAAAAGTACACACAAAGGGGCCGAAGAGGCCAAATAAAACATGATGACATATGTTATACCATGCATTGTCAGGCCAGCATCAATGAATATACAACAAAGCATATGCGTGCACATTACAATTAAGGTAGTTGTATCCTTCTTGTGGCCCCATGTAAAGTCTATCGAAATCTAATAAAAACCCTACTGATAAAACAATAGCTACTTACATAAATAAGCCACATGGGTGCGATCAGTAAGTCTTTATCAGATACTGCTACCAATGAAAATGCACACACACCTGTAATATCCAGATACCAGACCAATTTGTATGTAGCACATGCATATTTACGTCTATACACAGGTGCGTAGAAGCCAAATTGTACCTGTAAACCGCCAAAATGTGCTTAATACTTTCTAACTACATCATATTGTGTGATTTCCTTGCTGGCAGTATCTGCATAGAGACTTGTTGAACACATATACACATGTGTATGGTTTATTTGTGTAAGTATCTATCGGTTTATGAATAGGTTTTTTTATTAGATTTCCATAGACTTTAGATGGGGCCACAAGAAGGGTACAACAACCATAATAGCTTACGGTCCCAGAAAAACAAAAGAAAAACGTACTCTACGAGAATCGGGTATAAATCCATGACATATGATAGGCCTATGGATAGTATATGGTCCCACCCCAGGAACTACATCCATTATCGCTGTGCCGTTTCTTCCATTATATACAATGTTTTCCATAATGACATCGAAAGATGACAATACATTCAAAGCCAATGCTGAATTGAATTCCGAATGGGCTCTCAATTTCTGTCACCGTTCGATGGGATTTGTTGAAAATATTTCGAAAATCGGCGATAAGATAAGGATGGTACATGTACATGTAATTCCAGAACTGGTCATGTGGACTATACCATAAGGTCATGCCAATTTTATTTTCTATTAACGTCCACCTGCATGTTCAAAACCTACCTATGTATCCGGTAAAAACAATCAAATCATTGACAAAAAACAAAGGTAAATTTACGTTAAAAACTTCCTCAACCCTGCAAAGGGTTGGGGAAGTTATTAACATAAATTTAAATTGCCAGTCAGCAAATTTTAAACAGTGTGTTTGATTTTTAAAGAACCAACCTCAAAACCTCAAAACCTACCCGCAGCGGACGCTTAACAGAGAAAGCACTTGATATGGCCTAGTGCATGTCTGATGAAAATCAGTTTAATGTATACAATTTCAAATATTAACCGCTTCTCACCACATGTATTTACAGGTGGCAGATTGGCGACTGGTTTCCTTGCAGTACATCCTGTGGCGCCGGGCAACAGCCGCGTCACGTGGTATGTCGACAGATGATCTCCGCGACGAAGTCGGGAACAGTACCCGAGCACCATTGTTCGGCTCCAAAACCAGCGACATCTCGTCACTGCCACAACGGCCCATGTTACACGTGGGAACTGGGAAAATGGACTAACGTAGGTGGTCGCGGAACGTGTGGCAATTTATTCTAGGGCTGATGATGATTGTGTTTATGTTACAGAACCGCCTGTGTCCATTGACAATGCCAACTGAGCATAGCTCATCTCAGGAACAGACAATCAGACTGCTTGTTTTCAAGCAGAACATTCCAGCTCTTATATGTTGAACACAGTGTAACTTACCGTTCGGGACCGAATGTGCCAGTAATATATGGAATGGGTTGACGTCACGGGGTTTGCTAATTAGACACCGAATGTGCCAGTAATATATGGAATGGGTTGACGTCACGGGGTTTGCTAATTAGACACCATTGCGCCTATTTTTACAGCGGATATTTTAGTTTAAATACCCCGTTTTCATCTATATAAACCCGTTGTTTCTTTTAGCACATCGTTTGGACGTCCCTTTATTTGACTTTATTATAAAATTACGTTTTCGTTGGTTTAAACGTTACACGTTTAAACCAACGAAATCATCGTTTTATAATATAAAAACGAAAACGATGTCAAAATGATGTGTAAACGATAGGCAATCGTTCGTTTGTTTGAAGAAATCCAGGCAGTATATACGGCGCCCCACGCCCTGTACCATGTGCCGTTCGGGGATGAGCCGTGCGCTCTATACTACTTGTATTCCAGTGTTCCGTCGATTGCGGTCTCGGGGTTCGTCGCCGACGGGTGCGCTGCAAGAACTCCATCGGCGTCGTTGTCCATAACAAGTATTGTAACCAATCGGTGCCGGCGACACAGGAGTCATGTGACATGGGGTCGTGTACTCAGCACTGGTACTACACCAAATGGTCCAACAAGGTACGCCGATGTATGGTATATCCCTGAAATACATGTACATTGGGTGCGAGACACGCCATGTGATTGTGTACCTACGTAATTTCATTAAATACATGTACGTTTACAAGATTTACAATATTTTTTCATAAATAAAGTCAAACGTTGACAAAATTTCCGCATGTACTCTGAAACTTTTGTAAATTTTTGACGCCATTTTCGGAAAATATTGTAATTTTTTTAAACACATTTCATGAAATTACGCAGATGTCCGAAGGAACAAAATTACATGGCGTGTCTCATATACTGTACTGTCCGTCAGTCCGTCGGGTCGTCTGTCAACACGTGCGCTTATGCCCATCATGACGTGACGTCTGTTCGTCAATAACAAAATCATTAAAGCTGTTATACCACCGCCGGCGCTAATCTTGCCAATATTTGTCAATTGTTTTATTTTAAAATATGTGAAATGTTATTTATATCAAGTATACTTATTGGCTGAGCATGAGATGTAGCACAGCTCAGGCTCAGTCAATCAAACTGCTTGAGTGTGTGTTGAGATTGCCAATATGTGTTCAGAAACGTTCGCATCGTGGCAAGTTAACACAGGCGGTTGTGTACGTATATGTACAGTGAAACCTCTAAACCGGACACCCTGGGGTCCCCAGGGTGTCCGGTTTAGAGAGGTTTCACTGTAGATCAGGCATTTGTTCATTCTGAGCCTAAGTCGCGTGCTATGCGAGCTTGAACAGACATAATCACCCGAGATAAAAGACCAAGAAACTCCTCAAACATCAGATCACATGTGTTGTATTGGTGTCCGGTTTTGAGAGGTTCCACTGTACATGTATCTGTTACCGTTGGTGATATTATGATCAACGTTATAATTTACGGCTGTGACTGGAGAAATGGGGCTGATGAGATGTGTGCCCAGTGTAACTCCTGATCAAATGGCACACTCCCGTATATGGCGATGCCGATCTATATTGTCTGTTAGAAGCATGACGGGTGTTTCATTTATTGAATGGAGAACAGTTTAGATCCTGATCAGACTGTGCGGATGCACAGGCTGATCTGGATCTACACTGATCACATTTTCCCCGTCACAGCCACTCGTATTTATGTGTTTACAAGAAATGTTTCTTCATGTCTTATTAACCTTTGCGAGATTAATTATATAAGCAAACTCATTCTGGCCCCCCAAATCAAAGGACTGAAAGTCCTGAAATCCTTCGCAGTACGTGCTTGTGGAGGACACATATACTAAGAATTAATTTGTTGGAAAGTACATTGTAGTCTTTAGAATTGGCACCAGAAGGGATGCGGAACTTTGCGGAATAGATGTATTGCGGCTTGTCAGTAGTTGAGACAGCAACTATTCAAATGGTCAGCTACATACAACTTTCACTTGCTCAATAATTTCCCGACTATATATACTCACAGGATATATTGCTTTGTCATATGTTATTATACACTAGTTCTGAAATATATATGCATTACCATAGTAACCATGGTAACCAATATTGCAAAACACAAAAATAGTATTTGTTGAAAATCAATGCAATACACCCGAGTACTGTTACCATCTTGCAATACACTTAACATGTGAACGTTTAATAATATTGGTTGTCATGGCAACCATTTTACTATTTCACACAAAAAATTATATATACTCCATTTAAAATCAATATATTCGTCGAATCAGTATACATTATCAATGCTGCAAAAACAATATTTATCTTGACAAACATGATTGTTCAAAGTAATTTCACCTTGACCTTGGACATAAAGGCCACATGGGTGTGGTACATGTATGGAATGAAAATATGGATGATGATAAGGAAGTACATGAAGTTTGAAGTCAATCTGACTTACGGTTGCAGAAAACTTTAAGGCAAATCTTACGGATGCAAATGTCTAAGTAATTTGACCTTGACCTTGGAAATGAAGGCCGCATGAGTGTGGTATGGAATGAAAATATGGTTGATGATAAGGAAGTATATGAAGTTTGATGTCCATCCGACTTTCCGTCACAGAGATAATGGGTACCCAAACTCTTTAACGTGGACGGACGGAATTACGAAAACTGTATACACATCGACATACTTTGTATTCCGGGGTGGGGGGGGGGTATATCTATAGTTTTGTATACACAGTTTAAACTTTATATATTTTACAACAATTACAAATAGTCTAGTTGCCAAAATGTTGACCCTGCAATGTTAATTACTGTAAACTTTTTTCTTGGAAATGTGTTCTATATGGTTATGTGAACAAAATTAGCTTGGTTGCTACTTGTGCAATGTTGAGAAATTCTCAGAATTCAAGATGGCCGCCGCAGCCATTTTGGAAATTGACTGATTTTCAACGTTTCATCTCGATGGCCTAGAGAGTCTTGTAATACAACTTTTCAGGGGTTTTCATGATTGGGGAATCTATTTTTGATGATATGTCTTTGATTAAGTGCCAGTAGGCATATATATAATTGCATATTTAATTACCCCACCCACTTTATTTCAATTGAAATGCATATGTTACAATGTGTGTCTTCATACATATGTTGTAGTTCACTTAGCCGTGGATAATACACATCTGTGTACTTACGAAACGCATACTAACACTAGTTGATGTTTTTATATCAATATCACAATAAACAACTATTCAATGAATATAGCAGGACAGAATAGTGGACCACCTTACCCAGAAGCCCAAGACACTGGTAGTTTTCGGACGAATGATAGACTCACCACCCGCTCATTCTGATGCCGTTCTGACTACGCTTGTGTATCTCGAAAAGACACAAAATACATTTGGGATGCAGTACATCCACCTCTCAGTCGACCTCTAACTGTACCAGAATGCATGCCTAATCCAGTGGAACAACCCTCAGCGCTGGAACAGACTCATACTTCACCCTGTCATGATGCACACTCTCATAAGTTTCATGGGTTGTATAGGGACACTGATGAAGGCAACTGGCGTTGAAGTTCTCACCAGTGCAGCGTTTGGTGGTATCACCAGCATCGTCAATGGAAAGGCCTGGACCAATGCTCTACGAGCATACCGTCTCATCATCGCAGTGTTGTTGCAGAGCTTCTACTCAAAAGGCGCCAAAACATACCAAGAGCTGATCAACTACCTTGATGCATGTAGAAAAGATCAGAAACCTACGCTGCTGGCGCTGATGATCCTGTGCGGAGAGCTTAATGGTGACTTTCTTCTCCAGCAGCACTTTCTCAATGCGATGCTACCGTATTTCTTCGCCACATGTCACCACAATTATGCCCGCTACATGACCTGGTATGTATGACATATGGAGCACCTTCCCAAGCATGCTAAAGAGGACCTACTAGCAGGTACCCATGTCTGTCGACACTCGGACGGCGGAACCGCGGTGCCAGCCGATCAGTTTGGCGATCAGACATACATCAAGCGAGGGAAGGGTGCTGGAGGCATGAAGGTCATTTCAACGAGCGCCGAGCAAGTTGCCGTGTGGGTCAACAGTTTCAGTGTATGCACCATCTCGATATCGCCATTGAAGATATGTACAGCGAAACTGGAGAGGAAGAGAAGCCACATGGTGGAGCGGACGAAGAGAAGAACAAGCACAAGGAGGAAGGAGATGGAAGAAGGAGATTGGACGAGACCGATCGGAGGAACATCGCGTCAGAGCTGGAGAAATATACTCATCCCCTCAAGGAAAAGCATCCAGCTGTATATAATGGCCAAGTGGCGCCCCATACAGTGAATGTTCAGGATGCACTGGCTATCGAAAGTGAGCAGAGCGAACAGTTCTCAGCTTCGCAAAGCAATGACTTCCACACAACCATAAAGAGAAATGTCAAAACCATGGAGGTGCTCAAGAAGGCAGTCACCGTCAAGGGAAAGGCCATATACGACATTGAGACACTGTTCAGTCGGCTGTTGGTTGTGGGAGAGCAGCGCAGCATGGAGTTAGCAGATGTTTTACAGTTCGAGCTGAGTCCAGTCCCTCCCGCCCCGATGAGTACGGCTGCCTTAGGAAGGGTGTCAATGCTGGCTCCTCAAGGGTATGTGTGTCATTGTCACAAATCCACCTGATCCAGACGTGATACTAGTTGACACCGGACAATTGCTGTACCACGTCGTCTGGCCAGTCGCCGGCACCGCAGGATATTTGGCTGCCAGCATCGGAGCTCGAATGGCCCACTAACTACCCTCCTGAAAATCGTCCTGTTTGATAGGTAAGAAGTTCCTAGCGCAAAGGACCATGAGCGGACAAGAAGATGAAGAGCTAAGGAAGTCCGGCTGACCCCTAACACTCTTTCCATGTCGAGAAGCTATTCTTCATAATGCCACGAACAAGGGTATGTTGAACAATATATTATGTGGCTATACGTTTCCACAAAACATCCAGCTTGTCAACAAGTTAGAATGTGACGTCACTCATGCGGAGGCGGGCATTACCCTTTGCAGATACATGCTGACCGTGGCGGCAGATGGCTCCCAGACCATACGCATCCTCAGTGATCACGAGGGAGCGCATCGTTTCCAGGGTTCAACTTGACAAGTGGAATGGTGATGTCCTGGACGTCAACAAAACTGTTGAGCGGTTGGGCCCCGGACAATACAGCCAGCTTCTCGGTGTCCACGCGTTGTCGGGCTGCGATACGGTGTCATATCCCTTTGGAAAAGGAAAGCAGTCAGCGCTCAAGCTCCTACAGCTAGAAATACCCGGCCTCGATAAAGTACTCGGTCAACCTGACGCAACCCATGCTAAACTGAAGGCGACAGCAGACAGCTTCTTCCTACACCTCTACGGAAAAAAGAGTTGTACGTCAATGAATGAAGCACGTGCCCGCTTCTATCGTGCTCGTAAGAAGCCTCCGCCACTGAAAAAAACTGCCACCGACTGATGCCAACCTGCAGCTGCATGTGCTTAGAGCTCCTCAAGCATTGCTGGATGTAGTGAGCTGCAGATGCAGCTGCACTGCACAGGGAAAGATATGCAGCAGCGCACGCTGTAGTTGCAACAGTGCAGGACTTTCATGCACGGACTACTGCAAGTGTGAAGGGGGAGTCACATTTTGTTTTCCGTTCACCAGCAAGCAGGTACACATTGAAGAGGACGAAGGGTGGCTTGTTGTAGACGACGATGATGAAGACCAGTAGGTGGTTGTGACTGTTTACCAGTAATACTGTGGTACTATAGTGTGTCTCCATATAAGTCATGGTGCTGTACATCAGCTGTTTTGGTTCATGACAACTGTTATTACATTTACAACTACATTTCGTTTTCTAAACAGAGATGTGGGTGCCATTGTGTCATCCACAAGCCAGTTATTGCATTTTGTTTGTTAATCCATGCACATGTATATGTCTAGTCACTGAACAGAGTTATGAGTGTCACTATGGTATCCATATGCCAGTTCTTTTTATACTGTTTGTTATTTCATGCCACTATATATGTCTAGTCACTGAACAGAGCTATGAGTGTCACTATGACATCTATATGACAGTTCTTGCTATACCGTTTGTTATTTAATGCCAATATATATGTCTAGTCACTGAACAGAGCTATGAGTGTCACTATGGCATCTATATGCCAGTTCTTGCTATACCGTTTGTTATTTGATGCCAATAGATATGTCTAGTCACTGAACATAGCTATGAGTGACACTATGGCATCTATATGCCAGTTCTTGCTATACCGTTTGTTATTTGATACCAATATATATGTCTTGTCACTGAACAGAGATATGAGTGTCACTATGCCATCCATAGACCTGTCCTTGCTATACCGTTTGTTATTTCATGCCACTATATATGTCTAGTCACTGAACAGAGCTATGAGTGTCACTATGGCATCTATATGACAGTTCTTGCTATACCGTTTGTTATTTAATGCCAATATATATGTCTAGTCACTGAACAGAGCTATGAGTGTCACTATGGCATCTATATGCCAGTTCTTGCTATACCGTTTGTTATTTGATGCCAATAGATATGTCTAGTCACTGAACAGAGCTATGAGTGGCACTATGGCATCTATATGCCAGTTCTTGCTATACCGTTTGTTATTTGATACCAATATATATGTCTAGTCACTGAACAGAGATATGAGTGTCACTATGCCATCCATAGACCAGTTCTTGCTATACCGTTCGTTATTTCATGGCAACATATATGAATGCCACTATGTCATCCATAGATCAGTTCTTGCTTTATTATTTGTTAATACATGCACAGTTCAATATCTAGTCACTGAACAGAGCAGAGCTATGAGTATCACTGTCATTTCATTGTTTTCCTTCTAAAATGAGTGACCTATTTGTGTCGTGCTGTATATGTATCGCACCAGTAGGCCTGTCATTTATACCACATTTTCAATGTTAGGCAAGCCTGTAAATGTAAAGTTTATCTTTATTTATACGTATCTGTGTTATGGGCAGGAAGCATAAAGATATTAAACTTTGTAATATTATATATTGTGTTTCATATTGTGGTTCCGTCTTCCATTCTTGGGAATAATGACAATATTTTTACCTCTGACCTCTGATTTTACATCGACACTGTCCCTATATCGGAAAGTTAACACCAACAATTGACTGCCCACCCTCTACAACCCCTAAAAGGAGGTATTACACGACTGGATAGGCCATCAAGATCAAAAGTTGAAAATTTGTCAAAATCCAAGATGGCGGCGGCGGCCATCTTGAATTCTGATAATTGCTCAACATTACACAAGTAGAAACCAAGCTGAATTTTCTCCCCTAACCATATAGAACACATTTACATGAAAAAAGTTTACAGTAATTACCATTGCAGGTTCTCGTATAGTTCATATAGGGCCGGCAACTCGACTAAAATAAGAGCTAGCAGTCATGCATGGAACACGAAAGGTGACATATGTCATCAGTCCCTTTTTTCCTGTCACAGTCATAGCTCAGGAACTAGACTGGTGACATATGTCATCAGTCCATTTTCTCCTGACACAGTCTCCTAAATTTAAAATTCATATCATTTTCCAATTCAAATAGGAATCCTCAGCGATTTGTAACCCGGAGGATATAACAAAAACGTCCTACTTTCACTTTCATTTCAGCTACACATTCAATTTTAATTTATTGAGTAAATGATGCCGAAATATTTATTTAAATTAATATCTAATTATTTAAATATACTTTTTTTAATTCATAATACAAATAATCTAGAGATAATTATTATCCTAATTCAAACTCAAGACAACGTTTCCTTTGTGAAGTGTATCATACTGTATATGCTGTGTAACGTCAAGTCGCAAGACTGTCGGCAGCGTATGCGCTAACACACACGACGTGTAATTATCAAGAAATTGATAGCACCTCTTTGGAAAGTTTGGATTTCCGCGCGAACTGTTTTACTAAATTCATTATAGATTAGTTGATTTTTTAAGTAAAATGGACACTGATTAATAATATCGATTGCTCAAGATGATTAAAACAGTATGTAACTGTCAAAAAACAACGTTTCTGCTTTAAATCATCATCATTTCGCTGTCCAATGTCGGATTGTATCGAGCCATTGACCTATGTAAAGTTCAGAATGAAAAACGTCACAGGGAAATCCCGCCCCCTACTATATCATTGCGCAAAATATCAACATACATAACAAAGAACTCATATTAATACATAACAGTTAATAGTTTATAAAGTATACAAAAACTTTTGCAATAACACACATATAGCACAAAAAAGCAAACAACACATGTATTACGCTGAAACGGTAAGATAGCTCGCTGTTTTACTGTTATTGAACTACTTTGTTATGGCGTAGTACCGCGTGTTTTTCTAAAGTTAAACCCGCAAACAGTGACACTGCGACCGTCACTTAACTCATTAGCATATCTGCAATGACTGAGAATTTTCATATAGTTACTAAATCCGAGCTAATAGCTCGGATAAAAACTGGGGTTCGTACAAGCCCATCGAACCTCCCCTGACCACGCCCTTATAATAGCACCATGGTACTCTCTATCTATCCGACAGTGTTCATCAGACTGCGGGTCCGGCTCAGTAAGCCGACACGTACATTGCGCCACGGACACTGGTCAGCACCTGACAGATGACCGATGTGACGCCACCAGAAAACCAGCCACCGAGAAAGCGTGCAAGAACGAGATTTCGGCTTGTGGAGGGAAATGGTTCGTCGGTCCATGGCGGTCTGTGAGTTATAAATAGGCATTTGCGAATAATCATGTCATTACATACATCTGTGAGCACAGCTCAGGCACGGCCAATCAAACTGCTTCATTTCAAGCACAATATTCAAATATTTTGAAATAAATAAATTGACACATATTGGCAAGATTCTGGCTCGGATACAGGTGGGGCAATGCCAAGTTTAGATTTTAATATTTTGTACGTAGAAAGATCTGATTAAGTTTCTTATTTCTCACAAAAGTGTATGTTGTTTCCACTCAGTTGAGAAATAGTGCAGAACAAAATAGTTGCAGTTCAGGGGCCGTTTTACTAAACTTCTTACGATTAAAATGTTCGTAAGTGCAAAATTATGATTAGCACAGGCAGTAGTGTATATGTACCTACCTACCTCACTGACTTTTACAAGTTATTAAAATAACGTGTAGCATTGCCTTTCAGTGTTCCCATAGTTGTGGCCAGGGAACACGTTCCCGTGACGTGGTGTGTCTGAAGGAGGTGGCGACGGGGGTACCGGCTGTTGTCAATGACGACCAATGTGACGTTGACATCAAACCAAGCACGACCGAGCCGTGTGGAGCTGGTGACTGTGGAGTACAGTGGTTCATGACGAAATGGTCGGAGGTGGGTACATGTGTCGGAATAACATTACATGTAGCTCAAGTGTATGAATATAATTTGTCCAGGCGAAATACTTAGTTACATGTACGTCGTATACAAACCGCCACATTATCAACGAACCTTAATGTTTTAATATAGGTGGTTGAGTAACGTAACGTTGTTGTGATCACGATCTGAATTGCACCTTCTGTGGTACTTCTTTAAGACGAACAACCGAGTAGTTCTGCAATCATACTTTTATTAACATGCAATCGATCGTATAGTGGATTTATTCGAAATTAACCTAGATCTCAGAGTCCCGGGTTAACACCCGTGACCAAACTATCAAACGGCGCCCCAAGGCGACCCTGCGTGGGTCCGACCTTCTAACCAACCAATAATTTCCAACATGCTTTGACAGCACTTCAGAATCATTTCCATTGGAAATGATTCTGAAATGCTGTCGAACCATGTTTTTATTGAGAAATAAGGCACGATATAAAAGCAACAGCAGACGACAATTGCTGTGTGTAGCGGTCTAAGAGTTAAGCTAGCAATTTGTACACTCACTAGCCATCCCAACAGGGCCTTATATATTCTACGGATGACATTTAATTCTGTTGCATCAGAATTACCAGATTGAACTGCCCCCCCCCCCTCTGATGTGTGCTCGTCTAAATATTAGTATGCTCGATTTATACTTGATTTAAAACCTGAGGAACACGCCGTGTCGTTATGCCTACACAACGTATGTCCATATGCTTGATGTAAATGTCATTCCGACCATGTGAGTTGAACTTCATCTATGACATTGCCAATAGACGTTCAGAAACGCTGATAAGCTGGGCAAGATTAACGCAGCCGGTTGTGTATGATTCAATTGCAGTGTTCCCATTCGTGTGGCGGAGGGGTGAAGTTGCGCGCGGTGCGGTGCTTTGACCAGCACATGGAGTCGTCGTCCTCGTGCAGCGCCACCTCCAAGCCGGCCACGAAGATGGACTGTAATATGGACAGATGCTGGACGTTGTCCGACGCCGCCGTCCGTAAGTGGAGTGACGTTGATTTGTTCATATATATGTTAATAACACGTAGCATGGTAAAATGCTTAAAACTTCCATAATTACATTTTAAATATTGACATTTATGTGCAAGTACGTGCATTCTAAATGATGCGTAAAAAGGTTGTAGCTGGCTTTCAGTTTCGCGGCCTACATGTAATTTCGCGCTGCAACCTATGCGCAGCCAGTAGTTTGTTTGCTGTTTTGTGCTGTATCAGTCATTTGTTATAGGTGACCCGTTATTGTTTAGCAATGGTATTTCCAGGAAATGGTGTGGTTGTTTGGCCCTCGAAACTTCGTGTTTTAGTTACTCCGTCCCAAAGGGACACTAAGCCACAGTTAGATCACCGTTCGTCCGCATGTACGAGGAGATAATCCGCGGATTATCTCCTCATACATGCGGACGAACGTGATCGAACTGTGTTATCGCATCTCATGTACATACATTACCCATGTGCTGTGTAAATGCAGGAACAAAACTCGAAAATGTATCAAAGATGTGATAATGTAAAATGGATACAGATGTGTATTAAACCACTCCCGTATATTTCAGAGCGCGGCTGCCGGGACAAGTACCGTAACTGCCGTGTAGTTGTACAGGCCAGACTGTGTCGCTATCATTTCTATCAGCGCAAATGTTGCGCCTCGTGCTCTAACGGACTGGTGTGAACACGGAATCACTGATGTATCCACATGCTCATATATGTCATTGTGAGTGACGGTTTATGTGGTTTATGAAATGGCGAACAGTGTAGATCCTGATCAGACTGTGTCGCTATCATTTCTATCAGAGCAAATGCTCCGCCTCTTGCTCCAATGGACTGGTTTGAACACTGAATCACTGACGTATGAAATGTCCATGTATAGGCTATTACCGTAAAATGGGGTTTATGGAATGACGAACAGTGTAGATCCTGATCAGACTGTGTCGCTACCATTTCTATCGGCGCCAATGCTGTGCTCCAATGGACTGGTTTGAACACGGAATCACTTACGTATCCACGTGCTCATACATGTCCAGTGACTGGAGTAATGGGCTTATGGAATGGCGAACAGTGTATATCCTGATCAGACTGTGTGACTGGTCGCAAAAACCCATAAGTCCCATTTCTCCAGGCATGCATGGGTGGCTGTGACTGGAGAAATGGTGCTATTGACTTGTGACCAATTTAGCTCCAGATCAAATAGCACACTCCAGTGGCCTTATAACGTATTGCATGCTAGAAGCACGACCGGTGTTTCATTGGTGCAATGGTGAACAGTGCCGATCCTGATCAAACTGTGTGGATGTACAGTTTGTTCTGGATCTACACTGGCCGCAAATCACATAAGCCCAATTTCCCCAGTTATAGCCACAGATATGTGACTAGATATATGGGGCTTATGAGATGGCGAACAGTACAGATCCTGATTAGATTGTGCGGATGCTCAGGCTGATATGGATGTACACAAAGCCCATAAGCCCCGTTGCTCCAGTCACAGCCACATATACTCGACCACATCAGAAAGGCAACTTGTGATTTAAAGGTACAATCCCACTCAGTAGGCACAACCATGTTCTTTATAGGAATTAAATAAGTGTATAATTGTGTCACTATGCCACCAGTTCTATAAATTACAAGCGCCCGCTATACGGATATAGTCATTGAGTAATAGTCAGTTTACTGATAGTGATGCGCGTGGTATCAGGCTATTTTCATATGCAAATGAGGAATGCTATGTTTTAATTATTTATACTAATTAAATACGTCACCTGAAAAAATAATATTTTCGACAGGTTATAAAGTATGATCATTGCACATAAAAAATAAATACAGAGAATAAATAGTAATTCCCGTTAACTTTTAAGGAAACATGGGTTATGGCCCCTGATACCAGTGTGGAAATTTACTTCAGCTATAGAATGTATCATAATGCCAATCAATACGTGTGGTAATGGTGAATGAATGTTTTATTTTTCCAGAAAATGTCTCAGATGATGTCTCTGATATAAAGAACATATTGTGCCTACTGAGTGGGCATGTTCCGTTAGCACGTCGATTGGGTGAAACATATTTCGTGATTGGACAAATGATGCGTATAGCATCTTACACGTGATTATGACTGGATAAATGGAGATCATGGCAGTTATAGTCAGTCGTGCACCTGATCCAGTCAGAAACTATGATAATGCCAAAGGACTGTAATTTGAAGGTGTGTTGATATCTCAGCATGTTTGTAGTTGTCTTATTTTATATAGTATTATCTCCTCGCCGATAGGCAAGATGGGATATAGCGTTAGTCAATGTACGTACGTTAGTAACACCTTTCATTTCTATATATTATCTCCCTTGAGATAGCATATTATGTCACGCAAATTTCCATGGGGGGCAGCCATATTGTCGTGCTACGCCTAAATGGCGAGTACGACCAAGTAAATAGTCCCCTGTGCCAACTTATCCTACGACGTTTTGGTCTGTTTTGCTTTGTATCTAAAACTCTACATAATTATGCTATTCTCTATAGTTTTCACAGTTTTGGGCTGAGTTAAATTCTGGAAAATACGAATCAAGACATTTCGTGCGTACGAATACAGCGGCTATTATATTTAGTGCTCACAGTTAGGCAGCTTTGACCAGTTAGCTGCCAGTTTCGTACATTTCTTTTCTGGGAGCTTCAAACAGTAATTCATTCGAGAAAACGTATGGATGGGAATTAGTTTGCACCATCGCAGTACATTTTCCTCTGGATGATGATTGAGAAAATATGCAACTTTCAGTTTCTAGTTCTAGTGATCAGTTTTTGAGGAGATAACATATTTCAGTACTTTGATTTAATAACTTATGAACCGCTTCACCGATGTTGATAATATTTGGCCACAATGTGTATCTAGGGATGGTGCTTTGTTTTGCATACGACCACGTCTTATGCTCATCTTGTTTGTAAGGTTTTGTAAGGCAAATGCGTTAAAGCATTTTTATTTTCTATTTTCCATTTTTATCATCAAAAACATGCTTTAACAGCACTTTAGAATAATTTACAACATGCTTTGACAGCACTTCAGAATCAGTTCCATTGGAAATGATTCTGAAGTGCTGTCAAAACATGTTTTTATTGCTGTGTGTAGCGGCCTAAGGGTTAAAACCATTTGTATGTAGTAAGTGCATGCATACACACATACATGTGGCTCACAGGTTGAAGTAACGGACCGAGGTCTATAAATACATTAAATATGACTAAAATCATCAATAAATGAAAGAAAAATAAGCTAAAATTATTTGTTTTACTCCCTCCATATACTCCATTATAGAAGGTTGATAAGTTTTTAATAGGCCGAACCCGTACGGCCTCGAGACAACGGACTCTCACGAAACGTCAACCGAGTTATATCATTGTCGCCTATTGCAGAAGTTGGGACAATGTTAGTATTCCGCAACGATATATTCCCCGATGCGCTATGTCAACGCGTTTTCGAGCTATCGATTGTTTTGTTTAAAAAACATTATCATCATTGCTAGGTCGGGAAAGAACCGCAACTTTTCCGAGGCCGATACTGCTATATAACGGAGTAAACATCGGGTTCAAAATACACTTTTACGTCGTCCCGGCCCGTAAAGAAACATTTTGCATAGAAAAAACATTGTTTCCAATCGAACATTTGATCAAACCTACAGGTATACCCGTCCTGTGCGTCACGACAGACAATTTAATCGCACAATTTAATTGGGTAAAATAAAATCACACTACTGTTAACACAGCAACAGACAGCAATTATTGAATAGTTTGCTTCGAAATGAAAACATGTCTTGGCATTTCATTATAATTGTCTCCTTGGAGTATATGCTGTATTTGTGGTCTGTTTATTGTTTTCTGCAGCATGATAAAGGTACCATACAATTTGTATTGCTTATCTGGATCGCTGAGGCAGGTTTTCAAAGTCTATGGCCAAGATGGCCCAACTATAAATGTAATATCCCCGTTTACAATCACAAAGTGGGCATCACGCGCCTTGTAAAATTCATTGTTAGCCCCCTATGCGATAGTAAGGGGGCATATTGCTTTGCTCTTGAGGTTCCGTTCGTCCGCCCGTTCGTACATCCGTCAGTGGTCGTTTGCGTCGAAAAGAAGGTAATAGTTTCTCCATCATGTTACAGTCGAACCGCCCCGAACGGCCACCTCTCTACAACAACACCCTCTCTATAACAGCCACTATTTTATATCCCAAATGGATGATTTCCTCTGTGTCTAACCCTTAGACTGCTGAGCACGAAAAGTGTCGCCTGCTGTTGCTTTGCCTTCTTTCTCAATAAAAACATGTTTTGACAGCATTTTGGCATAATTTCCATTGGAAATTATTCTAAAATTTTGCCAAACCATGTTTTTGATGAGAATTATCGAAGAAAATAAATAAACAGCGGACGACAAAATTTAATTCAGCGTTAACCTCCCTACAACAGCCACCTCTCTACAACAGACATTTGTTCATGGGTGGCTGTTGTAGAGGGGTTGCACTGTATAACTGCAATATGACTTGACGCATTACTTTAAATGTTCACACACCTGATACACGTGGACACATTCACGCAATCATTAACATGACCTCGATCTTTCTGACCTTCAAAAGGTCAAACGTGTTCATGTTTCTTTGTTATGATCCAGTATGCCAGGGGCCTACATTCGACCCATGTTTTTAGTAACATACTCTCTGCAAGCAAGGGCGTAGTCAGGCGAGGTTTGATGGGTTCGGACAAACTCCTTAATTTTAGCCAGCAGGATTGTTTATATGAATGGGTTTGCGATAGCCATTTTCAGTGCTTGAACGAGCAGACATTATCTTATTCAAATGCCCTAGGTACTACAAAACACAGTCAATCGACGCCAAACGCATTGCAATATGCCAGTTCTCAGAAATATGCTTCTTAAACTCTCTGCCCAGGAGTTAGTTGTTGTCCAAACATACCCGAATGCATCATATTCCTTCTGGAAATCTAAAGATTTCCGGGGCATTGAAGCAACCGAAATAATAATATTTGAGACACGCCATGTGATTTTGTACATTCGAACATTTGTGTATTTCATTAAATACGTGTACAAACTTTACAATATATTTCATAAATAAAGTCAAAAGATCACCAAATGTTCAGAGTACATGCGGAATATACTTCCGCATGTACTCTGAAAATTGTGTCAACTTTTGACGCCATTTTACGGAAAATATTGTAAATTTTGTAAACGTACTTCATTAAATTACGCAGATGTCCGAAGGTACACAATCACATGGCGTGTCTCATATGTAAACGGTCCAGGGGCAAACCCTAGACCCCTGGCAGACTTTGGTTGTTTCATAACCGAAAGTCGAACCCCCTGTTCAAAACTGCTGGCGACGCCCATGTACATGTATATAGTAATTTCCACTAACCGAAGGAAGCACATTTAATACTTATTATTTTAAAGTCACTCTTTTTATTAAATTTTCGACCACATGGTCTTCATCAAAATAGTTAGAAACTGTATTGGCAGTCCTATGTGACGTCCATATTGAATAAATAAAGATAATCGATAAAAACCATGTGGTCGAAAATTTAATAACAAAAGTGACTAGAATATTATGTGCTCTCGATTTAGTTTCCTTTTATGCAATACTGTGGAACCTCTCTGAACCGGACACCAAGGCAACATATGTGATCTTATTTTTGATGGGTTTCATGATCATTTATCTCAGATGTTAATGTATGTTCATGATTGCAAAGCACGCAAATACATTTCAGAATGATCATATGCCTGATTTGCAATGGAACATCTCTAAACCGGACACCCTGGGAACCTCCCAGAATAGCTCAGCCAGTAGAGCGATGGTACGATAAACCAGACGGCCCGTGTTTGAGTCCCGGTCCGGTGCACATTTTTCTCGCCCTGTGACATTTGGCTCCCAGCAATGGACGGTGACTGATGGATACTTTCTAAAGTGTATCAACTATATGCAATTCATAGACGATTTAAAAATTGAATTTGGGAACGAATTTCAATTTAACGAGGGAGTATGTCACGGTTGGTATACATGTACAGTGGCACCTCTCTCTAAACCGGGCACCCTGGGGGACACCCAGGGTGTCCGGTTTAGACAGGTTCCACTGTAAGTCTTGAATATGAGCGTCATAGGATATGTTTCCATGCTTTGTAATAATGAACAGACATTAAAGGTGCATGCCCACTCAGTAGGCACAAAATGTTCTTTATAGGAATTAAATGAGTGTATAATTGTGTCACTATTCCACGAGTGCCCAATTTACAGATATCATTTAGTAATATTTATTTGGCTGATAGTGACGCGCGGTGGTATCAGGCTATTTTCATATCCAATTTTTAATTGTTTATCGCCTCAAAAAAATGTCCGTTAACGTTTTAAGGAAACACGGTTATCGCCCCTGATATCAGCGCCTGATAATGTATAATAATGCCAATCAATACGTGGGGTAATGGTGAATGAATGTATTTTGCCAGAAAATGTCTACAGAATATACAAAACTATATGTCTCCCTATAGTATAACCTACTGAATGTGCATGTACCTTTAACATCAGACACAAATGTCAGTGAAACCAATCAAATCACCGTAGTCAAACAAATGCGTCCTGTCTCCGGTTTAGAGAGGTTCCACTCACTATGGGGAGGAAGTGTGTACATGTGCCCGGTTAGCTCAGTAGGTAGAGGATGGTACGGGCAATTAGAGGTCCCAGGCCTGTACACATTTGTCTCGCCCTGTACATGTAGATAGTTTCTATAATTATTCGTCATGTTTTCATTCATTATAAACATTGAAATAAATATATTTCAAATAAGCAACGTATTTGAGTTGAACAACTACATTCCTTCCACCGGGCTAAACCATGTTTCATGGTTTCCACTGGAGAAAAAACAATTCGCATTAAACATTGTTTAATACATATGCTCCATTATTATTAACCCTTACTACGCTGGAGACGGAAAATGTCATCTGCTGTTTTTCATGTTTGCTTTAATTCAAAACAAAAAACCTGTTTTGACAGCGCATGAGAATCGTCTCCAGTGGAGACGATTCTCATGTGCTGTTAAAACAGGTTTTTGTCGAGAAATATTGAAAATAAAACATTTCCGGCAGACGACAAAACAAATTCAGCGTAGTAAGGGTTAACTCGTCCTGCGTTACAGACATAGAACTGTCGGGGTAATACTCTCCTGTGGTTCTCCTATGGGACAAGTCATGTGATGTTGTACCTGACAAGATGTTCCATATCTCACCATGAAAGTTTTTTTACAAAAAACTACGGCGGTTTGTAAACGTCACAATAGAAACGAGGTAACTAACGCGGTATGGGAACGTCACAGTAGACAGGAGGTAGGTAACTAAGGCGATATGAAGAACGTTACAGTAGACAGGTAGACAGGATGTAACTACGGCGGTATGGGAACGTCACAGTAGACAGGAGATAGGTAACTACGGCGGTATGGGAATGGCACAGTATACAGGAGGTAACTACTGCGGTATGGGAACGTCACAGTAGACAAGAGGTAACTACGGCGGTAGCGAACGTCACAGTATCCAGGAGGTAACTATGGCGGTAAGGGAACATCACGGTATACAGGAGGTAACTACGGCGGTATGGGAAAGTCACAGCAGACAGGAGGTAACTACGGCGGTATGGGAACGTCACAGCAGACAGGAGGTAACTACGGAGGT
This sequence comes from Conchocele bisecta, assembly GCA_029237695.1. Lineage (NCBI taxonomy): Eukaryota > Metazoa > Mollusca > Bivalvia > Lucinida > Thyasiridae > Conchocele > Conchocele bisecta. The sequence goes on from CM055276.1 coordinate 25,297,273, forward strand.
AACTACGGCGGTGTAGGAATGTCACAGTAAACAGGAGGATAACATACGGAGGTATGGTTAACGTCAAAGTAGACAAGAGGGCGTTAACTACGGATTTGTGGTAGCGAACGTCACGGTATACAGGATGTAACTACAAGCGTATAAGGAAACGTAACGGTATACATGAGGTAACTAATACGGCGGTACGGGAACGTCACAGTATACAGGAGGTAATAACGGCGGTAATGTGAACATCACAGTAGACAGGAGGTAACTACGTCGGTACTGGAACGTCACACGAGGTAACTACGGCGGTATGGGAACGTCAAGGTAGGCATGGGGGTGACTACGGCGTATGGCAACATCACAGCAGACAGGAGGTAACTACGGCGGTATGCAGGTAACTACGTAGGTATGGGAATGTTACAGTAAACAGGAGTAACTAACGCTCTAGGGAACGTCACGTATACAATAGGTAACTAAGGCGGCTATGGAACGTCCAGTAACAGGAGGTAACTATGGCGTTTAAGGGAACATCACGGTAAACAGGAAGGTAATTTACGGCGGTATGGGAACGTCACAGCAGACAGGAAAGGTCAACTAACGGCGGTATGGAAACATAACACAGACAGGAGGTAACTACGGCGGTATGGGACGGGCACAGTATACAGGAGTAACTACTGCGGTATGGGAACGTCACAGTATCCCGGAGGTAACTATAGGGCGGTAAGGGAAACATCACGGTATACAGGAAGGGTAACTTACGGCGGTATGGGAACTTCACAGCAGACAGGAGGTAACTAACGGCGGTATGGGAACGTCACAGCAGACAGAGGTAACTACGGAGTAACTACGGCGGTGTAGGAATGTCACAGTATTACAGGAGGTAACTTTACTGCGGTATGGGAACCGTCACAGTAGACAAGAGTAACTACGGCGGTAGCGAAAACGTCACAGTATCCAGGAGGTAACTATGGGGGGGGGGCGGTAGGGAACATCAACGGGTACAGGAGGTAACTACGCGGTATGGGAACGTCCACAGCAGACAGGAGGTAACTACGGCGGTATGGGAACGTCACAGCAGACAGGAGTAACTACGGAGGTAACTACGGCGGTTGTAGGAATGTCCACAGTATACAGGAGGTAACTACTGCAGGTATGGGAACGTCACAGTAGAACAAGAGGTTACTACGGAGGTAGTGAACGTCACGGTATACAGGAGGTAACTACAGCGATATGGGAACGTAACGGTATACAGGAGTTAACTACGGCGGTATGGGAACGTCACAGTAGACAGGAGGTAACTACAGCGATATGGGAACGTCACAGTATACAAGAGGTAACTACGGCGGTATGGGAACGTCACAGTAGACATGAGGTAACTACGGCGGTAGGGAACGTCAGAGTAAATGAGGTAACTACGGCGGTACGGGAACGTCACAGTATACAGGAGGTAATTACGGCGATATGTGAACATCACAGTAGACAGGAGGTAACTACGTCGGTACTGGAACGTCACAGGAGGTAACTACGGCGGTATGGGAACGTCAAGGTAGGCATGGGGTGACCACGGCGGTATGGCAACATCACAGCAGACAGGAGGTAACTACGGCGGTATGCAAGTAACTACGTAGGTATGGGAATGTTACAGTAGACAGGAGGTAACTACGGCGCTATGGGAACGTCACAGTATACAATAGGTAACTACGGCGGTATGGGAACGTCACAGTATACAGGAGGTAAATATGGCGGTAAGGGAACATCACGGTATACAGGAGGTAATTACGGCGGTATGGGAACGTCACAGCAGACAGGAAGTAACTACGGCGGTATGGGAACGTAACAGCAGACAGGAAGTAACTACGGCGGTATGGGACCGTAACAGCAGACAGGAGGTAACTACGGCGGTATGGGAATGGCACAGTATACAGGAGGTAACTATTGCGGTATGGGAATGTCACAGTAGACAAGAGGTAACTACGGCGGTAGCGAACGTCACAGTATCCAGGAGGTAACTATGGCGGTAAGGGAACATCACGGTATACAGGAGGTAACTACGGCGGCATGGGAACGTCACAGCAGACAGGAGGTAACAAGGGCGGTATGGGAACGTCACAGCAGACAGGAGGTAACTACGGAGGTAACTACGGCGGTGTAGGAATGTCACAGTATACAGGAGGTAACTACTGCGGTATGGGAACGTCACAGTAGACAAGAGGTAACTACGGATGTAGCGAACGTCACGGTATACAGGAGGTAACAACAGCGATATGGGAACGTAACGGTATACAGGAGGTAACTACGGCGGTATGGGAACGTCACAGTAGACAGGAGGTAACAACAGCGATATGGGAACGTCACAGTATACAAGAGGTAACTACGGCGGTATGGGAACGTCACGGTGACAGTAGACATGAGGTAACTACGGCGGTAGGGAACGTCAGAGTAAATGAGGTAACTACGGCGGTAGGGGAACGTCACAGGAGGTAATTGCGGCTGTATGTGAACATCACAGTAGACAGGAGGTAACTACGTCGGTACTGGAACGTCACAGGAGGTAACTACGGCGGTATGGGAACGTCAATGTAGGCATGGGGTGACTACGGCGGTATGGCAATATCACAGCAGACAGGAGGTAACTACGGCGGTATGCAGGTAACTACGTAGGTATGGGAATGTTACAGTAGACAGGAGGTAACAACAGCGGTATGAGAACATCACAGTAGACATGAGGTAACTACGGCGGAAGGGTACGTCACAGTACATGAGGTAACTACGGCGGTACGGGAACGTCACAGTATACAGAATGTAATGACGGCAGTATGTAAACATCACAGTAGACAGGAGGTAACTACATCGGTACGGGAACGTCACATGAGGTAACTACGGCGGTATGGGAACGTCACAGTATACATGGGGTAACTACGGCGGTATGGGAACGTCACAGTAGACATGATGTAACTACGTCGGTATGGAAACGTCACAGTAGACAGGAGGTAGCTACTGCGGTACGGGAACGACACAGTATACAGAAGGTAATTACGGCGGTACGTGAACATCATAGTAGACAGGAGGTAACTACGTCGGTACGGGAACGTCACAGGAGGTAACTACGGCGGTATGGGAACGTCACAGTAAACATGGGGTAACTACGGCGGTATGGGAACGTCATAGTATACAGGATGTAACTACGGCGGTATGGGAACGTCACAGTAGACAGGAGGTATCTACGGCGATATGGGAACATCACAGTATACAAACAGTAACTACGTCGGTATGGGAACGTTACATTAGACAGGAGGAAACTACGGCGGTATGGCAACATCGCACCATACGGGAGGTAACTACAGTGGTAGGGGAACGTCACAGTAGATATAAGGTAAATTGTAACTACGTCGGTATGGGAACGTTACAGTGGACAGGAGGTAACTACGACGCTATGGGAACATCAAATTATACAGGAGGTAACTACGGCGGTATGGGAACGTCACAGTAGACAGGAGGTAACTACGGCGGTTTGGGAACGTCACAGTATACAGCAGGTAACTACTGCGTAACAAAAGTTTCACAATATACAGGAGGAAGCTACGGCGGTATGGAAACAGAACAGTATATACAGGATGTAACTACGGCGGTATGGGAACGTGGAGGTAACTACGGCGGTACAAGAATGTTACAGTATACAGGAGATAAGTATAGCGGTATGGCAACGTCACAGTATACAGGAGGTAACTACGGCGGTACGAGAGTGCCACAGTAACTACGGCGGTATGGATGTACCTACGTAGGTATGGGAACGTTACAGTATACAGGAGGTAACTACGGCGCTACGGGAATGTCACAGTAGACAAGAGGTAACTACGGCGGTATGGGATCAGCACAGTATACAGGAGGTAACTACAGCGGTATGGGAACATCACAGTAGACATGAGGTAACTACGGCGGTAGGGAACGTCACAGTACATGAGGTAACTACGGCGGTACGGGAACGTCACAGTATACAGAAGGTAATTACGGCAGTATGTGAACATCACAGTAGACAGGGGTAACTACGTCGGTACCGTAACGTCACATGAGGTAACTACTGCGGTATTGGAACGTCACAGTATACATGGGGTAACAACAACGGTATGGGAACGTCACAGTAGACAAGATGTAACTACGTCGGTATGGGAACGTCACAGTAGACAGGAGGTACTACGGCGGTATGGGAACATCACAGTATACAGGAGGTCACTATGGCCGTATGGGAACAGCACAGTATACAGGAGGTAACTACAGCGGTATGGGAACATCACAGTAGACATGAGGTAACTACGGCGGTAGGGAACGTCACAGTACATTAGGTAACTACTGCGGTACGGGAACGACACAGTATACACAAGGTAATTACGGCGGTATGTGAACATCACAGTAGACAGGAGGTAACTACGTCGGTACGGGAACATCACAGGAGGTAACTACGGCGGAATGGGAACGTCACAATAGACATGGGGTAACTACGGCGGTATGGGAATGTCACAGTAGACATGATGTAACTACGTCGGTATGGGAACGTCACAGTAGACAGGAGGTAACTACGGCGGAATGGGAACATCACAGTATACAGACGGTAACTTCCTCGATATGTGAACGTCACATTAGACATGATGTAACTACGCAGGTATGGGAACATGGCACTGTACAGGAGGTAACTACAGTGGTAGGCGAACGTCACAGTAGATAAAAGGTAACTACGTCGGTATGGGAACGTTACAGTAGACAGGAGGTAACTACGGCGCTATGGGAACGTCACAGTAGACAAGAGGTAACTACGACGGTATGGGAACATCACAGTATACAGGAGGTAACTACAGCGGTATGGGAACGTCACAGTAGACATGAGGTAACTACGGCGGTAGGGAACGTCGCAATACATGAGGTAACTACGGCGGTACGGGAACGTCACAGTATACAGGAGGTAATTACGGCGGTATGTGGACATCACAGAAGACGGGAGGTAACTACGTCGGTACGGGAACGTCACAGGAGGTAACTACGGAGCTATGGGAACATCACAGTAGACGGTAACTACGGCGGTATGGGAACATCGCACTATACCGGAGGTAACTACAGTGGTAGGGGAACGTCACAGTAGACAGGAGGTAACTACGGCGGTATGGGAACGTCATAGTAGACAGGATGTAACTACGTCGGTATGGGAACTTTACAGTAGACATGAGGTAACTACGGCGCTACGGGAACGTAACAGCAGACAGGAGGTAACGACGGCGGTATGGGAACATCACAGCATACGGGAGGTAACTAAAGCGGTATGGGACGTCACAGTAGACATGAGTTAACTACGGCGGTATGGAAACATAACAGTATACAGGAGGTAACTACGGCGTATGGGAACGTCACAGTAGACAGGAGGTAACTACGGCGATATGGGAACGTCACAGTAGACAGGAGGTAACCACGTCGGTATGGGAACGTTACAGTAGACATGAGGTAACTTATGCGCACTGGGAACGTCACAGTAGACAGTAGGTAACTACGGCGGTATGGGAACATCACAGTATACAGGAGGTAACTACGGCGGTAGGGAACGTCACAGGACATGAGGTAACAACGGCGGTACGGGAACGTCACAGTATGCAGGAGGTAATTACGGCGGTATGGAAACATCACTGTAGACACGAGGTAACTACGTCGGTAAGGGATCGTCACAGGAGGTTACTACGGCGGTATAGGAACGTCACAGTAGACAGGATGTAACTACGTCGGTATAGGAACGTCACAGTAGACAGGAGGAAGTTATGGCGTTATGGGAAAGTCACAGTATACATAAGGTCAGTACGTCGGAATGGGTACGTCACAGCAGACAGGAGGTCACTACGGCGGTATGGGAAAGTCATAGTATACATGAGGTAACTACGGCGGTACGTGAACGTCACAATATACAGGAGGTAACTACGGCGGTATGGAAATATAATAGTATACCGGAGGTAACTACGGCGGTATGGGAATGTCACAGTATACATGAGGTAACTACGGCGGTATTGGAACGTCACAGTATACAGGAGGTAATTACGGCGATATTGTAACGTCACAGTATACAGGAGGTAACTACAGCGATACAAGAGTGTCATAGTATACAGGAGGTAACTATTGCGGTATTGGAACGTAAAAGCATACAGGGGGGTAACTACGGCGGTACACGAGTGTCACAGTATACAGGAAGTAACTACGACGGTATGGAAACATAACAGTATACAGGAGGTAACTACAGTGGTAGGGGAACGACACAGTAGACACGAGGTAACTACGACTGTCACAGTAGACAGGTAACAGTAGACACAGTAGACACTAGATAACTACAACTGTACAGGAACGTCACAGTAGACACGTAAATGCCGCCGTACTGAAATGTCACAATATACAGGAGGTAACGACGGTGGAACAGGAACGTCACAGTAGACGGGGGGTAACTGTCATGTATGGGAACATAACAGTATACCGGAGGTAACTATGTACAGTGGTAGGGGAACGTCACAGTAGACATGTGGTAACTATGGCGGTATGGGAACGTCACAGTAGACAGGGGGTAACTGCTGCAGTATGTGAGCATCGTACTATACTGGAGGTAACTACGGTGGTAACATCACACGATACAGGGGGTAATTATGGCGGTACGGGGACGGCACGGTAGACAGGATGTAACTACGGCGGTATAGGAACATCACACTATACAGGAGGTAACTAAGGCGGTACGGGGACGTCACAGTATACAGGAGGTAACTAAGGCGGTATGCGAACGTCACAGTATACAGGATGTAACTACGTCGGTATGGGAACGACACAGTATACAGGAGGTAGCTACGGCGGTACAAGAGTGTCACAGTATACAGGAGGTAACTACGGCGGTACGGGGACGTCACAGTAGACAGGATGTAACTACGGCGGTACGGGAATGTCA